>JAVJGI010000063.1:73137444-73177663 GCA_035590275.1 Ibycter americanus
CGCGGGCCCGCCGCCCCGTTCGCTGCTGCAGCCTCAGAGGAGGCGCTGGACCGGCTGGGGCTTCTGACAAACAAATGGCGGGAGAAAGCTGGAACAAGGAGCGGCTTTTTTGGTAAGAAAACAGGACATAAACCATGAACCTGCTCGGAACTCCGACAGGTTACACCACCCCGAAAAAACGGGGTCTGTAGAAACGTTGAAACTTAACTGTAACTTTGGTACATCATATAATTAAAGGAGAACCGAGCAGGCTTTAAACAGCAAAGCCAAGAGCATGCTTCGTGTCTTGGCAGGGGTCCCTGCGCGTGGTGCTGCCCTGCGGCCGCCCGCAGTGGGGCACCGGCCGGGCCCGGCTCCCGGCGCCAGGATCCGCCCTGGGTGACGGTCGTCAGTCTGGCCAGAGGGCTGTAGGCTTGCTCCTGCAAGGACCCAGCTGGGATGGGGAGCCCACTCAGCTGGGATGCGGTGCCCCCCGCCAGCTGGGGTGGGGAGCCCCGGCCAGCTGGGATGCGGTGCCGGTGGGTGTTCTGACCGCCAGCATCCTGGGGCTGCCAGCACCCATCCCCTCGCCACGTGCCCCCCGGGGCTCTGGCCCTCAGCACCCCGGGTGGAGTGGGGCTGTAGCGTTGACTTGTTTATGATGTAGCACACCTTGCTTTAAAAAAAAAAAAAAGGCATTTTAACAGTGAGAATTTTCAAAGAAAACTTCTCCTTTCAGAGGGGATTTATGGTTAGACCTAAAATTTGTGGGTTACACCTGAATCTGTGGGTTTAAAGCTAGATCTCCTGCAGAACTAAGGGCTGTTAGCCATGTGGTGTGTCTGTCAGTCCCTGCCCACCCCTCCTCTCTCTCTCCTCAATTGCTGTTGAACTTGTGGCCACCCAGATCTGGCTGGGTTGAGTGGTCCTAAGAATATCAAGCTCCACCACAATTTGTGAGGAGAAGCAGCTGAAGGGGCCCTGCTGCCTGCACGGGGGAAGAGGGAGCTCCTTTGCGAACTCGCCTGTTGGACAGGAGAGGGTTTGTGGAGGCAAAAGATACGGCAGTGGCCTTACCAGGGAGCAGTCGGAGTGGAACGCCAGAGTCTTCCCCAGACAGTAGAAAATCTAGCTGAGAGACACCCAGCCATGGGACGCTAGGCTGCTTATTTTTGCTGCCTGAGAAATGTTTTCAAAATAAGCGGTGCCCAGTATACAGGCCGGTTGCAGGTCTGGCTGTAAACCTTTGATTTGTTTTGCAGGGAGGTAGTAGGTCCCAAGGTGGTGTCTGTGGCAGTAACACCAAACGGTTATGCAGATGCAGTGTTTCAGGACAGGTTTGTCATGCCAGAAGAGCGCCGAATGCCTTTCACGGACTTTTTGGACATTGTCGAGAAGAAAGTGACCTCTCCCAACGTATTCTATGTGCAGAAGCAGTGTTCAAACCTCACCGAGGAGTTCCCTGAACTTGTTTGTGATGTGCAGCCTGACATACCATGGATGAGCGAGGCACTTGGTAAACCTACTATTCCTTCTCCATTCCATAGATGTTTTGTATGGAGCTTTGAAACAGTCGTGCTAGGTATGTGGTGAGCGTTTGTTCTGTTTCTGGATGCCACAGTTCAGTTTGGTTTCATCCCCTTGGGAAGTAGAAGTGGTAAAATACTGAACAGAGTAATCAGAGATCTGGGTTTGTGTTACTCCAGAATCAGTATCTCGGTTGTGTGTTGGGACCATCGCAACTGAAATAATTTGATGGTAGTCCCATATAGCACTTCTCTTGGTATAGTGGCTTTTCACTGATTCAGAGTCATCTTTTGACTCAGGTTCATGCTGTTGCTACCAAGAGCAGCATAACAACCAACGGAACAACACACAGCCCCCACCCCCTTTTGGTAAAATTACAGATGTTTCCAGTATTACGCTGTTCTGTTCCAGTTGCCTTCTATTTTACAGCATGCCTTTCCTTAAAATGTCAATGAAAATTACTTACTGTGAGCTCAATCTCCTTTTGCAACTGTGTGTAGACGTGCTTCACTTTCTCTGTGAGCTAAGTCTTAAGGATTCAGAACGCGGAAGCAGGGTTGTAACTGTCAGTTTGGGGATGGATAACATGATGTCATGAAGTCTGATGGGCACTAAAGTGGCTTCCAGCGCAGGAGGAGGTTACTGTTGATCACGGTGCTGTTTGCAATGAAACCTGTCATAGTTATGGAAGAAATTAAAGGACAGAAATTGGCAGAAAATTATCTCAAAGTCTTTTGAGCATGATGCTTGAAATTCTTTTTTTTGTTGACAACATTTCTCTGTTCCCTAACCATACAGGGAGGAAGCCTGATGCTGTGAATTTCTGGCTTGGGGAATCAGCTGCTGTGACATCTTGTACGTATTGCGCGGTGCTGTAAGTCTGCTGTGTGCCTTCAGCGTAGGTTTAAGCGGGCTTGTTTTGAGTTGGTGGCGCAGTAGGGCTGCGTGTGTTTTCTGCCAAGGCAGTTCTACTTTAATGTGCTGCTTTGTGTTCTTTCTCCTGCACTGCTGCGGCCTCTCGCTGCCATGTCTCTGGGTGCGTCTGCCTGGCATTGTGTCAGGCAAGGCACTAACTGACTTTGCTGAATACATTTGCTACAACATGTATTGTTCCTTTCCACTGCTGCTGGCCGCAACAGGAGGAAGCAGCCTGGTAATAAGAGGACAAGCTGATGCTTTCAGTTTGCTGTAGTTTCTGGTGTAGAGAAGGAAATAACACTGATTTTCTCTCTTTCTCTGCCTTTTTTTCTCAATCCTAGTACATAAGGATCATTATGAGAACTTGTACTGTGTGATATCTGGAGAGAAGTATTTCCTATTGCATCCACCGAGTGACCGTCCCTTCATCCCCTATAGTACGTGACTTACTGTGCCATATGTCTGGAGGCTGGAAGAGAGACTAAAATAATGAAAGATATGAAAAGGGAAGCAGAGATAACGTTCTGATGCTTGTGCAGTGTTATGCTTTCCAGTGTGAACAGAAATCTCTTCTGTTCTGTGCTGCAGGTAGTTTATAATGTAAACATGACTCTGAGGTCAAGTTTTCCAGTCCTGTACAGTAATAGGTTCATTGATACTCACGGCAATCTCTTCAGCTTTAGAATATTTAAATTATTTAAGTATCTTGTCGTTATTGTAGCATGTCAGCTTTGATGTTTTACAGGTTTGGATTCTGCCTGCTAATTCTTTAGGAAAAAAGCCAGGAAGCTGAAAAATAAGCTGTAATTTAATGAAATACCAAAGTTACTAACTGAATCTCTGAAAACTGGAGAAATTAAAAAAGAGATTCTTATGGCAGCATTACTTCGCATTGCCCATTTTCTGTTTCCTTATGTTGCTTTCTTGTGTGTGCAGTAGTAGTTTGCCATATTGCAGTGTCATCGGGAAGATGGACAGCTTAACTTTATGTCTCATAAAAAAAGACTTTATTTTCCCATTCCTTGACTTTCAAACCATCAGATTAAGCGAATGCAGAGTGCTGTATGACACTAATATAATTTTGCCTAGATACGCATGCGGCTACAGTATTCTTATACTGCTTTTATTTTGTTTACACACCTTGAAATCATAAACTCGTAGAACGGTTTGGGTTGGAAGGGACCTTGAAGATCATCTAGTCCATGCCCCCTGCCATTCACTAGACCAGGTTGCTCAAAGCCCCGTCCACTCTGACCTTAGAACACTTACAGGGAGGGGGCATCCACAGCTTCCCTGAGCAGCCTGTGCCAGTGCCTCATCACCTTCATAATAAAAAATTTCTTCCTTACATCCAGTCTAAATGTACCCTTTCAACAGTTTGGAACCATCGCCCTTTGCCATGTCACGACAGGCCTTGGCAAAAAGTCTTTCTCTGTCTTTCTTATAAGCCCCCTTTGTATACTGAAAGGCCGCAAGAAGGTTACCCGAGAGCCTTCTCTTCTCCAGGCTGAACAGCCCCAGCTCTCTCGGCCTGTCCGCACAGGAGAGGTGGTGTCGTATGTATGTGAATGTATGAAACGTGTATGTCATTTGAGTCGTACTTGGTAAAACAAGTTGTGTAAAGTATGTTAAAGCATGGCACAGAGATAACACGTTTTATAGTGTGTAGTAAAAAGGTTACTCCATTTTTTGAACATCAGGCTATAGGAGAGAAACTCTCTCAAGGGAGGGCTTAGAAAACCACACATGCTGAATCAGTGAAAGAAGAGCAACTTGCCTACAGTATCTGAAGCAGCTGATGAGCCCTATTGGATGGAATTAGGAGTGAAAGGCTGGCCGCTACTAACTAGTCACTGGTAACTCCTGCGGGTGCTATCTTGCTAGACTGACTGAAGAAGGAACGCCAGAATATAGAACGATGTGCAGGTCAGGGATGCATTTGTGACTTCCAAAAGGGAAACAAGACAGTTGCTGGAACAAAATAAGACCAGGAATAAAATGGATTTTGAGGAGAGTAATTCCTGTGAGGAAAGAAGGTTGGAATTCCAAACAGGAAGGCAGTTCAGTATTCAGACTGACTTAAAAATAAAAATTAAGAAAGTGGTTACAATTTGAAATGGACAAAGGGAAGGACAGTGGGGACAGTAAATTGAAAATGGTTTTGTCTTAATTTTTCTTTTAGTTAGTGAAAGTATGAGATGCCCTGCCATTAGTTTCTCTTGAGTACCACTCTGAGTTGTGTCAATTAATTCCTTCTGTGGTTTCAGAGCTCTATCAGCCAGCAACCTACCAGGTATCAGACGATGGCTCATTTGAAATTGTGGATGAGAAGAACGCAGATAAGGTAAAAAGCATATAAAGAACACAGTCGATACAGTGAAGATCGTTTTGGGCACTACTGAACCCTTAAACTGAGCATATTGATTGATATTTAGGAATCCTTCATTACTGCAGAGAGCGCCCAGGTATTTCACTGGTGTTTTACTGTTCGCAAAGGATACCCAGCCCCCAGAAAAGATTTTTACTGCACACCTGAAACCATTGATACGATAAACTATCTTCCTTGCACCAAACTTAAATAGATTCAGTAAAGGACTTTTAAATGAGTCAACAATGAAGGAATTTATTTCCATTAAGACTAAAAGAGACTCCTCTGCATTTGCTTTCTTTTGGCCCTCTACTCAGGGCTGGATTTTGCTCTACAGCAGTTATCACCCAGCGCAAGAAAATATCTGTCTCAGTGAGTAAATTGTGTTTTCTTAGTAGTAGCAGTATTTATTTGATTAAAATGTATACATCTGGAGGCACTTTACAAAAACTCGGTAGCCTTTTGTATCATCTCTCCCCTTTTGCCTCTGCATCGTGTGACCAATGCTACAGCTGAACTTCAGCTGGGGCTTTTTCTCTGTTTCCAGAGTGGTGCTCGTGGAATCTCATGGGAGCATTCCTGTAATGGAGTAAGGTGGAGTGCTGAGGGTTATGACTCTGTAGGGCATAGAAGAAATGAAGGCAGGCAAGAGGGATTTCCCAGCAGGAATGGGGGTTTAGCTGCTGGGAATAAAATTAGACCAGATTGCTTTAGAAGAAGAATTTCTAAAAAGAGCAGTGCAGATAAAATACTCATGTACTGAATGTAGGAGGAATAAGTGACTTAGGGGGCTGGAAGTATTTTTGAAAGTGTGTCATGAGACTGACATTTAACACCTTTTCCCTAATTAGAAATGCTTCACTGAAGGAGGCAAATTTTTGCATCCTTGACCTATTCCCAGTGGAACGTAGAAAGCTGTGTGGCTATACATGTTTTGTGAGGCAAAATACATGTTTTGTAACTTAATAGGTGTGGTTGGCACTTGTTTTTCTGGAAGCTTGCTGGAATTTTTTGCCAGGGTCCATACCATATGCATACTTTGTTGCTTTTAGGTGCCTTGGATCCCCCTGGACCCCTTAAACCCGAATCTGGAACAGTATCCAGAGTATGCTAAGGCAAAGCCTCTGCGGTGTACAGTGAAAGCTGGTGAGATGTTATACCTGCCTTCTCTCTGGTTCCATCACGTTCAGCAATCACATGGCTGTATAGCAGGTAAAATACACACCATTTCCAGATGCGTGTTTGGACGGTGGTGGCTATGCAGCTACATGTCCCACAGAAAAGTGTAACAGGGACCAAATATCCCTTTAAGACCGTCTGCTTCTCCTCAGGAGGGAACAATGATCTTGGCACATGGGGCTACCGCCTTGCAGTCAGTTTTGCTTGTAATTCATAGCATTGTTGACAAGTGCTAGGGATGTAGCAGAAGGAAGAGCCTTGATCACAATCCAGTTCCTGTTTATGACGTGGAGCTAAGCAGTTTGCCTGCCTAGCCCCCTAACTGCAAACTGGTCATCTATATACCTTTCACAAGGAAACTGCGTGTTCTGTGTGCTGTGATCACATCAGCAAAAAAGGATCTGGGGGAAGAAAAGGAAACCAGAAAGTGTGTGAGTTCTAGGCATGGATGTAGACGCAACATGGAAGATACTCTCTTGTCATGTGAGCTGGAATCTGCTCTGACTCAGTCTCTTGCCTTGCTAATGAGCCTACACTTGTGTCACTGCTCCCCTGCACTTATCAAAAGTCTTGTCATCTCTTTCTTTGTAGGGTTTATCATCATCTCTTTTTTTTTTTTTTTTTTTTCCCTTCCCCAAGAGAGTTTCAGAATTTCAAGCAGTGCTCATCTGGTGGAGGGGTGGGGATGGTGCAAAGTGTTATTTGTAAGTTTTGCAAGGTTTGAGGAAGTTTTTGCTGTCCTTTACCTGGAATAATCCCATCTGCCCTGGAAGAGTAAATACAGTATTTTGAACATTTGTGTAACACTGCAAATATTGCAAGCGCTTTTTTTCCCCAGTATTTGCAACACTGTGATAAAAAGGCAAGCTAGCACTAAAGCACTATTTCTGATTCTTTTCCCCCAGTAGTGCTGCATCAGTCCTTAAAGCTTTTTTAGAAGCAGTAGCGTTTTTTCCAGTTGCAAGCCCCCAGCCGCTCACTTTTTCTCTGTCTAGCAGAAATGCTAAAGAGTTGATGAGTTTATTTGGCCTTTAGTCTCTTGGTCCAGTGAACATCTGAAACTGGAGCATATCCTTCACCAAGAACTGTTGGTATGATATTATACTGCTTGGCTTATTTT
The DNA here is from genome assembly GCA_035590275.1 of Ibycter americanus. NCBI lineage: Eukaryota > Metazoa > Chordata > Aves > Falconiformes > Falconidae > Ibycter > Ibycter americanus. The sequence continues at coordinate 73,144,536 of JAVJGI010000063.1, forward strand.
TTCTAGGAGACGTACACCAAAATTAAAATGAGAAGCAGAATTAAAGCCCTGTCTGATTGGTGACCGCTGTGAAGTAGTGGTGAATTTGCCGTCCTTTACACACTCAGAGGAAGAGGGGTTCTTTGCAATGTATTGGGTATTTTTTGTCTAAATAGAAGCATACATTTTCTGTTCCTAAACATTTTGCCAGCGTCTGCTCCAAGGAGCCCCCAGTACAGAGTCTGAAGAGGAGCTGGTTTGGGTTATGACAGAGTTGCATTGGCAGCACTATTAAAGAACTCTAATGTTTGCTTATTTTTGGCTCTAGTCAAAGATTATCTCATTTCAAAGTTCAGTCAGTAATAAGGAGAAGCCTGTACTAGCTGAACCGTGTAGAACAGTCTGTAAATACATTTGTAAATCATTACATTCTAGCCTTAGAAATGTTTTTTCTTTTTCTTGTCCCCTCAGTGAATTATTGGTACGACATGGAATATGACCTTAAATACAGCTACTATCAACTACTAGATGGCCTCACAAAGGCCGTGGAAGTGTTATAGCAGAGGCGGGAGACTTGAGCTATGATCTCTCTGATGTGGTACAATCATCAGCATCTGTGACTGGAGTACAAGCATGATTCAAGTGAAAGGAACTGAACGGTAAATTATCCTCAACACCATCTGTCAAGCAGGTCAGGGCTATTTTGGTTGCTTTCAGAGCCCAGATCAATTGGCCAGCGCTTTGGGCTTGTGAGTGGAAGGTTTGATAATGGCATTTTTAGGTCTTGGCATGTTGCCTCAGTGATGGTGAGCAAAATGAAATTTGAAGGGGGAAGCAGTCAGGAAATCTGAAAACAGAAGCCATGACAGTTTGTTCAGATCTACAGATTGTTTTCATAACAACCCAAGCGGACAAGGAGGAATCCGCTCTGCCACACACTTGCGCATCAGGCTGCATCAGTCCAACACACGCACTCTGCTTGGGGCGAAAGTCCTGCCCAGTGGTAATTCACTGTGTTCAGTGGCTGTGGTGTTTTGATGGTGAGAAATTACTACTTCTGCAATAAAAGACCAGTTTAAAAGCTTATTTCTGTACTAATTTCTTAGGTTTTTTTCAAGTGGTGTGGTGGCTGGAAGGCATCTAGGAGGATGTCAGTGCCAGCTATTTTCCATGTTAAGCTACATGTTTTTATTGCTTTCCACCGTTGTACTTAACTGTAGTCGCATTCTCTTACACCCCGAGTCGTGGTTTTAGAGTTGCTTTGCCACATCTGCAGTCAGTCTGCAGGTCAGCCTTGGCCTCGTGACATGACGTGTGATCCTGCAGCCTGTGGGCTCATGGGTGGGTTCATTCCTGTGCCGTTCATCGCTGCCTGACGCGTGGCCCAGGCGAGCCGTGTCAACCGGGAGCGTACTGCAGCCTGAATTCCCGGTGCATGGACACGGAACGGGATGAGACTGCTCAGCTGGCTGAGACCCTCAGGGTAGGACTAGAAGGCTGTTAAATACACAGGCTTTGCAGAAATGTGGTGGTGTTGTCTATGAAGACCGAAACTTAGTATTTATGGTCAAATCTTCAAGCAGTTCCATAGAAACATTAGCGATATGGGGGGGAATTTATTTTCCATGTGTTAACTAGGAAAATGCAGATACCCTTTAGACAAGATGGGTTATTATGAAGAAAAATATAATCTTTGTTTCTTTTGGTTTTCAAAGAAACATAGTTAAGGCATGAAGCATCATTTTACCTTGTGGTGCTTGTCCAGAAATGACTGAAAGCTCGGGAGAGATTAAGGGGTTTGGCGGCTGCGTTTGAGGTAGCGCATTGCTTCAGGTTCTCCGGCTTGTTTGTGTTCGCTGCGCCTTGGCAAAGGCGCCCGCGCCAGTTCTGCAGCCGGCTCCGCGCTCCCCCGCTCGGGGAAGGCGGCTGGAGCATCTCTTGGTCTCGGTCGGGGTTTCGTTCCGTCCCTGCACGCAGCGGCCTGGCGACGCGCCGGGAGCCAGCGGCGGCCTGTGCCAAACTACGTCTCCCAGCAGCCCGTGCTCGGTGGCCGAGGAAGCTGTCACGGTGGTGCCCTGGACTTTGGGCAGAGATTTTAAGCCCGAGAGGCGGCAGGCTCCGCCGATCCGGTGCGGCGCAGTGTCCCGCAGCCCCTGCCCCGCCGCGGAGAAGGGCAGCGGGGCGCCGGGATGGCGGTGCGGGTGGCGGTGCTGCCAGCCCCCCGCTGCCTGCTGGACGACCCCGTGCAGATCTGCGTGGCGGGTCTCGCGCCGTGCCAGGCCGTCACCCTCCGGGCCAGCCTGCGGGACGAGAGCGGGGAGCTCTTCGAAGCCCACGCCCGCTACAGAGCGGGGAGCGGCGGCGAGCTGGACCTCAGCCGCTCCCCGGCGCTGGGGGGCAGCTTCTGGGGCGTGGAGCCCATGGGGCTGCTCTGGTCTCTGCGGGCTAAAGCGCCCTACAAGCGCCTGGCAAAGAGGAACGTCCTGACCCCTTTCCGCGTGGACCTGGAGGTGTACGAGGGCCACGGGGACATGAGCCGCTTGCTGGGAAAATGCACCAACGAGCGATGGGTTTTAGGAGAGGGGGTGAAGAGGATTTCAGTCAGAGAAGGTCGTCTGAAAGCGACCCTCTTCCTGCCTCCTGGTGAGTTTCCACTCGGTTCTGCTTTTCCAGGGGTGGCTTACAGTTTATGTTCCTTGAGCAGCACCTGGGTGTGAGTATCTTGCTCCGCATGAGTACAAAGTCCCTTGCAGCTGCCTTAACACCGCATCACATGAGGGCAGCCTGGCTGTAAGGGCGGGCAGAGCAGCGGCAGGAAGGGAAGGTCCTACGGCTGCAGGAGAACTGAGAAACCCAGGGGTAGTTACCCAGATCATGCTGATGCCTGAATTGGCGTAGGTCAGTGCTGGCATTTGTGGGTGCATTTTGTATCCCGAGAATTCCCTCCCTGGAAAACCTGCTAGCGCAGCTCCTAATGAGGCGCAACTGGTGCAGCGATACTGTTTGTTCATGGGGACCCGCTGGCCTGGGCACAGCCAGGACAATGTCAGCTGAAATTCATGGTGAGAGAAGGATGCCCACCATGGAAACATAAGGATTTGCTAAGAGAGAGAATATCCACATTCTTGTCCTTACAGTGACTCTGTGTGTGTGCCTGAGAATGACAACCTCCACGAACACTTTGGAGGATGATTTCCTTCTGATACTTGCTGTCCTGCTGTGCGCTGAGGGGGCACTACTGAAAGGACAACCATAGATCCTTTTCTCTTTGATTACATATGTACACACACACCTTTCGTTGCAGGACCTGGTCCATTCCCTGGACTTATCGATTTGTATGGATCAGGAGGAGGTCTTGTTGAATACAGAGCAAGTCTGCTGGCTAGCAGAGGCTTCGTGACGCTGGCTCTTGCCTACATGGCCTTTGAAGATCTCCCGGCTATGCCAGACGTTCTTGAACTGGGCTATTTTGAGGAAGCTGTGAACTTTCTGCGGAAGCAGCAGCAGGTGAGAGACAAATTAATGGTGCTCTTCCTGTTGGAAACTATTTTCTCGTTTTCTAGTTGCAATGCTGTATGTCACTGAACACAACTAAGTTTCTGAGGTGTTAGAAGGAGACAGGGTTGCGGGAAAGAGCGTGATCTGAGAGAGGGAAAAGCGGAAAAGCACGGACCTCAACTCGAATTTTGCAAGTAGCTGGGTAGCTGATTTTGCACAGCATCTTGTAACAGTCCATAGGGGGGTGTTGTGCTAAAAACAGTATTTGTGTAAGTTCAAATTGAAGCAGTTCCTGGACCAGAAGCACAGAACTGCTTAAGCAGGAAATCTTAATTTTTTTCCCCACTTTTGTATCTGTCAAGATTTTAGAAGGGAAAAAAGCCCATTGACCTTTTCTGCTATTTCTGAGATGTTACAGGCTTTGATTCTGAATAAGTTTCACAACACAGTGTGAAATGCTGTAACAACAGAATCCCTTACAGTTGTGGCACTGGAGAGTGTGCCATGTCTTAAGAAGCTGCGGCTGTATTTGAACAAGTATGTAGGATGGGAAAGACGCTTTATAGCAATATCTCATCATACTTAAATCGAAAGAGACCAAGAGAAATCAAGTGGCATTTAAACTTTGAATGGAATGCTACTTAAGGTGGTACTCATTTCACAAAGTTACTTATTTTCTAGCACGTGGACACCAGGAACGTAGCCAGTGTGAGAGCAGAACTCAGCCTTGCTTGTCTGTCTTGTTCCTCACAGACCTCTGAAACTTCTTACAAGAGACATATTACAAAATTAGTTTGGTGTGAAGAGCCTTCACTATAAATAAGTCGCTTTAAACAGTTATTGGGCTTACTCAGCCTCCAGTGTAATGAACCTTATGTGTTCCAAGACAAAGCAGAAGATAGAACAGATCAGCTGTAGGAGAGTATCAAAAAACAGTGGCGTGAAAGAAAATCAGTGCCAGTAAACCCATGAAAAAGTGGTTTTCCAAAGGGGACCCGAGGAGAGAAGATCAAGGGTGTTTGGAGACAGGAGCAGTAAAATAACAATGCTGAGAGCAGGTGTCTAGCTAGGATGGGGAGGGAGCAAAGAGGCTTTGTCTACAGATGTTGCCAGGAAGAAAAAGCGTTACAGGAGGGAAAATGTTGACGAGCTGTAGAATTCCTGGTCACTCTTGTGGAGGCTCAGCAAAGGGATGGATACAGGAGTGGTATAACCTGAACGGAGGGAGGGGAGGGGTGAAATGTTGGGTGATCTGAATTGGGTGAGGAGTGAGAAAGCAGGACTGGAGATGTTATGTCAGCCCAGGAAATGAGGAGTAGCTGGTGACGGTTGTTTTCATAACTGTGTTTCAGGTGAAAGATACAGGGATTGGCGTTTTGGGCTTGTCTAAAGGAGCTGATCTAGCCCTTTCCATGGCCACGTTTCTACCTGGCGTCAAGGCAGCTGTCAGCATATCTGGAAGCGGGTTTAATACTTTAATTCCCCTGCAGGGGGATGGTTTCACTCTTCCTGCCCACCCATATGATTTGGGGAGGATGAAGACCAGGGATGAATCTGGCCTAGTAGATTTTTCAGATGTCCTGCATGATCACAGGGACCCCACAACTTGGGACTGCCACATTCCCATGGAGAGGTCCTCGGCCAAGTTCCTCTTCCTGTCCGGACTGGATGACATGAACTGGAAAAGTGACCTCTATTGCCGGGATGCTGTCCAGCGCCTTCGGCAGTATGGACGGGAAGTAGAGTTTTGTTCCTACTCTGGAGCGGGCCACCTCTTGGAGCCACCGTACTTGCCTCTGTGCCAGGCTTCGATCCACAAAGTGCTTGGGGTGTTTGTGCACTGGGGAGGGCAATGGAGGGAGCATGCCAAAGCCCAAGAAGATGCGTGGCGCAGGATACAGGCCTTCTTCTGGCAACACTTGGTGGACTCAGACATCCCTAGGAGCAAGCTGTAGTGGCAGCTGTCAAAGATGGGGAACCAGGGTTGGTATTTCAGCTCTCACTGAATCATGGAAACTCATCAAAAGTTTCCTGGCCTGCCTTCCTCTAAACCCCACTGTTGCATAGCTGTTTATTTTCATTCCCCTTCCATTTTTCAGTTGAATTTTAGTTGTCTTTGGCCCCAGCTGCACTGCAGATTGGCACCATCTTATATGCCTGTGTGCTGTAGTCACCTGAGAAAAACCTGTCATCGCATCACGTGGATTGCATTTGTACTAAGCTAATTGTTGCCCTCAGTCTCCAACCGTCTCCTTTTGTAGCAGGGAATGCTCTCATGGGAGGAGTTTTCCATTGAATAGTTTAGTCTTGTACCTTTGACGAACCTAGATGTAAACAGCACTTTCCTGGGACAACACATTAGTACACTCACCTTTCTTCTTAGTATATCATTTTCTATAGTATATCATATCAACGTAAAAATGTTGTGACAGTTCTGATCTCAGCTAAGCAAAGAGGTACTCTTCTGACTTATTTTGAAGTGCCATTATAACATTTTATTTCTGGTCCCTCAAAAACCAGAAGTGAATCTTACCGAGGTCACTCTGGTTATATCTCCTGCTGACTCCAGATAAGTTACACATCAGGGTAAAGCGTCCACTGCACTACTCAATAAATACAGTGTGTATGGGTGTACGCACAGTTTACTTGGAAGTATCTGAATGAAGCCTTCGGCTGTCTTTATGCCTATAAATACACAGGCAGGAATCCTGGTGTGGTCACGAGCTGCTGCTGCGCCTGGCTGAAGGGTTTATGTGCAATAGTCCTTGCCTCCTGTCGGTAAGGGGAGCGGTGGGGTTTGCAGCAGGGGTCTTACAGTGCTCGAGATCGGGGGATACAGGTGTGGTGGGTTGACCTTGGCTGGGTGCCCGGTGCCCACCAAGCCGCTCTATCATGCCCCTCCTCAGTAGAATGGTGGGGGGCAAGATAAGATGGGGAAAAAAACTTGTGGATCAAGATAAAGGCAGTTTAATGCAGCAATAGCAAAAGCCGTGCACATGGAAGCGAAGGAAAACAGAAGTTATTCTCTACTTCCCACAGCGGGTGGTGTTCGCCGCACCCTGGGAAGCGGGGCTTCAGTGCATGTAGTGGTTGCTCTGGAAGGCATTTGTCTTCCAGTGCTGTAATAACAAATGCCCCTCCTCCTCCTCCTTTCTCCTAGCTTTTATATCTGAGCAGAGGTCACATGGTAGGGAATGTCCCGTTGGTCACTTAGGGTCAGCTGTCCTGGCTGTGTCCCCTGCCAGGACCTTGCCCACCCCCAGCCCGCTGCTGGGGGGAATGCTGGAGAGACAGCCCTGATGCTGTGGGAGCGCGGGGGGCAGTAGCCAAAGCACTGCTGACTGCGATTGCCCTGCGACCACCGCCGTTCCAGCTCCCAGTGCAAGCACAGCACCAGGAGGGCGGCTCTGGGGCTCAGCCAGGCCCCACACAGCTGCGTTCCTGCTTCTGAGTGCTGGAAGTCAGTCCTCCCCTGCTTCAGGGAGTAAGAATAAAGCCGCTGCTGCTGCTGAGCTCCCGGGAGCCCCGTGGAGCGGGCTCGTCGGTGGTCCTGCTGCTGTCGCAGATGGGTCGGTGACGGCTGGGAAATGCCGCTCTTCAGGGAGGACAGGCCTTGCCTTCTGGGGACAGCGTGCGTTACCCCAGCCTTTACTGCGGGCCAAACCTGCCGGCAGCAGCTCGGACCGACCTCACGCGTGTGTGGGGTGCTGGGAAGTGGCAGCTTGCTGGCGTTCTCTGGGTGTCGGGTGACATCAACAGAGCGAATTCTGCCGGCTGGAGCAGCCAGGGCTCCCGTTCTGACCACGGAAGCAAGCGGGAGCTGGGGGTCCCTGCCTTCCGCTGAGGCAGCCGGACGTGCCCTGAGAGAGCAGCGGTCCCTGGATTCCGATCCCCGCTGGAGGAGCCCGGATCCTGCTGGGGGCAGAGCCCTGCCCTCGGTTCTCCGGCTTCGGCTGCTCAAAACGAGCACGTGGGGCTCGGAGGCTGCGGGGACGCGCGATGCAGCGAGCCCCTCCGGCCGCCCCGCCTGCCGCCTGGGGGTGCGTGCCCCCAGCCTCCAGCTGGGCGACGTCTCTCCTGCTCGCCCACGCTGCTCGTCCGTCAGGTTTTGTGCTGTTACCTCTTCGTTTCTGTTCCTCCCCTGCGTGTCTGGGATGTCCCTGACGGACGGTGGTTGTTCCAGATGGTCGGTGAGCAGGTAGGACCCGGCAGAAGAGCAACGGGCAGCAACAAGGGAAGTCAAACATGTTGAAGCAGTCTAGTCTGAATAAGAGACATTTTCTTTTCCCTCATTTTTTTGTATTTTATTGAAGCAGTCAAAAAACCCTGGCTTATCGATCCATGTTTTCCTCAGACTTGGGGCACTAGGCTGTGAGTTTCTCTGCGCTACGAGCACTGCTGGTCTTACTGAGCGCAGCGCGGCTTGTGCAGCGCGGGGCGGTGCTCGCCGGCCTGCGGCGTAACTCACATCTATTCCAGTCCCTCCTCAGGGGAAGGCAAACTGTCTCAGCCTCCAGCGGGCAGTTTACAGATCTATGTTTTGAATTACAGAACTATGAGCTTCTGAGAAAATACATTATCTGTAGGAAGCTACCACTGAAAGGAAAAATCCTTTCCATCAGTACATCACGGGCGTGGCCAGGGGCGCTTTCGTGCAGTCTGTTCCGTTGTCCCATGCAGCAGTCGGGGTTAAGGAAAGTGGTGTCCGTCGGTGACACTACCACATAGGGCCTCTTTGTTTCCGTTGCCCTGGAATGAAAGCTTTGCTACCCAATTAAAAGCCCTTTGTTTATCACTTGGGTGACAGCTGCCAAGAAAGACTGAAAAAGCTGGTTCAGCTGAGCAGCTCTGTGCCACATGCAAACAGGAAAACATGTCGGCAAACTCAGTTGCACTGGGAATGCTTTTTAAATCAGCTGGCCTTTTTAAATTAAACTCAGGTTTGAAACTTACCTTCAGGAAATAGAAACTGGGAACTGGAGGGAGACTAATTTAAAATAATTAGAAATGGCCAAACTTCAGTAAAATGCTCGTGCCTGTTCTTGAGCATGTTCTGCAGCGTTTTGCTGAAGACTTTGACTACTAAACATTTCTGCTGAAGTGAAGATTTAGACAAATGGAGCTAAGATCACAATTTTTTCCAAGTTAGTGGCAAAAATTCTACTAATTGCAGCCTGTAGAGTCAGGGTGCTTTGTACAGTTTCTCCAAGCTTACAGAGTACAGACATCAAGAACAATGTGAAAGTTGTTATTTAATGAAAGATAATTGATCTTTAGCTGCAAAAGAGAGCCTATGCCAAGCTCAACTGATAAAACTAATAAAAATTGGATGGGGAAAGCTATTCTTGTAATCTGCTTGTAATTGAAAAATGCTTCAGATAAAATAGAGCGCAGAAGGACTAGCTGGAGCAGAAAGATCTCGGCTTGACGCTTACATCAGTCATACCTTTGGTTAGCACTTTGTACTACGTTTCTGTTACGAGAATGAGAATGGAAAAAGCTTGTGACAAGTCTCTTAAGAAACTGTGAAACAATTCCCCCACATGTAAGCCACTATAAACACATTTATTAGAAGGGAACAGTCCATCCTGTGGTGCTCTTTTGGGGCAGGATGATTTCCCTAGCTAAGCTGGAATCAGGCAACAATAAGGATTGCTGATTTGCCAGTGCATTCTTAAAATTTTCCTTTTTTGCTCTGGTTCAACTTACCTCTCTACGTAGACAGGAGACTACCCCAAAAAGAAGAGAAGTGGTGTGAAAAAGCACGTCCTTGGGTGGAATGTCTCTAAACTCTGCCTTAGTATTATTGCCCAGACCCCATGAATCTCAGATAATCGGGGGGAATGTGATCGAAGTTACATGAAGAATATATAGCTTATTATTTTAAATTAGGTGTCCCTGAAGCAGGCCACAGGCTGTTTGCACACTGTAAGACCTTTGGACACAGCTTAACCATTTCACTGTGGGCTTTCTGGATCATGGCACAGATGACTCTCTTTACACGGTTCCATCCTGCTGTCCTGTCTGCTCAGTAAGCCCCCATGAAAAGCTCCAGGGACTCCCAACAGTTTGGAGACATTCGGGCACTGCAGGGAGCAGTTCTTGAGGATTCTTGAAAAAGCTAATGGGGTTCTTTGCCCATACTTTGCCCTTGTGTTGTTAGGCTGTGTACAGCTGAGGAAGAAAGAAGTTCTTGATGTTCTTCACTGGAGGACCTGCGAGTACCAGGTCCAATCAGGTATTTAGATGAGCATCAGCTAAAGCTGATCCTGAAGCGCTTTGATACACATACAGTATCATCTGGAGGAAACTGCAAAATGAAAGTAGTCAAAATGCCTTTATTAGAGAAAAGTGAACCACAGGACAGGAGAGGTGAAACTTCTGTGAGACAGTAGCTATGCATCGAGCACTGTGGCTCTGCAGAATGAGGCTTCAGTGGAATTTTGCTGGGCGCTGTGCTGAACAAGGAGGTCTCGGTGCAAATGTGCTCCGGTAACACTAGTAGCTTCTTACCCAGGAGAAGCAGCATCTGTCTCTGGACGGCTTGTGCAGGCAAGGGTGTTTCACGGCCAAAGGACAGGAGTGAAGTGAAAGGTGAGAATATATGTTGCACAGTGTAATTTAGAAGTGACCCTTCTACATCCCCCGTTTTTGTTCCCTGTGTGTACTTGAAAGTGTAAAGATGATTGGGGACTGGGTTTTTTTTTTGTTTGTTTGTTTAAATTCAGAACTTACTTAGTTCTCTAATACATTACCAGATCAAGCTGTGGAATAAGACCAACACTTGATGACAAAATAAAAATAGTAAAAATTTTTGCTATATTAGTATTTTGCTAAGAAATATGTAATTCTACCATTTCAGGAAAAAAAGATCGCTGTTCTGCACTTTTTAGTGCTCCATACGTGTCATTCAGAACTGGAATCTGAGCCAAATGTAGTATTAGGTACAGAGAAAGTGATACTTTGTTTGAAGTTTGGCTATAAGGAAAATTAATGTTTCTGGTGAACTAATGCTCCTTGCAGCATTCACTGCAAAGTATCACTGCCATTTGTCATTGTCTGGGACAAAAACCAGAAAAGCTAAACCTCACTGTTTTTCAGAGTCTCAAAACATTGTCCGTGCAAAATTTACATTAAACATAAAAGTGCTTGGGCCGCGACTCTAGATAGCACTTAGAGAAAAACAAATGAGTTATGTTCTATTCATTTAGGCTTGTATCTTTTCAGTGACTTTAGCCACTGAGCATTTAACATCTTGTGTTCAGACATTGAATTTATGCCTGCATTAAAGTCACTTTAGTGAAAGGTGTGGTTTTATGCTGCAGTTTAACTGTTCCAAGAATACCTTGCTGCCCATAGGGACAGTCATGCCTTTTTTCCTGCTTGCTAATCTGAGAGGTAATCCTGGGCGGGGGGGGGGAGGGCGGGAACAGCACTAAAGAAGATTAAAATGTTCAGCTGGATCAGAGAAGGAAGTGGCAGGAGTGTGCATGGGGTTATCAGGAGAAGCAGGGGCAAGCGATACTGTGCCTTTCAGGGTCAGTGTGGCCACATGCCAAACCAAGATAATTGAGTAACTCTCGCAGAGTTACTAGTTATGTTTGTCATAACTAGTCCGGCTGATTCTGAATTATGGCCTGTTTCCATACACAGCGAGGTGACTGCTTGGTGGCTCATTGTGGACTGCCCCTGTTTACAAGGGATCTGGTCCCGAAAAAGTGTTCGGTACTGGAGGGAAAATAGTGAAATATGAGTATCAGGTAGGACACAAGCTGGCCAGACAGTTGAAGGGAGATGTCCTGCATAGGAACAGACCGTGTGCATGTTTCTGCCTTCAATTAGAAGAGAAAGTTCAAACGCACCACCATCATTCTAATATGCTATGAATTCAGTGAGACAATTTTGAATCAATAAGCCTGTGCCATCTGCAGGAGTCCGTCCCTGGATAGTGTCAGTCTGACGTTCTCAGACATCAAGCACTAACTCAAAGTGGATTAATTTTTCTAGCCTCGACGTTGGCTACACAGAGCCTTGGCTCCAGCCATCCTCCTATCTTTGGATCATTTCGGATCAGAGATACTCATCTTCTTGATGCAGGAAGACTACTTTGATACCTGATGGCATCACTGCTGCTGTAGCGGAAGGGGAAGAGGTCAGTGGTCTGTACTTTTTGGTAGAAGCATCATGTCCAGTTGCTGGAACAGCCCAGCACTTACTGCTTCCCTGGCAGTCTGAATAGCACTCCCCGTAAAGCTGAGCCCTCCTAGGCTCTGTTTGGATCAGCAACGGGCACTTTCATGCCTCCCAGGAATCTTGTTCTTTCTGTGGCTGTCTGTACCCTCACCTGAGGCCATGATGTCTGCTTTCTTTTTTTTCTCTACCTCTTGCACAGTCTCGCTTCTGTCTCACTGGCCGTGACCCAGGCCATTCCAATTCCAGGTCACCCTTACCATCCAAGTATACACACAAAATGTGACCATAAAAAAATGTGATTATGATTGCCATGGCAATATTCCTGTCACAGCTCCTGTACAACTTCTTATCCTTCTCAGTCTGTTGCTTCAGAGGTTTGTTCATAGTTCTTGTGATCAGTGAAAGGTCAATGCCTTCAGCCTGTAGTCACTGATATATTGCATCCTACGCTCTTGCAAATGATTTCCAATACTTCTTATCATCAACATTTTATCATCATCCTTCAGCTCTGTGGAAGAAAATATTGTGCAGCTGAAACATAGTGGCTTTTTGGAAGTGATCTCTTACAAGCCATGTTGCCTGCTACTGTCTCACAAGTGTTTTTTTCCACTAGTTCCTACTTTACAATGGGAAAATATGTAGAAATGTTTCACTCTAGTCCAGTACATGCAGTGGGATTTCAGTATGTGCAATACTCAAAATCAAAATTATAACCCAGCTAGGCAAAATAAAAAATCAACAAAACCAGAGGTATAAGTTGCACATTTCTAAAGGAAAAAAAAAGACAGAAAGTGCATTCAAGGAGTACTAATTCTTAAATTTCCCCCATTCATAAAAGGAAGTATGTGAGTGTGTATGTGTTTGGGGATGGGTGTATATAGATGTGTGTTGGAAAGGAGGGGAGGAATGGAGAGTGGAAAGAAAAGGAAAAACAGAAGATTAAAAAAATCAGGTTTGTAATTACTTATATGTTCTTTGCAGAATGTAGGGTCCCCAGCAGAAGTGTCCTTCTGCCAGAAGACTTACATCTGCAAGAGAAAGCAAGACGGCTCAGGTCCTGACCAGATGGCCAGCTTCCCCGTGCAGGGCCAGAGGCGAGCGTACAGTAAGCGCTGCCTGCTCTGGGATTAGCAGCATAGGCATGGTTGCGAGACACTAATTGCTCAGTCACAACGTGAGTTGGTTTTCCTCTGTAAGGCAATGAATGACAGTATCAGTGGCTGCAACAGAACACAACACCTTCTTGGAAACAAGTCACTGACATCTGTAATTTGTATACTTTCATAACTGAGTGGCTTTGCGATCGGTTATTATTAGTACAGTTATTGTCTTGGGATGCTGACAACTAATGCTTTTATGAAGAGGTAAAAACTGCTTTCCATCACTGAAGCTCTAGTGACAGGTTATAGAAATTTTCTCAAGATCTCTCACTTTGAGGTCGATGTAGAAGCCAAGAAACAAATTCTACTTACTTCATTTCTTGTTGATTCCACTCTGATTTTTTGGTCACTAACCAGAATTGAAAACAACATTGTCCTCTGTTCTCTAACTGCTAGAGAGTCCTGAGGTGAGAAAGATATTTTTTAAAAATAATTTTAAAATTACTAGGGGAAAAGACTAGCACTTAGTTGCATAAATCTGTTTTATCCTCTTAAAGAAAGGTGGTAAAACTCTCCTTGAAATAGCCATTAAACTACAAGTTGGGACTTTCCGTGGGGATTAGGAGGCTGAGACTCGTGCCTCGGCTGTGCTTGGTTAGGTTCTCCGACTTCCCAGACTAGGGTTCCGACCAGCAGGGTGTTGGTTATTGGTACGTGGGTGGTTGTGGTGGGCTCAGAAGAAAGTCTTGATTTTGATTCCACATCAGAACAACCAGTTTTGAAATCTCTGTATTTTTTCATGAGATGAAAGCTTTCTTTTATCAACCGTTACCTTACGCATCATATAATGTGAAGTTAGTCTTTTGGTATTCCAGCTTCCTTAGGATCCATGGCTCGTGCTGCTACCTGTCTGTGTTTCCCCTGGTTCATATGGAATATTATGCCCATAAGAGGGGGAAGGAAGACCAGAGATAAGCATTAACTTTTTTCTTTTTTTTCAGATGTCTCTGGCTGCTGAGTGCATTTTGCATAGCCTAAGAACCACTGTCCACTAGCAAAAGAACTGCTTGGGCAAAGCCAGCCCCGTGCATCTCCTTGCACGGCCTCGTCATCCTCTGAGACCTGAGAGCAAGCTTTGGTCCTGGAAGGTGCAAGTGCCCAGCAGTGCCTCAGCAGAGAGAGTTCAGTCATCCCCAGGCCAGAGCAGTCTTCTCTCTCCACTTCGTTTTCTGCTGGTTCTGGTTGCTTTCTGGGCATTTTCATCATTTGTGTCTGCCTGATGAGCCACGTAACAGTCACCACACACAGGATGACAATGGCCTGGGGCAGGTAGTACCACTCTACCTTTCAATTCACAAATTTAGCAAAAATAGCTTGAATTTTTAAGAACAGAGAGGAGTCATTTGCTTCCTGTCCTTTGCATGTGCGAGCTCTCCCTTCCTCTGGGTTGAAAGGAGAGTAGAGTTTTTTAAGAGAGTATTTATTATCCTTCTCCATTCCTTTCAGTTCTCCACATAAGGCTATTTGGCTTTCCAGTGCTTCTACTCTGCTTTTCGTCGCCCTGCAGAAGAGCATAATTTTGTATTATCAATGGAGTAAGTCCAGATCTCAAAGGAATGCAATTTCCTGGGCTCAGGAAAGAATCCAGAGGTTAGTCTCATAAATCCTATGCAAGCTCTGCGGCTGTTCCAGCTCGTAGCTGAGTTTGGCAACAGGGTCATTTCATCTAGCACTCATGTAGTAGAACACATCTCTTTTATGACCTCCGAGCCAGCTGTTCAGGCTAAATCATTGTACACACAGTCTTGCCTTGACAAATGCCTGTGCGTGTCTCAGCTGCTTTCCTGTTATTCTGCTGTATGCAGAATGATGCAAAATTCTCCTTACGAGGTGGTGTTCCTGGAAGACAGAGCCTCCTGTTACACAACAAAAATAGGGAGTGATTTTTCTGTGGGTCACCGCATGCAGAGGTCACCGAGTCAAGGAAAGCCTAGCTGGAAGGTGACTTGGTATAAGAAATGTTGTTCTGGGAGCAGGTGAGTATCTGTGGCCGGTAAGGGTGGTTCTTCTTTGCTGAGGTCCCCAGTTCTGCAGCGCAACGTTCTGTGTGGAGACAGTCAGGAATGCTTTTATCTCTGTGAGATTTTTCTTCATGTGTTTTAGGTTTTCATTTAAAAAAATGTAAAAACTGAAAGCATGTTTTCAATCTTTTCCTGCCTCTGAAAGGGGAGAGCATCAGGTCACGCACCTCCAAACAGAGTTCAGCAGAAAAAGAGAAAAGCTCTGCTTTCTCAAAAGCCATTATTATCTGAAAAATGTTTCGTTGAAACAAGAGATGCTTTGATGAGCTTAGATCACATGACATTGTCTGCTTGGTTGGCAATTCTTCAGCACCCTCAGCTTTGACCTCTGTGGGCACAGCACGTACCTACCGCCACTTCCAGGGAAGAGCCGTGCACCGAATGACCATGTTCTTCTGCGGTTGCCCCCAGGGCAGCCAGAGGCCTCAGCTTCTGCTGTTCACCCCTCCTTTGTCCGTGCTCCTTTGTTTTATTCTCCTCCTATTTTAGCCTGTTTCAGTCTGTTAGGTTTTCTGAATTCTGTTTTTCTTTCTTTCCTCAAGTCTCCAGTAAGAAGAATGCCAGCTTTATTTTGAGCTCTCATTGTTGACAAAGTTCATAAAAGAAGTTCTGTATCTCTTATTATGGTACAGATGATGGGTTTATTATGATGAAATAGGTTGAAAGGAAAGGTATTATCAGGTCTCAGGCTTTAGTCCTATTAGCAGGCTCTCAAACTACCACGTACTTCAGCGGATGGTGGTGTGGCTCAGGTCTCTGTGCCAGCCTCACTGGCAGTTTGGGCTGCTGCTGCAGCTGAGTCCGTTCTGGGACCAGACTGCATCAGGGAAGGAAGAACCTGGTGTATTATTGTAACAGAGAGGAGATTATGTATTAGAAAGATTTAAAGATGGTATTTGCTTCAGGGTGGAGGGGCTCACTCAGTGCTTATGGTATCTCTTAAGCCCTCCTTGTGAGATGAGGAAGAAATGTCAGGCCCAGCACAAACTCTTATTGCAGAGGTGGATTTTATACATGTAAAACAAATCTGTATGTGTGGAGCTGGGCTTTAAGAATATGGAGATGCAAACACTGCCATGGCAAGGATTCCTGAAGGGAAGTAGAACCCTTCTTGCCTTTATCATTAACACGTGACTGTTTGTTTCCATATGTGGATTAAGTTTGCCTGAGAGAGAGGATGTGTCCCTGCTAGCTGTGGATGTCCAAGGCATCCTTGGCTTACCACCATCCCACAAAAAACACCAGCAATCCCTGAACATTAGTCTGGATTCATAGAGGTTTTCTGACAGCAGAATACCTTCTGCTGTCATAAGTGGGTCCTCTACCCTTTTCAGAGGAAACGAAGGGTCTCTTCAGCAGTATCTGTCTGCTGTAAAAACTTGTTTCAGCTCACCCGGGGGAGTCCTGAACAGTCTCCAGGATTTTTGACCATGAGACTACTACGAGACCAGATGTCAAACATCCCAAAAAGCTTCAACTGAAATCAGTGGGATTTTACACATTCACAAATTTAGATTGGTGCCAGTGATCAGCATCTTACAGAAATGAATGACAAGTGAGTATAAAGATTGATTTTTCCTCTTTCTGTATTCTAGAATCATGATTTACTGGATAGGTATGAAGTCAGTAATGGAGCAGTGGGGGCTTGTGGACTGAGGCTAGAGCATTTCTCTGTGCAGAGATTAGGTGTAATGACTGTTGGCCATTGAAAACTCCATTCTGGGTGTGGTCTGAGGGCTGGCTGCTTTGGAGTTTCACTGGTATGTTGCCTTCAGTTGACCTTTTGTGCAAGAGCACACTTCATCCAAACCCAGCAGAAAGAGTAAATACTTTCTTGGCTGTGGAAGAAGGTAGCTGTAAAAGAGACAGTAATGAAAGATAAGGGGACAGGCAAAGGTCAGCAGAAGCATATTTATACTTACATATATAGGAGTATATCAGCTTCAGGTATGTGCTGCTGAAAGGAATGTTTGTTCCCCAGATAGCCATCAAGATCTGCTTTTCGTGGCAGCAGACTTGAAATGATGTCCAGCTGATGCTGCTTATTTCATTGTATCAGTTGGTGCTTGCTGGAAAGGAAGGGAAAAGAATAAACTCCATTCTCTCACTTGGATACAGCATATTAAAGATAAGATTTGACATGAGATGATGTAATTCCTCTACTGCTTGCTTCAATAGTATATTGTGTTTTTGCAAAGGAGCTGTAGCAGTTGGTAATGAGAACTGGAATTCACTTCCAGCTCTGAAGAAGGGGTCAGAAAGTGGCTCTCCAGAGTAAAAAGCATTTACAGTTGCAGAAACAACAGTATACATATCCTTTCTGAGCCTTTTCAGAAGGCTCAGCTACCCCAGCTGGATCTCACACAGTAGGTTTAGAATTTGCAGCTGGCCCTTGCCCTTACGCTCTGCTGGCTCTCGGGCACATGAGCTGCGCAGCTGCGGCATCTCGCCAGCCCCGTGCTGGGCCGTGTCGGATGGGTCACTGCTGACTTGCAGCACCGTGTCAAGGACTTTCCTCCTGACGTGACTCTACCAAATGTCTCCCCTGACAAATTGCTTTGCTGTCAGGAATGTTGGAAAGAAAGAGACCTCAAACATCTTCCTTGTCCTCTGAAGGAACAAATACTGGTGTTGAGGAAGGTCTATGCCTGTCATCGCAGACTCACTGAGGGACTGTAACCACATGACTCCACATTGTTCCTCTTCTTTTCTTGACTTTGCAAATGGGTTAGCTGTAAATCTGCCCGAGCTTTGCATTGCCGCAGCAGTAATAGTATTATGATTGTTGAAATATACTGCTAAGTCTCACAGAGATGATTCAGCTGGCTGTGTATTGCCCTGAATATTTTAGTGTTATACGGAAGCATAGAGTCCCCACTGTCACGGGCTTTGAGGTTCCGTTTATACAGTCAGTGCAATGCAATTAGCCTCCTCAAAAACAGGGAGCAGGCAAACATAACCTTCAGCTGCTAGCTGGGAACCCTCATTCTGCCGTGCCATATCCTGACAAAAATACAGTATGTCCTGGAAACTCTAATCAGGAGTCTAAATGCAGGATGCTTTGGTTTACTTTGGCATACAAGGATTAGAGAGAAAATACTTCGATTATTTGGGTGTATAATGGCTGTGAAGAAGAAGGACTGCTGATTTGTCTCCAGTCAGAGGTGTTGAGGGGCCTTTTAGCTATGCACGCCTTCTGCGGGCTCTCCCAAACAGTCATCCGAGCTCAGAGCAGCGACCTTGTTTGCTCAGAGCTCTGCAGCCTGCTCGTACCCGGTGTGTCCCCGTCCCTTCCTTGCACACGCATTTCACATTGTCAGGGTTTTGAGGTTTGATCCTATGTCTTCACTTCTGAAGTGTCTTGGGAGTGAGCACTGACAGAAGCACGTATAGATGAGGTATAAGGCAGGATCAGGGGTTACTAGCACAGGGGTTCCCAGCTTGCTTTCCCATGTGGTTGCAGTCATACTAAGCTTTTTCCAGGTATTCCAAAACGCTGTTCCAAAAAGCAGTCACTGCAACTGAAGTCTGTATTGTTTCAGGGGAACAGCATAACCACTTTGACATACAGCTGTTCCATTTAATTTGACAAGATGGAACAACCCCATTTAGATTCAGAATACAGCTGATCGTAATGCAGTTGGTGATTTTTTTTCAAGCAAGAAAAATTTTACCATAAATATACAAGCTTTACACTCGGGAAGATGGAGAGGAAAATTTTATCATCAATGTACAAAACTGTATAATCACTTATAATCATTCTTCTTCCTTGCTGTAAAGAGTATGTCTTTTTGTAATGTATACTGTCGTATTCAAATGCTGCCTTGGTATGTGTTTTGCTTTCCAGCATGGATGATTCTCTGGGCAGCAGGGGGACATTCTGCAGCCTTTATTACAAAACCCTACTCCTTTAAACTATGGGTTTCACCCCTCTGCAGGGCTGTCTCCAGTCCCTACGCAAGCCTGCCCATGGACAGCACTTCCATTAGCAATGACAATGATATCGAAGGGTGCACCCTCCGAGTCACAGGTAAGAAAGCTGAGGAGAGAAAACAAGGGTGTAAATATAACAGAAGGCTCAGCTGCTCAAAGCATGGTCATTGCAATTGCCTGTATACCATGGGGACATGTACACTACCCTCCCAATCTAGCAGAAAGATTGCTGTTGCTGTAGCCAAGTAAAATTTACAGGTCGCAAGATGGCAGCACAATCTCACTAGTCAGGGTGACAAAATTTGAGGGATCAGGTCATTAATTTTCATCACCTCAAACTCCTGTTTTGCTCAGTCACAAGATCCTGTGTCTAACTAGCTGGTGCTTCACGGGCTCTAAACTACTATGTATATAGGTGAAGCTGTTACGTATGTGGGTGAAAATCCTGTTACATCACTTTTCAAACTAACCTACTTAATTTAAATTCAGATGCACTGTAATAGTGTTGAAATAAATTACCCACCTGGAGCTCAACACTGAGCAAAAAAAATCACACCAGCATGTTATCTAACTAATCAATAAAAAAAGCAACAATTTTGAAAGACTGACTGCAAAGCCTATGCAACTGAGAGTCATGTTTGTTACATTTTCCCTTACTTTCTGCTTGAGAGCAAGATATTCTGCACCCTGCCTCAAAATACACATCCCTTACTGAACATTAATTTTTTTATAGTGGGACTGAGTCAATATATTCTCTGTGAAGAGCCTATTTAATGTATTCCTCTCTGTTTGAGGGATATATAAGTAATCTGTATTCAGTTGTCATCTGCGTATTTGCCTGCCTGTCTTTGTCTCTGTGTCTCTCTTTCAAAGAAACCTGCCCATTCTTCCCATTCGCCATGAGCTGCACCTTTTGAATGTGCAGTACTTGATTTGGAAAAACACCCTGTGTTTGGAAGAGATGATTCATCACATCAGTCACCATGTTATATAATGCGAAGTGATAACAGCTACCGAGAACACTTCTGCAGCAATATCCCCACTTGTGAATTTGAATACTTTCCTTAGAAATATCCCTAAAAATAAATGGAGGCATCTGCATATACTTGGAAGGAAAACAAGCCATGAGAACAAGACAAAAATCTGTAAGTTTTCAAAATTAATTGCAAATGTTTGTGGTATTACTGCAGAGTTAAACCCCCGATGGTTAGGTGCCACCTTTCAGGTGCACTTTTTTGAAAAGAACGTACAATCATAGTTCTACTAGTTGTTTGTATCTACCAAGTGAACACAGCGTTTTGGCACATGTGCAAACTGTGCTGATGGGTATCTTCTTGATGAACTTACAGGTATGTTTTTGAAGGACACTTTTGCAGGCATCAGACTTTTGAACATAAACTGAAATCTCAAGCGGTTGTTGGCTTTGGTTTGTATACCTGTTCAGATGTCAATTGTTCTGTCCAAGTTTACTCTCACTAGTCAGTGTATTTGCGTTGAAGCATCCCTAGGCTAAAGTTAATAAAGGGGGTGAGGGGTGGGGAGTGAGAGAGAGAGAGAATTGTGCGCTGCCCTTGCCATCAGCATGTCACCTCCGAGCATGTCACCGCCGGGCTGAGCAATTGGCCACATGGTGTCACTGTGTCTTAAGGCAGCAAAACCTCTGGCACTAAAGCCTTTAGCAATTCCAAGTTTTCAAAGTATCCCAACCATGTGATATTATCGAAGGAGACACTTGAGCAAAAATGGCAAGGTCATGGAAGCTTTGCTGTAGGAATGTTTTAGGAAGGTATTTTATACAGAGCATCTGTTTCCCAGCTTTTTGTACCTTCCTGGAATATATCAGAAATGTTTTTAGCCCGGAAGCGCTTGTTCTCCAGATGTCTGCATTTTGGAGCATCCTTACACGGAGAGCTTTATCTGAAATTGTTGTAAGTCAGAGATTTACAAACTCAGCGGTGCTGGACTCATCCTACACTAGTCACAGCCCTTCTTCTCCTTCTGTCTTTGTCTATCTGAATGCACAATGTCCTTTGGCTCTGCTTAGCAGAGGAAACTTGGCCTTATGGAGCTCAGAGCAATATAAACTGCAGCTCCTGGGACCCACAAAATGCCATTTAATCCCAGCTAGTCCTGAGGAATGCTTTGCACAACACACCTGCTCAAGAGAGCTGTGCCAAAAGCTGATGTATTGGGTGTTTAAGGAGTTTCATAATGTACAGCTATAGCAACACTAGGAGAAACAGTTGTGTACAGATACAGTATGAGCCTTAGCCAAGAAGATGATATCTGGCTTAAGGCGTACTGAAAGGCTGCAAAGTCTCTGTGCAGTAGTAAGTGTTGGTGTGTGCTGTTTCTTCTGTAAAATGGTAAGTGAGCCTAGAGTAGCAGGCCTTATGCTGACGTCCTGATAGTCTGCGTAGGTTAGATTAAGATTTTATAGGAGGAGTAAATGTGTGGCAATGACTTACCACCCATGTAGAGTGCAAGGTGCTTTGTTTTGATTGCTAGGACATGAGGTAGTTGCAATGCTTTTCCTAAGTCAGCTGTCCTGCTTTGTATGAAGCTTACTCTCTGCATAGCTGCTGAGAACGATAGCGCTGTTCTAAGATGCATGTTTCTTTGTGATAGTTTCGCTACTGATTTTGTTTGGACCAGGAGTTCACTTGTTATATACCTGTTTTGATGGCCATATCTTCCACTGAAGTGCACAGTCAAGCCATACTTAGAGTTATTAGGTCTACGAAGCACAGCTCTGAAAATTCTGGTGCCTCAGTATGAATTTTGGTGCAGTGTTATGAACTGAGGAAATGGCTGTGTTAGTCTGGCCTTGAACAGGACATGAGCTTAAGCACTAAATAAAACCTGGACTGTCAGATCTCACAGGCTGGAGTAGAGCAGAGATGCCCTGGAGCGTGTGCCTGCCTTGAAGAGGCAGCAACAGGGCACAGGGTCTGCTCGGAAGACCGGAACACGTTTGTGAGGAGCAGGTTAAGTTTTGTTTCTCCTGGTTACTTGCAGTGTAACAACAGCTTAGAAGTATGTTCAGTGACGTTTATTTAGGAACACTTACTTGAATATGATTTTGGCCTATGATTCCTCCCCTTTCCCCCTCACTGTTGCTTCTGTAGTTATCTTCTCTGGAAGGATTCTCCGTTGGCCTCTGTGCAGGTGGTGGCCCTTAGTACGAGCTTCTGCAGAGGGAAGACCATGATATGGTTCATCCTGGGGGAGGAAGAGCCTGAAGCAGAAAGTAGCACTGAACAGTAACACAGAAAAGCAGATGGGGTCTACCACAGGAGAAGGTGGTACAGGCAAACTTGGGAGTGAACCAGGCATGTTGCCAAAACAATTTGTCCTTGTTCCACAAATCTTGGTAATTGCTGACCTCATTATCTAGACACTAAATGTCTCTTGGTAGTGTTCAAGGAAGTTCTCTTACAACTATAATTATCCTAATGGCACTGCTGCCATGATGGTATATAAACTATAAACAGGAAAGGCTGAAACCCACTGACACAGATGAGATGCAAATGAAGGGCTGGTGCCTCTAATATAGGAATACGAATAAGAAATGGCTGAGGATATCCCTCAAGATTTGTCTCTAGGAGCTGTCTTCAAAATGTTTGCCCAGGAACAAAAGGTGTGAAGGAGGAGAAGGATGTGTTTCCTCCTCTCGTGTGGTTTTATCACCCTCAGACTCTGGAACCAAGGCTCCTTCTGAGGCAGCTTTTATATGTTGTCCTGTGCAATGTATTTCTGGGAAGGTCTGTTACTCCATATTCGTTGGAAGAGGTACGCTACATATTAGTGCCAAGGGCATTTAGTTTCTAGTGCTGTTAGACTACAGAGTGAGTGTCCTTGAAATAATGGGAACAGCTAGTGCCTTCATGTGAACCTTTCTTTAAAGCACATAGACCACCACTGCCTATGGATATTAGTCAACTACAGGCTCCTAATATATGTTTGAGATGTAGAGAAAAGCTTGATGCATGGAAGAAAAAAGAGATTTTTAAAGCTAAGGCCAGCTATGGTTGTTTAGTCTGACCCACACAATGCATGCATTTTTCTCAGTAATTCCGGAATCAAGTTCCTAATGTCTGATTGAGCTAGTCTCATCCAGCCTTGATTTAAATTTAGCTGTCATGTGGGAGGGAAATGTGGTGTGGAGGCTGAGAAAAGTCAGGGGTCACAGCATGAAAGGAAGGTGTGGGAGAGAAAATACATAGTTTAGCTATAGCACAGGTTTCAAGGATCAGAAATAGAATTTATTGTCATTTATGGTACTGTGGCACTGCGAAAAGTCAACAGAGAAGTGAGCTCCATTTTGCTAAAAGTGATAAAAGTTCCCGGGTAAGCCTGCTCAGAAAAAAGCCTGCAATCTAAATAGATTACAGGAACACCCACGCAAACAGCAACACAAATAAGAAAGTAGAAGTAAAAGGACAGGATTTAAACAATAATTAAGCCTGTGAATAAAATGTGATATATTTTGTTTTCATGGGGAACAGAGAGGGGAGACTGGGCTAATGTTTTCTGCGTATTCTTTTGTCTGTTTGGTTGTGCTCCAGCGCGTCAAATGCTTGTGCACCTGCGGTGGTGTTCTAGCTGTGGATTATCCTATTAGTATCAGTTAGACTGTTCCTGAGAGGAACATGTGCAAGTGTCTGAGAGGATCAAAGCTTTTGATTTTCTAAATGCATGAGGTAACTGCTAAATGGGTAGCAGAAAAGCTAGTATTGCTTCACCACAAAACCTACTAATGGCTTACCAGTAGCTGCAGATCAGGAAGACATCTCTGAATCTTTTCAGCACATCTTTTTCCAGCAGCAAACAGACAACTATGAACTTTCAGAATTTTACTGTAGATTGGTTTTTGACTGAATTTGGCTGAATTTTGACTAATTCCCTCAGTAATCTGGCGTGGTGAGAGACAGGAGGCGTAGTTTAAGAGATGAGGAATTTACTCATGCTTGGCACCACGCAGGTAGCAGTAAAAACTCAGAGATGCTCTGTTGTTGGCATGTTTTGTGTTAGACACTGTCCTGACACAGACCGACTGCATAATAGTGGTGACTATGTATTCAGAAGGAAGGAAGTGAAGCTTGGATGATCACAGCCAGAACTAGAATTAAGAAATCAAACAGGTTTTCCTGTCTCTAGAGGCTGAAACGGATTGGCATGGGTTCCTCTGTACAGTTCTTTCAAAATGTTAGGTATAAATGGAGTTGTTAATAGACAGCTATTAAGATCTGCTCCCATTTAGGAGACCATCAAATAGCTTTACACTATCTTTGATTCCTTGTTTCTTGGTTTTGCAAGGGATACCGTAATATATTGTTGAAGTTATTAATACAGACTTCCTAGTATATGAGTATATTCAATGAAAATTAAGCTGCCCTGCTCAGTACTTCTTACAGACTGTCCCTGGTGCCGAGTGAAACCATTAATTAACTTTCTGACTCCCAGGTTATTCCCTACAGAGTTGAAGGATATTTTGCTGGGGACAAGTGAGCAGCATTTAGCTGCATCTGTAATAATGTAATAAACCCATTCATTTAATTTGATTCAGAGCCACATAAGGCTAGACAATGTCTTATGTGGAACAAGATGTGTCCTCAAGTATGAATTCAGAGGGTGGGATACATTTCTGACCCATGCTATGGCTATTGGATGTTTTGGTGCTCCGTGGACCATGTGTAAAATGATGTCTCCCATGACAGGGACACAGTGAAGAATACACTAAATTTCTCTGAACATTGACAGTGTCAGTAAACAATGTTTGGGTTCATAAATGGAAGGTGTCCATTTATGGACACAAAGGGATGTTTTCAAATGATAATTATTTGGAGGAAGGGCCAGTCATATTCTATAACAATAGAATCATGATAACTTTTGTTTGCATTTCTAGTTTGTCTTTCCTCTGAGGTGCCTCAGTTTCCCTGATCTCAGGTGAACTGGCTGTTGCTACTTTCATTTCACACTACAAATTCTTTGCTAACTTGCCTAAGATGTGCAGAGAATTTATGACAGAGCCAAGGAGTTATTCAAACGGAGCAGGGGATACGTTACTATTTTAATTCTCATTTCCTCTCTCCCCTTTTTCCTGTAAGCAGGACCATGCAGTTGTTGCACAAGGCATTCCGTGCTCCACATATCTGTCCATGTTGTCAGCCATCTGTGTATCAGGTCTGAGGAGGAGGAAGAAATATCAGGTGTGTTAACAACAGTCAGGTACTTCCCATTCCCAGTTTTAGCGTACATGAGGAAGTGATGTCTGATGAATAGAGTCGATCATAAGTTTTCTGATGCAACACTTCTCCTTTTGAAAATGTTGATTGGGTTCTGTATTGCTGGGTTGGCTGGTTCTCCAGCTTCATGAAAACCTGCTTGGAAAGTTGTCATGCTGTCGTAAACCTCGCGGACCCACCGGGCCTGTTCCACTGGCTACCCACCATTCTGTGATGCCATGACACTGCTGGCTTCTCCCAGTTACCACGGGCTACCCCCCAGGCTGGTCAGCAGTTGAACGAGCTGCCTATTAGATGTCCTTCAGCTGCTGGCCAATTCCTTTGCTTGCAGCTTCCTAGGTCTCTTAGCTTCGAAGCTCCCCGCCTGCCCAGGTGACCGCCTAGGCACCCATGCGGCAGCACAACAGCTACGTAGGCAGGGTCCTGGCACATGAACCAAGGCATCAGCCCAGAAATGTTTCAAAATCTTTCTTATAGATGTGAGTGAAACCTTTCTGGGAAGGGTGAGGGGAGGTGTGCCAGCATGATTTCCTCTGTGAGATGAACATTGCAGTTTCCAACACTGGTGCAGGCAAGTCACGGGACATTTTACCTTTTTGCGGTTCACAGCTTGCTTGCTAGTACTTGGCTGACAAATGCATGTGGTATGTGTGTGAGTACACAGCAGGGAAGACCAGCAATTAGTGGATTTGAATCATGCAAGGCGAGGGTCTCTGCCACTTTGCAACATATCTATTGTAAAGGGAGAGATTGCAGAGTACAAATTGTGTGTGTTGCAGAGATGGCACCATTACGGGTTGGAGCTCTGCTGCATTGGCAGGCTGAGGGTGAGGTTTGATTCCTGGAGGTATTTGTGGGAGAGGTCACCATCTGAAATCTAGTCTTCCATCAGATCACTACCCCTAGAAGCCAGAGTCTCTGAGTAAGAGCATCTCCTCCAGCCCGGACCCTCCCTGGCTAGGTGCAGGAGACTTAATTTGGGACCCCTGGCACATACATCTGGATCCTCTGGTAGAGGAGGCAGTGTAGGTAGCTTATTTTAATGTTCTGCTCTGAACAGACTCAATGCCTCTCATGACCTACAGAAAAATTTTCTGGCTTGTTGGCCATACCATGTCTCACCTGCCACATAAACCATGAATGTTGGAGGCCTAAGGTTAAAAGCGCCCTAGTTCACTGAGATGCTGGCAGCCATAAATTTCGGTTGGCTTTGGTATGAGTTTCTATTGTGGGTTCTCATGTTTCAAGAAGCATTGTGCAAAAATCTTGGGAGCTTCAGAAGTATTATATGAATTAAGAGGTTTAAAAAGATCTGTGCCTGTGAAAAATCAGTTTTCTATTAGAATGAAAGCATTTAAAATTGCGATCAAGTGTTATGTTTTATGTACTGCTGAAACAGAAGAATTTAACCTGACCTAATATGCGTGCATAGAGACATTCAGAGATAGCATCAGGCTCCAGGGATGACTCTGCCTTGGCACAGGTTAGAGTAGCTTTCCTGAGACCAGCTGAGACGCTCGGTGTGTTTCATGTGCCAGGCTGTCTGCTCACACTTGTCTGCCTTCTGCACTGTGTTAAGGGGAGCAGGTGACAGAAAGCTGCTTTCATGCGGCCAGAAGAAAGCTGAGAGTGCTGTCAGCAAGGTGAATTCCTGGTTGCACTGTGAGGAGAATTTTCTGACTTCTTTTTGTCACAAGAATGGTGCAAATGGACTAGAAGAACAGACACATACCTAATCAAGAATTTTTTTTCGTCAGAAATTTTTTCTATAGGAATATGTATCAATGCAGAAGGAACTTTTCTATTAAAATCCTCATGACTCTGTAGAGCTCATGAAGTCCTAATGAAGTAGTCTTCTACTGTCAGAAGTTATAATCCACCAGGAGTGAGTCACGGGGTTCTTAATTGCTGTAAATAAGCTTGCAAAGCTCATAACTCGTCAATAAGGATAAGTCAAACTCTGGTTATTCTGTTTTAAAGTGTTCCTATAATTTGATTGATGTCTAGAGATTTTTTTATTTAAAAAAAAAAATACACAATGATGAACATAAGTGAATGAAGGGGGAAAATCAGTTTTCTGACTTGAAAACCTTGCAGTAACCTTAGAAGAACCATACAAAGGGGTAGTGAAAAGCCCCATGGCTTTCTGCTACTGGGGACAATGAACTGCAATGATCCACTTGCAGGGGTGTGCACTGAGTCATCTAATGTCTTTTCCACCTCTGATACTTATTTCCCTGTGAGTCTTGATGCTTTAGGCAGCTCTTATGGACAGTGCCATTTGCCCGTGCTCACATTCTCACTACTGAACTCAAGGTGAGTTTGTCTGTTGTAGTAAGCTGAGGTAATGGCTACCTGCCACTAAAGAAGGGCAGTCCTGGAAATTCATCAGAAAAAGGAAAAGAGTAATTTTCTGTTGCTCCATCTCCTCAAGCGAGTTTAGCATTTGGCCAGCAGAGTGCCAGAGCCAATACTGCTGGGTCAGGCAGAACACTCTAAGCTTGGGACCGGGGTGGGAGCAAGACCTCCTCCTCTTTTAGTGGCAACTAGCTCTTAGATGAATTTTGTTGCAATATGAAACTTCACCCTCAGATATTTTAAAGACTTGAGCATTTTCAGATGTTTACCAAGGATTCTGTGCCAGTATTCACTTCTTGGTGATAAGCATGCCTGCTAAAAAGGCATACTTTGCAGGTATTTCCAAAGCTACTGGTGATACACATGAATGTATTCAAATCACCCTGAATTGTCTGATTCTGTATTTCTTTGCCTTGTCTCTATGCTCAGATGAGTGCTTTTCTTACATTTACATTTCACTGAAGTCTTTTAGATTACTTAAGCTAGGACGTAGATTGGCTGATGCTAGCTTTATTTAAAAAGCCTACTCGTTAACCATACTAACCTACAGAATAACATAGTGAGGATACTGCCACTGTCTTTAGTCTTGTTAATTTTGGAGGGCTACCTAGAGGAGAAGTTATTGCCAGGAATGAATTAATTGAACCCTTAATGACTTGCATAGTATCTGAAATAAATCCTTATATATCTTTTATCCCTTTCTGAGCCAACATAAGGGCTGTGCGTAGGTAAAGGTAGAACTTTGAGTAAAATCACCTAAAGGGCTGAAAGAGTATTTGATACAGCAACAGGGTTGAAAGGAAATACTGCTACGTGTGTCTTAGAGTCACAGTAACACTGGTTTTTTAATTACTCTCACTCAGTATAATAACATTCAGTAGCAAGCATTTCCTTGGTAGGTCTTGCCCCAAAGAACTTACAGTCATAGAGAGTGAAAAACAATAGGAAAAACCAAGAGTCGCTCTCTCAATTCTAAAAAAACAACTGTTAAAAAAATACAAGAGGTTGGTGGCAACTAAGAAGGAAACCCTTCTCTTGATAATTGAAGCTAAATACCATAACCATAAGTCAAGTCTTCCTGTCAGCCAAGTGGTGAAGTGTAATGCTTACCCAACTCTTCTGAGGTCTTTACTCAAGCAATTTCATACTGACATCAGTATCAGAATATTTGAATAAGATCTGAAGATAAAGGTCTCAGAAACTGGCTTGGGTGGAATGACATCGAAATATCTTACTCAATTATCTCAATTAGATACTCTGCAATCGCTTGGTTTAAAATAAAAGAACAATTTCTAAACATAAACACAGTGGGTTCTAACTTGTGGCTTTACATTGACGCGTCTTGGAAAGATAACACTCCAGTCCTCAGATACCCCAGGTAAGTAAGTAATAAGCAGCTTCCTCCCACATTGAAGCTGCAGAGATCGCTATCTTGCCGTATTTACAACCACACCTGCAGAGTACCTAAGGAAATTAGTAGCTCTTATTCTGGCCAGGAAAAAAAGGCAGTGATACTGGCTTTACTGTACAATGATCTTTGTTTAAGAATGCAGTGGTTCAGGAGATAGGTAAGAGGATATAGCACCTTTTACTTTTCTGAAACAGGTTTAGATCTTGATAGCCAGCAGGAGGGTTCATTTAACAAATGCTGCTATTGCCCGACTGCTACTCAGACAGACAACTTGGTATTTTGTTCTGATTAACATCAGATGTGCTGAAAATGGTTGTTTGGAAAACATTCAGACATCTCAAATAATTTCAAATTAGCTGTGTTGTTTTGCTCAAAAAGAATGGGGCGGGGGGAGAGGGGGGCAGTGGAAAAGTACAAAGCTTTTATTTCAAAATTAAATGTTTCAGTTTTGAAAGGTCCCTAAATCTGGCGTTCCTGAGGCTTTGCTTTATAGCTTCTAGTTTCACATGGCAATGTTGAATTAAAAAACAGAGATATATTTTAATAAAGTTTTTTTCTGTTTGGGTTATTTTTTACAGTGGTTAAATAACTCAAATACGGGGAAAAAATGGGGGATGAGCTAGGAGAAAAAAAATTACTTTTTTCCCAATTTCTGAGAACATTTTGAAAAATTTTTGTTTGAATTTTACTAGAGACAATTATTTTCTCAGATTGCTATAATTTTTCTGACCTAAACACTGAGCTGAACAAAGTACAAACTGATTTATGAGGCAAAGAGAAAGCAAGCCTCATCTCCCATTGTCACTGTCTGGCATAACTAGAAGTCTCTGCAAAACTGCACCATCTTCCACCTCCATCTCCTCCATTCCCTCACTTGTGTGGCTGCATCTAGCCCTAGGGAGATCCATCGCTTATCTCTACTTAACAGCTTTCATGGGATGAATAAACTGATGTTCTCAAACAAAATCACAGATTTATATGTATAGGAGAGTGTTTCAGTAATTGCCGTCCTTGCACATGAAGCTGTTAGGATCAAGGAAGGAAGGACGATGAAGATTTGAAGTGCTTCACTGAGGTCAGTTTTTTGTACACCAAAGCTGAGATGGGTGTATGAAATTTTGCTGTGCTGTTGCTGTTGGAGGGGTAAATAATGAACTCCATCCACTAAATGAGTCTTCAGTACTTTTTGTAAATTCTGTCCCAGCTAGCTTTTAAGTTTATGCCAGCAGCAGGATGATCCAAATCACAGCCATTTAGAGCTGCTAGCACTCTCCTGCTTGCTGTCTTGGACTTGATGATCTTAAAGGTCTTTTGCAACTGAAATGATTCTATGATATGATTCTATGATCTGGCAGCTCAGCTGTGACTCTGAGTGTCTTCTTGCAAGGGGCGGTTAGCGAGCAGCCCACCGGGTATGTTGCATGAAGCTGAACACTGTATTAATTAACTTTTATTTCTTGCGTGCCGGTAGCAGCATGGGCTTGCATTCCTTCCATTCTGATCCTGTTTCACACGTGCATTATCCAAGTGCCAACAGGTAGTGTGTGAAGCAATTTAACTTCAGTGTAGTTTGATATGTCTTTTAATCTGTTTTCTCCCCTCATACTTATCTCCAAGTACTTTCTTCATGTTAGTTCAGAAAAGAAATAAGATTCAGTCATAAAGGTGGAACAAGACCAGCTTAATGAACCCATAAAATCTTTCTAGAATCCCTCTTTGTCTCCTGAACAGCCGTTTACAAACTGAAACTGCAGGTACAGTATTGCATTTCCTGAATTTAACTCCACTGGTATGAGCCTGACGTGACTATGTCCTCCTTCTAAAAAGGGGAGTGGGGTGACTTTCTGTACTTCCTTGAAAATATTGCCTACTATTTAGCTAGTTCACTAATGCATTGTACTGTGCCCTCTTTGCTTTAGATTTAGCCCTTTAGCTTGTCCTTCCTTCCTTATGAGTTGACTTCCTTTGTCTTGCTGTCCCCGTGCTGTACATGTTTTGTGCCTGTAGTAAGGCCTGATATCACATAGCCCGTCTCCCTCACGTCCACGAGGAAATGGACGTGATATGTGTCAGCATGCTTGTTGACAAGCAACACAAAATGTTTTATGTAATTTGGCCGCGCTGATTTGCTGGAAACATTAACTTCTTGGAGGGGCTATTGGAAAAATTAGTTCCATAGCTCTCCAAAATAACTTTGGCACCTTGATTTGAAGACATTCTGGGAGCTTTTTTTTCTTCTTTCCTGTTCCATTGAGAACTGGGTCTCCCTGCTGCAGCTGTTCTGTATTTAATGTGTTGCCCTGTTTCCAGGCAGATATACCTCTCTCTGACTGGAGTTTATTTTTTTCTGGCTTCCTTTCCATTTGCCTTCTCTTTAGGAGGTAAAATTGTCAGCCTACTATTTTGGTCTCTCAGTTCACTGCAGCAACAGAACCTGTGATCAAAGCTGCAACAGCAACATAAAGGAGGAAAACCCAAATTCCACTCTGAATAAAGAGCTTTTCCCCCTTTGCTCTGCCTTTTTTTGCTTATCTCTGGAAATGAGATGCTATGGACTCCTCTGTCCAAGGAAGCATGGAGAAGAATGCTTGCACTGCAATCTTGACTGCCTCTGCAGAAACGCCTGAGTGAGGCAGTCAAAACAATGTCACTGCAGGAGCACAAGCCTTGCATGGTTAATTGCTCTGAACCCCTGATTGCTTTGTGATGAGTTTGACTTATTTTTTCTGGGAGTTCTATTGCTGCCCTTTGGTATGCTGCACATGCACAGCAGACCTTTATTTGAGAGATCTTTCTTTTTAGTATTTCAAAGGTGGCAACCTAACCAAGCCCTCAAGTTGTCACCCTGCTGGGTAAGCCTGCCTCCAGCCCTCACCGCCAGCATGGTGGCTGCATTGCCAGCCGCAGCAGAGTCTGTGAAATGTCAGTTTGAGCTGTTGGTTGTCACTTGCATAAGCCCAGGAACATCTGACTAGAACTGACTTTCAACTGGTAACAGTTTTTTGTGCAGAATGCTTTAAAAAGTGGTTTAAAGGCGATCCACAATGTGCATCTTGAGTTTCAGGAAAAGTATAAAGCCAGAGTTCTCAGGTAAACCTGTTTTCCTAAACAATTATTGTGGTTACATCTCATTCTTTTTCTTCTCTTGCCAAAAGCCAGACTCCT
The DNA here is from genome assembly GCA_035590275.1 of Ibycter americanus. Taxonomy (NCBI): domain Eukaryota; kingdom Metazoa; phylum Chordata; class Aves; order Falconiformes; family Falconidae; genus Ibycter; species Ibycter americanus. The sequence goes on from JAVJGI010000063.1 coordinate 73,176,502, forward strand.
AACTACTATTCAATGAAAAATAACTCTTGACACTCTCCCTTTCCATCAGTGTAAGGCGTCTACTGCTTGTTTGGTGAGGCTCGGTCCTATCTGATTATTACTGTCTCCCGGTGAGGACGTGTCTTACTGCAAATTGATGGTGACCTCCAGGGATTTTCCAAGCCTGGGTCTGCATGACATCCAACGGGAAATGGTAAGTGTGGATGAAGGTACAGCCAGGACGGATTGCCTGGAGCGATGTCCTGACAGGCACCCTGTGGGTTGTCTGTCGGCACTTCACAGTAGGCATGGGAGAGGTGGAGGGAGCCATGCCTGTGCCATCTCCAGAAGATGCCTTGGGACCCATCACCGTCACCAGCAAGCTGATGGGGGAATAGGATGGGAATCTGGGAGATGTCACGTGGTCATCTTCTTCTTATAAGAAGTGTGTAGAGGGTTAAAGCCCAGAAGGTATGTGGCTTTCTCTCCCCCTGCCAATATTTATCTCCATTTCACCCGCACCTCTGGATTGGCCAGGTAGTCGTCCAGCAGGTACTTCAAAGTAAGAAGGCTTGATTTACTAGCTAGCAGAAAGATTCCCAATAATGTTTTAAAACAAGAGCTGAAAAGAGCATTCAGAAGTGGGCCCGTCTCCCACCAGAAATTTTAATTGATGAGAATTGGCTATTCCCTCCCTTAGATTGTTTGTTTGTTTCTGGAGTATTTTGTGGAAGACCTTAAAAGCTACTGAAAATTCAGCTACGGACTAGCTAGACAGAAGAGATGGGAAACGAAGGAAGACTTTCTGAGTCCGCCCGAGAACCTGGCTGGACAACGTCGGGCCAGTAACGAATACCGAGGGGGCACGCGAAGGTGCGTTACCTGCAGCTTTCCCTCGCCCCTGCCGCCGCAGCTCTCCCTCTCAGACGCAGGCAGGCGCTTCTCCACACAGAGGAGGCAGAGGGTGGAGCTCAGCACCTCTATAAATTATATGTGTCCTTCAGGTTATTTCAGCAGCAACAACAAGCTGTGAGCGTGTTTGTCAGCTGACGGGTCTGCCACCCAAGCTGGGTTCTGTGTGCTGTCGCCATCTTGCCCGCCATGGGGAGCCCACCAGCCCAGGTAAGCGCGGCGGCCCCGCCGTGGCCCCCTTGCGAGGCCCAGCGCGCTCCCTGCCCCCGCC
>JAVJGI010000063.1:73180254-73291751 GCA_035590275.1 Ibycter americanus
GGAGGGGAGACTAGAAAAAAAGAGTTGGTGATGGGAGAAGGTTCCCAGATTGCCAGGCTCTGCAGAAGCTATCCCCATAGAAGACTAACTTTCTCGCGAAGGCAGTCGTAAGGTTTTGTTCTTGGAGCAGCATGGAGGGGCAATAAGGAGTGAAATCAAACATATGAGCTGTTGGTAGGTTTTTCTTATTTCACTGCCACCCAAAGACCATCTTCGGTAGGCTCCTCATTATTTATGAGCTTTGAGAAGATTTTATACTCTCAAAGTTGCCTTTTTGGGATGAAACCTTGAAGTGACTAACTGCCTGTAAACAGGAGAATTATGTGCCTTGCTGAAGCTGACTGGCATAGGACTGTTCCCTGGAAGTCAGACAGCTGGCCAGCAAATGTGTGTTATTACAATCAATGAGATGTTGGCAACAGATGTGGATTTCCAGTTTGTTAAGGTTTGACACAGCTGTGGCAATTCTGCCATGCTAGTTTTATCTCCAGTTTATTGACTTTTCTGCATATTAAATCTGAAATGATTCCCCCCCGCCTCCAAACTCTCTTTGAGAGTACAGAAATGTAATTTGGTACTAAAAGCTATCAAGGGAAAAGAAACTTGGTTCTGTTTTTGGTTTTGGGGTTCTGTTGGGGTTTTTGGGGTTCCCCCCCCCCCATTTTTTAGCCTACCCTTTGGGTCTCTGAACATGCTACTATTTATTGGTCTGGAATGTTATTGCCTAAGATGCAAACACAGACGCGTAGATGAATCCTGCACTCTGTCATTGGCCTCAGTGTGGCACTGCTAATTTTCCAGCAAATATAGAATGATGCGCTTCTGGGAAAGCTACCTTTCATCCTGGATATTTACTGAGGGGTTTTGTTACTCTCTGTGTGCCTATGCAGGAAAAAATATTTCTCCGAAGGAAGTGAACTAAAAAGAGCCAGACCAGTACAGCTGCGGGACTGTCAAGAGCGGTTGGGATATGGTGTCTGTGCTTATCAATTTGCATTAATCATGAAATTACATGTTGCTTTTCATGTTGTGAAAACAGCAAATGGTCTCTCTAACCATAATTATTTTTTCTAGAAGGGTATTCTGGAGTGCCAGCACTTTCAGGCAAGGATGTTATTTTAGACTACCCAAATCAGACCCTCATAGTCTGCTCTGGACCATTGTAGAAGAAAATTAGCCCTGCCTTTTTCTGACGAAAAAAAGAATTAGCTCTATTCTGAATGGTTATCGCAGGCTGGAGTAACTGTCATCTTGGGAGCAGGATGGCTTCTGGCTTCCACCGGGGATTTGCATAGCCCATAGGATTTGTTACGGCCATGTTTACCCATCTGAACCTGTTTATCTTTTACCCTGCAACAACACAAGGACTAAGCTGCACCAAATCAGAAGTGATGAACAGTCATCTTTGATGATGTTTCCATTGGCGGGCAGATGTTGACATGTTTAAGGGAAGTGATTGCTGTTGAAAGGGGAAGGGAGGAGGAGCGAGGCTCTCTGGCTTTATGGGAGAGGACGAAAACATGACCCCTACCGCAACTGAGAGTGCTCTGATGATGAACTGTAGCTGCACCATTTTTATAAGCAATTAGGAAATTTTCATCAAAAAAGCTTCAAAGCAAATTGTATACCAGTATCTGTTTCTCCACTGAAGACAGGCTCTGAGAATGGTTTGTGCTTCTGTTGAGCAAGGGGGAAGTTGATTACAAAAGAACACAGAATTAACACATTAATTAAAAACAGCTCTGTAATTGGCTACATAATTCAATATTTCATGTTAATGAAACTCACTAGGAATGCTGAGTGTTCCAGTTGGCACCTCTATGTTAAATAACTATTTGCACAGCAAAGTTAAAGTCAATTTCTTTCAGTGGGCAACTGGAATCATATGCAAGTGTCCCAGGTGGAACTTGTAATGTCCAGAATGCATTAAACTCAGAACATTCTAAATACGTAAGTTTCAAATTGGAGGAAAACATAGCAGAAATGGTTCTTGTCACACAAGAAAAAATGTGTCTTAAACCCGTGACCCCCAAGGCTGCCCCCACCGCCGCTGGGCTGGGCCTCGGGCAGCTCCGCACAGAAGCTGCCCCTGCAGCCCCCCCTGCTACAAACACCTTGCCACCAAACCCAAATACACAGTTCAAATGGTATCCATTTGATATAACTTAATTTACCTCTAAATAGAACTGAATGAAACTGAATGAAGGCTATTCTCATCTCTAACAAACATGCCTAATAGTCTCCTTAATTACAGTGCTAACTTTCAAAATAAAATCGTCAAATTATTTAGCTGCAGTGTAATGGGATACTCTCATTTAGACAAAGAGACAGGGTGTTTCAGTCAGTGTGTAGTTTAAGCTGCCTTTCACACTAATGAAACACTTCCAACATGATGTGGCCCTGTTTTAATTTATTAGTGGTAGCAGGACTGTATGTTATTGCTTATTATTGCTGACAAGACATGCTAATATGCAGAAAAATAGAGAAAACACTCAAGAGAAAATAGAAATTTAAATCTTCCAGTTTGAAAAAAGAAGGAAATATTTTCCCACTTTTAGTATTGTCACATGTCTGTATATGTGTGTTCATTAGGCTTATCAGAGCATCTTTTGAAAAAGGCCAATATTTTCTGACCAGCTTAGGTTGGAACCTTAAGTCTTTGTTAGAGTTAGGAATAAGTAGCTTGAACTAAGCGTTACGACGATAGCTTGCCTATGATAGAAATAAATCTCATGTCTGGAAGGGAAGCAGTTCTGTTGCCTTTAGTTTATTTTCAAGATACCTAATGATGTGGGATTCTGTAACACTATGCCCCAAAGCAGGGCACTACTTTCTTCATCTGAAGGGTCTCTGCTGGGTCCCTTCATGCAAAGTTCATAGTGCATTCCTCTAGATGCCTTCTGATGAGCTTGACCTACTTACAAGCATCATAAAAATGTAGTCCTAGTTGGGATACACAGCCAGAAGTTTCTAGCACACGTCAGTAACTACCATGTCCTGACCAAGTGTCAGTGCTGTGCCAGGAGCCAGGCAGGCAGCTGCAAGTTCCTAGTGTTGCCTTCCAAAGACCTGGTTTTGACCTATGTGTGACACCGGACCCTCGGCAGACTGGCAATGCAACCGTCACCACGGCTGTGCATGCATCAGGTTGTATGAAAACAGGCACCTCTGGGGTGACTACGAAAGCTTTCCACACCATTGTCTGAGCCCAAGTTTTCTTTCTCCGTCTTCAGTTACTCAAGCTACTTAGCGAACAGCCCAGCATGCAGTCATGCTATCGTCCCAGCATGGTGCACTTCCACTGGAGGGTGATCCCCTCGCTTCAAACAGACAAACAGAAGGACAGGCTGTCCCCTGTACTGTTCAAAATGCATATTGTTTTTGTATTCTGAGCTGATAAAACTAATTGCATTTGTTTTCTCTGCAGATGAAGTTTTGCCCCATCCACATGCTTTCTGTAAGAATCATACAAGCTAAGAACATCAAGTCGAGAGACCTATGTGAGTTGTGGTTTGATTGTGTTTTTAGTCACCTCCAGAGTTTACAGTGAGCAGCGTTCCTAAGTTGTGAAGGTATACAAGCAACGTACATAAAGCACAGCCATAGAAGTACTAATGCCAGGGCTATAATTAGATCAAATGCCTGAGGTATCATTAGGTTGGAGGACATATCTAGTGGCATTTCAGGGAACTGGTGAAACCCAAGACTCCCAGGTGAATTTCCTGGGCCAACAACAAGGGAAGGTAGACCTTGTGAGGAGGCTGCAATCTGTAAAGTTGCTTGTTTGGTTTTGATGTTCAGAATTGGTGTAAATCATACAATGGACAGGAATTTTGCCACACAGGCCACAGATTTAGGGACCTTTTACTGAAATGTATCAATTATACACAATAATTGAAGGTAAATTAGAGAATTTCAAGCCTTCTAAAATACAGTATCATCTGGGATATTTGCTGTTCTCAGATGGCCAGTCACATTAAATTATATGGATAGTTTCTGGGTAAGGAGGGCCTCTGCAGATCCAGCCCTAAGCACACGCTGAACGTGCAGGCAAAGCAGACTTTTCTGGGTGCTTCTGTATTGAACTTTCTTTGCCTCATTATCTCCCCCTCACAGCCTCCTACGGCTCCTTCTCAAGGTGTACTAGGGACCAGCCATTCAGCTTCCATTTTTGCAGAGACCTCCTGTGGATTCCTCAGTCAGGACGGAGACCTTGAGCTGCCTTTTCTCACACTCTTGAAACCTCTGGCCTGTGTTTTCCTCCAGTGAAAATCGACATGTTCAGCCAAAAAAGCATCACTTTGCAGCAAGCTGCAGCCAAGAGCACTCACATCTCTCCATGCAGGGCCGAGCCCAACAGGATCCCAGAGCAGCCGGGGTGGGAAGGGACCCCTGGAGACCACCCAGGCCAACCCCTGCCAAAGCAGGCTCTCCTCCGCGGAGCAGGCTGCACAGAGCCCCATCTGGGCAGGTTTGGGTGCCCCCAGAGAAGGAGACCTGGCCAACCTTGGCCAAGACCTGCTGTGGGGGAGACCGCAGCCGGTGAATCTCCTGTTGGCTGCTTGACTGCCTGCTGAAGGGCTTCCTGTGCCACGTGCCACGTGGCAAAGTCCAGAGGTGGTCACGAGAGAGGGTAGTGTGACAAGGCCTGTGTTTCTGAGTTTCAATGATCTCTTCTATCTACTCTATTGAAGGGACAGGTCCACTTTCCTGCCAAAACCTTGCTGGGCAATGTTATTCACTGCTTGATACAAGTCTGAAGTATTTAGGCATCTCGGGCTGCAGTAGACATCTTCAGTCAACTCCAGACTCCAGCTCTGAAAGACATCACCTTGGAGATTTCCTTTCACACCGTTGCCAAGCGTCACAAAGTAAATGTGCTTTCCCACCCTGGCTTTTCCCAAAGGATGGCCGCTCGAGGCACTGACTGCACTAACCATAAGGAGTAGATGTAGGCTGGAAGCGAGATGAAGAGTTCTGACTCACTCAGGCCCTCGTGTGCCTGGGCCCACGCTGGCCTCTAGCTACAACAGATCTTCTTCCTTTGTACCTAACCCTTCTAGACAGCCATCATGTCCCCCCCGCATGTTCGTGCTGCCGCACTGAGCCAGCCAGTCTCCTCTGATCTTCTCTGTAATATGTGTTCTCCTTTCCTGTAATCATCCTAACAGCTCTTTTTGGAACTACCTGTAGTTTCGGTTAAACTTTTTTAACATTGTTGACCGGAATTGTAAGGAATATGCCAGAGGAATGGTCAGTGGGGTCTTTTATACCTCTTTCTCTTCACGTGGGAAACATGGCTCTTAGTGTACTTCGTGTGTACATTTGCAATTTGTAGTTACCCAGGAATTAGATGGTTTTCCTTGGTTCCTTTCAAACAATGGTGTCTTCACTTATTTTTTTAAAAAAAGAGTAGTAATATTTGTTAGTCCCCAGAATCATAGCCTTGCCCTGATTTTTATCTATAACATTGGCATCAGTTTTTTAATTTTTCTCTGCTGCAGTGACTGCATCAGACTGCTATGTGCGCTTGTGGCTGCCATCTGCTTCAAATGGAAAGCTTCAGACCAAAACCATCAAGAATTCTGACAACCCTGTCTGGAATGAGACTTTCTACTTTAGGATCCAGAGAGAAGTTGAGGTAGTAAAAAACCAGAAATGTCACCATTTTGAATAGCTGGGAATCATCAGTTGACACCCTGTTGATCAACTGTGCTGATCAACTGTGCTAAATAGCTTAAGTAACTGCTTGTGTAACAGAATTTGCAACTGACTGGTGAGCACAAAACAATAGATGTACGCAGTGGTGTTCCCCTCAGCCAGTTACCAAGATCAGTGATAGCAATGCCTACATCTGAGCTAGTCCAGATTCCCTTTGTTGTCATCTGGGAGAAATAAGTACTGCTGTAGCATGCTTCATCTGGGCTATTTTGGATGGCTAATTGGAAAAGAGCTTTCCCTCCACTGGTGGTTGTAAGGGAAGGGTAGAGGAGTTGCTGTGGTGTGGACAACAAATTTAATCCTACCGCAAGCTGTGTAGTTGAGAACTCTGGGGATGAAGAAACTGAGTAAGTATGCTCTTTGGGCAGGCTGTCTGTAGTGCAGAGCACTGACATCTCTTCTGTCTCAGGATAGTGGGAGCTCTCTGTTATAGGTGGTTGCCTTCTATTTCTTGATAAGTTTCCCAAGGGTGGGTTTAATGACAGTGTTCCACATTAGCAAATTCTGGAAGGAAAGCACATATTGCTTTATTCTTACCACTGTGCTAGTCAAGCAGCTGCAAAAGTCTACAAGCAATTTTTTGTTTCTGTGTAATAGCAGCTCAATAAGAGTTCTTATTTGTTTTTTTCTACTACCAGAACATTCTAGAATTGGCAGTGTGTGATGAAGATCCACTCACCAAAGATGACACACAGTTCACAGTTCTTTTTAATGTTGCTAGAATCAGACCTGGGGAGACACTCCGTGAGACATTTGCTTTGAAATCAGAGGTAAGAACTGAAAATACAGGGAGCGATTGGCAAGACCTCATTGTCCATGCTGGCTTCCATGTTAAGTGGGGTTTGGGTCTGCATAAACAGATGTCCTTATATATTATTATCAATATCTTATCAAAACAGGTATTATCATGCTGGATTTTTGTGCCTTCGTTAATCTCTTTTCACAGATTCAGAAAGTGAAGCAGCTGCTCTCTCATGCCCACCATCTCAGGTGGGGTGGTGGTGGGTGGGAATATGTTAACAGGGAGCATCTGTAAACAGTCATTTTTATGAACATAAGTAGTCATTTTTATCCACATAAGTAGCTTCCTATCCTTTTGGCTTCATTCCACTTTTGTCACACTTAGAGGCCATTTCATCTTAAATGGCAACTTTTTATTAAAAACATGAAGACAAACCACTCACCACTTGAATGAAATGGTTCTTTCAGGCTTCTCCCATTGGTGTTCAAGCTGGGTTTCCTTCTAGGTGATTCAGATTTCTCTAGCCCATAATAAAGGGACACCTGTTCTGCTAACATCTTTGGTATTCTGTTAAGGAGCCCGTGAGAGAGAGTTGCCTAGAGACCAAAGCTGAGAAAGATCTGTGACAACTCCCAGGCTTGTCTGAGCTGTGGCTGAGGGATGGCTACATGCTCATTGCAGGAAGGAGACAGTCCATACACAAAAGAACAGCTACTTCCCAAATGCTGAAAGCTGTTAACATGGATCTCCCTTGTGACGCTGCAGGCTGGTGCCATGCACTTCTCAGCCAGTGGGTGAGTCACTGGGAAACACAGTGATTCAATAACCACCGCAGTCCAGAGTGCTCTTGCTTGCTCCATCTCTGCTGCATTCAGTGTGAGTGATTTAAATGGGTTGTACATGGAAATGACACTGGCATTAGTCACATTTGTTGCTGGGCTTCAATGCCTTTCCCCCCTTGGTGCACATCATTGCAGAAAGCCATTGCATTTCTCTTTCAGTCAAGTTTTTGCCCTGTGATTGTATCTTTGGAAATATGTATAATTCTACATATCCCACAATGGGGGAATATTACCCTTATGTGCCTTTTGCAAACCTGTGGTTTCCATTGCAAGCTCAGCTTTGGAAAGAGGTAACACACAGCTGTTTTGGTGACATTAGCAGAGGAGATGTTAGCCATGGAAGTGCTTTTCAGGTGTGCCTGTACTGCCAAATTCTTGCAGCCTCCAGTAATCCGTATTTATTTTACCCTTTTCTTTTTAGAAAGAGAGGTGCACTAAGAAATGGGAAAGTTTGGAAGTGGAATTCTGGATAGAAAGAATGTGAGTAAAATTCCAAAGCTGAAAGGTATAGATCTCTGAGATCTCAGAGAAAAAGGAACTCTTCCAGCTCTTCCTCCCAGCAGTGAACCGAAATTACAGTTTCAATTTTTTTTTACCTTAACTTCCCCAGCTAATTCTGCCTGTCAGTATATTTCATACAGATCTTACCTTCTGTTCAACACATATACCCTGATTATAGTAGCATTGCTATGATGTGATAACTTGCACACAAGATGCATGTAAAATTTAACAGAGGTACTCTTCAAGTTGTTAATATTAATTGAACAATACCTATAACACTGTGGTGTTTCTAAAAGACCAGAAAACTTGGATTACTATCACGATATGTACATGGAGTTGTGTGGACAGTATTAGAAACGTCACCCATTAGGCGGTAGCTTAGTTAAGCTGAAAAAACCCATGCAATCAACAATTAATAAAATTAAGACCATCCCCCTCAAAGTGGTAATCAACGTTGTCCGGAGGAGAAAAAAATCCCATAAGGTAAACTTTATGTCTCCTTTAAATGCTATCACCAGTTTGATTGAAAAAAACCCTCAACCCCTAAACTACACGTTCTGGTATATTTGAGCTTAGCATTACCAAAAGAATATAGTCCACTCAGAACTAACTGCATGATTAGAAGATGGAACTGTAAATAAGGCTGCTCATTCTGCAAAAGAAAATCACTGGTGTTCTTTGCTAATTTATCCCACGGTGAAAGTCAAGAAAATCTATTTATCTATGAGAGATACCTTAAGAGATGGTATAAGCACCTCCTGCAAATGTGGAAGCAGTCACAGCCAGATATATAAAAAGGACAGAATGAGATGCAGTGCTTACAAACTGGACTGAGTAGATTCAGACTAGAAATAAGCGGAACATCTTTCACCTTTTAAGTTATAAGGCATTTGGGAGATTCTCTGTCCTCGGAAGTCAAACCTAGTTATTTCCATTCAAATAAAGTCTACAGCTGAATTGGAAGTTTTAAGGCTGGAAGTGGTGCTTGGTGAAATACACTGGACTTTGCAGAAAGTCAAAGGTTACGTAACTACATAACTTTAATGGTCCTTTCAGATATATGAAAGCACTTATGAATGCATGTAACGTTGTGGTGTTGGAGTATTGGCCTTAAAGAGAGATGCTGTTAGAAGGCTTCATAGGTTACTCATAGTATTAAATAACTACATCCATTCAGCGTATGTCTTACAAGGTAAAATGTCTGGGACAAAGGCTTTCTATTACTTACCTCTGTGTTTTTCAGTCATACATGTAGCACAGTGGGAGTTAATTCTTATTTGCCGTTCATTTGTGATCGGTTGTAAATTATAATCTGGAACAGTCAGAAATGTCTTTCCTAATAAGTATTTGCAGAGTACATTAATAGTAGTCTTTGCTTTCCCCGAGTCATAAGGTCATTTGTTAATAGCAGGACATGATTCCACATAGACCAGTATGCCTTTGTTCTGCTGTATCTTAGCATATAGTTTTAAGCATTGATGTTTTTGTGGGCATTCCTGCCTTCCGTCTTGTTTGGCTACTACATTTTGGTTCATGAGCTCAGCAGGTGATCATGTATTACGCCTTTTAGAAAACAAATTTTGATACTAACATAACTATATTGGATTTTAAGCAGGAAAAGTCATAAAACTACTATTTTAAAAAAATTCCAGGTACTCACACAGCTTTTGTTCGTTTGTCTTTTGATTCTGTCTTTTCAGTCCTGGCCCTCCGGAGCACCTCATTACCAATGATGTCCTAGTGGTAAGGTTCACATATGAATTTATCTTGGAGTGACTTTTCCTTCATTTTCTATTCTTTTCTCTTCCCCCAGCCATCTGACATTTTATAGAGAAAACAGAAGCTACCATGACAGATTAGAGCACGGTGTGCATTATAAAGTGAAACATGTGGGATGATTCCCATTTGTTATGGCTTAACTGTTGCCCTCTCCATGCAAAAATAGAAGCTGTGTTTCTTGAAGTCCTCAGGTATTACAGACGTCAGTATTTTGCCCAGCTGTAGCTTGTTAATGTTGCAGAACCCCATATTCCTTGGTGTTCAAAGTGAAAACTGCTTGTTTCATGTAATACAGCATGGCACTTGGCAGGAGAAACAAAAAGGGCTGAGTCTGTAGAAGGCAATAGTAAGTACTCCATGTGCTTATGACTGGAAGGTTATCTAATGTAACAGCTTTCTGGGAAATGAGTTTTTTAATAAAGACTTATTTTAGTTGTTGAAACATAGTCCTCTTTTGGTGTTAGTCAGCGTGTGGCACATTACCTATCTCCTTGGGCTGGCCCAGCAGCTAAGGAGTACAAAGTACTTCATGCCAACCACTCCAAGCCTGCGCGTGATTCCCACATGCTAGCCTTTAATAGCCCTGAGGCAAAGTAACACATATTCTGTTCTTTCCCCCTCATTTTCTGTGTGAGGCATAAGAGCTGTAATGATTGGCATGCCTTGTTCCTGAAATGGCTTGGAAAACTGTCCTGGCATGAATTATTAAAGGTGAACTGGAATGACTCAGGTGGAGGGTAGGGTGGAATAAATCCATGATCTCCCTACATCAGGACCAGCAAGAAGATGCCTTGTAGACTAATCATTGCCACAATAAACAGAAACTCATCATCAGGTGCTTCCCCCCACCCTTCCTAAATAATTATCAGATATATGTGTAGCTATTTGGGCAACAGTGCATTGTACAGAGTTTCCTGATTTGGGGATAACTTGGATGGGTACAGCAACCTCTGGCAATGCACCACGGTAAGGACAAGTTAGTTCTGAAGCAGTGTAACTGGGTTACTGTCCTGGGATAATGAGCTCTGATTTACGCTTGTGCAGCTGGAGTGCTTCCAGCACTGAGACCAGTTCAGTTGGCTCTATATTATAGGTAGTGTTTGCTGGCATGATGTTTCATCATTTGCTGCAGACGTGGCATTTTCTATCTTCACATTTTTCCACTCCTGTCTTTTACAGTCCCGTGAGGTTTGCTGCTTGGATGTGCAAGTGGACATTAATGAAAGCAGGAAATACTTGAAAGGTATGCTGATTTTCTCTGTGAAGTGAAGATATGACCAAATCGACCCTATCACAGTAATTCAGACCCAGACAGAGGCACTTTAGAATACAGAGACAACTAAGAATGTTCTACAGACAGTAAAATGTAGTGCGATGAAAGTCCCTGAACTGCCTCCAGCTGTAATGCTGATCCCTGTGTCTTTTCCTTGATTTTTCCACTGCTTTGCTGGTGGAAGTATGAGGGAGTGCTGCCCCTGGGAGCGCTCCCAGCTGCGGGGTAAAGGCAGGAGTACTGGCTCCTGTGCTGTAGGAGCCTTGCCACTGTGGCAGCTTACGGAGGAGTTCCTGCAGAAAGTTTGCCACCTTTGTTAGCTATTTTACCTGAACAGCAGTATTGTTCTCTACACAAATCTGTTTTCTCTAGAGGGTAAAAATCTCGTGCTTACGGTGCCTGCATCTCATGAGGGAACACAGAAAAGTACAGAGGACACAGATACTTTCTACTTCCATTGCGTGAAGGCGTGGGAACCAGTTCTCAAAGTCAGGCTGCAGGTAACGGGCACTACACAATACCACTGTTCATACCGTGTGCTTATTTCCAGTGTCACCAAAACAGTAAAGAACTGGGTTGTTTCTATTCTGAGAATGAAAACTATGGTTTTTTCCTCTGTAGAAGGTTTCTGATAAGGAAGATGAAAACAGCAATTTAAGTGACACCTTAACAGTACCACTGAAATTTCTGCCTGTTGGACATAGAGTGAAAGTAACTCTCCCTGTAAGACATGTAAGTGCTTCACCATTTATATGATCTTTTGGAGAGAAGAGTAGAGTAACTCTCAGTATTTAACACTGTAACATTTAATATATATATATCAATTAGTAAGTCTGAGTGAGAATTTTGTGCAAATACAAGTTTTCTGTGAAAAAGGTTAGTTTTCTCAGAGGAATATCAATTTTCTGTCCATAAAATCAATAACTGGGAATTTATCCTGGCCAGTTTTAGAATCACTTCAGACCAACCTCTGCTGTCCTTGCACAGTTAAAGGAGAATATTGAATACCCCTAGCAAGGCTTTGGGATGCCCTGCTGCTCTTTATCAAGCCCGGGTGGCTAGCTCAGTCTATATACCTAAATTTTAGACGGCTAAAGTTAGATGAGTTGAATCTTAACCTCAGAGAACAATTCTATCACGTTCTTCTCTGCATACAGTCATGATATTAACTGGTGGAGAGGTACAGCTCTAAGCTGCTTTACGAGCAGCAGTAATGCTGCTGTGTGGCCAGGTGAATGTTAACAACAGTCAGACATCCTTCCTCAGGCCTTGCGGTAAATGAGGCAAAAATAAGAGGAGAAGAATTTCTCAGCAGCCTTTCTCATAAGGGGAAGGGAGTACAAATGTCTGTTTTGCCACTCATGGTTCCTCGCCCATCTGTTTGGGCTCTCTTTTACCTCCAGTAGCTTTTTGTAAGGGTATGGTGGCTTGTATTTCCTCTTCCATCACTGTCTTTTATCTGGCTGCTGTTCTTCATCCTCAAGAATAAGAGGGTGGTAATGTGCTGCTGCTGGGTTAGGATGGTTCTTGGAGGTATATTCACAGTGAGGAAGAAATCCTGTTTCGCAGCCCACTGATCTGGCCACTTCCACTGCTGCCTCTTTCGCTTCTCTGTAGAATATGTTTGGTGTTTAGTTGCTTTCCTTCTCTTTCCCACTACAGTTTTCCAAAAAACTGTATGCAGGGTGGTAGTGTTGGAGCATTCCAGGAGGCACTGAAAATTTGGATTTCAAAACTACTCTTTTTCCGAGTCATTCACATTCCTGCTCTCGTTTCTTTGTTTACAGAATGTGCCACTGCAGTTGTACCTCCAGCTAAATGATTGGTAAGAGGACTATTTTTTTTCTCTGAAGGTTTTATTGCTCTTTGAACTATGAATTCTAGAATAGAGTATCCTTTATTTAGATACAAGGAATGCACAAGACTAGGGGCAAAATATAACAATAGCTCAGTCAACATCAAAGAGTCACCACAGCAGATCAAAGTTAAATGTCCTTAGGGCAAAAGAGTCATGCCAAAGATGGAAAAAAAAGAAAAAAAAAAAAAAAAGAAGATAATTTCAAACAGTGAGGAACTTAGTCACTGGGTGTCCTTTGTGTCAAAGAGTCAAAGATTGCAGTTGGAGGCTTCTTCAAAAGGGACACAGAAGAGGCAAGAAGGCAGAGTGAAAAGGGAATTTGAAATAAGCAAAACATCTAGAGTCCAGACATTACTCAAACCACACAGGTATTCTTAAGAAAAGAGATCTGTGGCTCTGGTGAGATCAGTGGAAAGAAGCACAAGCTAGGGAAGATGAAATGTTACAATGTAAAATAATGAGACAGACAACATATAAACCAAAATTATTTTAATATCTTTTTCATTGTACTGTTTCTGTATAAATCTGTGGTGCAAATCCCCGTGAAAGACCTCGGTCGATTCAAGTCACCTTTGCTCAGAAATTATATGAAGCAGAAACTGAAAGAATTCAGCTTACAAAGCTACTGAAAGACACATAGAAGCCTGCCTGCCTTCATATTTGCCATCCTTTTCTGGCAGTAAAACTTACACTGAAACATCAGAAAACAGAGACCACGCAGAAGCAAAGCAATTGATTTCTTTGAAACTGGAAGCTGCTTTTCTGTCTCTAAATCTGAACAGTGAATTATGATTTTTTTATGACATTTAGTAACTGTAGTTGCTAAAAATAGATCCATATACATTTTAAACACCAGTCCTATGCCTCTGGATTTACTTATGTTTCAGCACAGAAAAACTAGATGTGCGCTTAGGGTACAATCTGTGCCAAGAAGAGCAAGAATTCCTGCAAAAAAGGAAGAGAGTGGTTGCCAGTGCCCTGAAACGGGTTCTTCATCTGGAAAGAGATCTGCACGGACACGAGGTCTGTGAGTTGTAATCCAAGCCTGGAGTGTGAGTCTACTGAATTAGAATTGGCACAGTTCTCCACAAAATGTCTGGTAGTTTTTGTACGTTGATGACAAACCCACTGATCTGAATGGCAGCAGAATAGCAGTTCTCCATGTGGCATACCCCATACTCATCTAAAATTTCAGCTCAGCTAGTCGTGCCCCTACTGTTTTCAATGGGTCAAATTCCTCAGGACTTAATATACCACTCCTCTAAGCCAGAGTTTCCAGCAGTGTGGTGCAGTGGGTCAGCAAGATATGAGGCACTGGTACGTTGTGATAGACACAGCCTAGCCAGAGAACTCAAACCAGTTAGGAAAACAGGAGTATTTGAAACTCACCTCACATCAGAAATATTTATGAAATCATTGTAATGTCCCTTCTTCAGGCTTACTTTTTTTTTTTTCCCTTCATTATCAGAACATGTTACACAAAAAGTCAAAATTCTTTAGGGTGGAGAAAGAACATTTTATAACAAGCTCCAACTGAAGTATGTTTTGTTGCAAAGATTCAGGGCGAATTTTTAAGTGAACATTTATTTTCTTGCTGGAATTATATTTGTTGAATGAATGTTGTCCAAAGAATAAATTTTTGCTTAATGTATTTTTTCTGAACTCTGCTCAGGACTTCCTTGAATCAATTCTTAATTAAATATATTGCAATTTTTGTTATTTATAATAAAATAATTTCATTATCTGTTACTAATCATTGCAATTCCAATTATAAAGAACAAGGGGAGGAAGGAAACTTAAAATCAGTGCATATTCAAAGTCTGCCAAGATTTGGGGTTAAGGGAACCCACTGAGTATCTGGAGGTTAATTAAAGAAGGTACTGGTAAAGACTGGCTGAATGTTTATTTAATTTAATTATCCTCCAATGAAGTCTGCTGAGAAATTATAAGAGCTGTAATTAGACTTTTCCAAGTCGGCAAGTGAGTAACTTTTTGAAGATAATACTTATGTTTTGAACAGGTCCCAGTAATAGCTGTTATGGCAACGGGCGGAGGCCTCAGAGCAATGTCAGCTATGTTTGGCCATCTCTTAGCTCTTCAGAAGCTAAATCTGTTGGACTGTGTTACCTATCTCACTGGGGCTTCTGGCTCAACATGGTACGTATAGAAAATGAGATTTGTATTTTGAATGACTGTCACACTACATGTCCACACAGTGAGGGTGGTGCATCTCTTTTGAAGCCTTACATCATTAATAAGTGAACATAATTCCCCGGTAAAGCTATTACTGTTGGCTCTCAATCATAACATCAGTTCAGGCTTGCCGATTCTCTTCTTTGATGAAAGTGGTTGTGTCAACATAGTAGTTTTCCAAAACCATTCAAGTACATAGATGATTTTCTCGCATTTCCGTTCTTCAGGACACTAGCAGACCTGTATGAGCATGCCGACTGGTCACAGAAGACTCT
The DNA here is from genome assembly GCA_035590275.1 of Ibycter americanus. NCBI lineage: Eukaryota > Metazoa > Chordata > Aves > Falconiformes > Falconidae > Ibycter > Ibycter americanus. The sequence continues at coordinate 73,195,439 of JAVJGI010000063.1, forward strand.
GGAGGGGCCACTTAAGGCAGTAAAAGAACAAGTGACAAAATGCAAGCTCAACCTTATGTCTGTAGAGCATCTGAAGTACTATCACAAGGAACTCGCTGAAAGGGCAAAAGCAGGACATGTCTCATCTTTTACAACTCTGTGGTCACTCGTTCAGGAAATGTTCTTACATGAACGGGTATGTACATGGTCCTGCCGCACATTTGGGAACCATCCACTTGTTTTCTTTGTAAAGCTTTAATCTTTGAAAGCATGACATAGTGTGTGGAATAAATCAGAAGTGATGGAGGCATCCTGGTGTGATTTGTAAACAATGACAGAGGATCTTGTAGCCAGGATTTTCCAGGGTAGCTAATGGTTTGAAGGTGCCTCTGTGCCAGGGTGCCCAAAAGCTAGCAACTTCAGTAGGTAAACTTTCAGAAAGAACTGAGCAACTCCCCCTGAAAAGTCAGGTCTTTTTATAAAGTCTGTTTCTAGCTGAACACTTAAGAGCTAGAGTAATCTGTCCTCATGTGAACGTTAGCCCCAACCTTAGTAAAGATCTGTGGGATGCAGACAATCAAGGCCCTTCAATATTAATGAAGAGGTTACTAGGTATCAAAAAGGAAAGTGCAGGAACATGAAGGAAGAGGTCTTCCATAAAAATGGGACTTAGCGATTCTTCTGGGTTATAAAACATCTATCTGTACTCAGATAGATTGTGTCAGTGTTTTTGCCTTATGCTTTTCCAGAGGTTTACTGTGATTTTTTTTCTCTCTTTGATTAGCCAAGAAAGTACAAACTCACAGATCAGCGCAAGGCATTGGAGCATGGACAAAACCCATTGCCTTTCTATGCAGTCCTCAATGTGAAAGAGGAAAAGTTCAGTACCTTCAAATTTAGAGGTAAGTATTCCTAGAGTTTCTTTTGACTGAGTAGGGACTAAAGAGAGTTTGGGGGGAGGGAGGGTGCATGTGTGTGGAGAATAAAAGGAGAATATATCTGCTGCTTGCCCTGATTCAGTATTCATCTTTTAATAAAATGTCTTTTTTGTGAACTGTTGGGTGTTGATTAGAAAGAGCAGATCTGCTGGGTAACACCCTTGGGCATGAACAGGGCATTTCTGAAGATCTGGGCTGAAGTTCTAGTTTTGCCACAGACATTGTGAGTGTGAGCAAAGCGTGTGATCTTTTTCTGCCTCAGTTCCACACCTACAAAATCACTTTGATGGTGCCTTAGTTTGTAGAGGTGCTGTGAAATGTAATTGTCGCTTCCCTAAATACTATGATGATAAGGGTATGAAAATGGAGTGAAGTATGATAGCTGTGATGGGTGTGATATGACACCCTTTAAATGGACACAGGCTATGTTCAACAAAAGGTATTAAAATGAGCAGATACTGGAAAGAAAAAACAGTTAGTACTTACATGTGGTGAGGTTTATAGCTACTGTTCTACTGCAACACCTGTACAGGACAGCTTGAGGCAGGGAACTGCACGGCCATGGCCACACCATATTTTCTAGTCTGGAGCTAATGTGTCTTCAGGCTGCTTCGTTATATCACGCAGACTGACAGGTCTGGGTTAGTAGAGGTTTCCTGCCAGTCATTCCAGCCAGGCTGGATCACATTTGCATGTCATACATTTGATGCCTTCAATTTAGAGAGGCAAGTGGGATCCCAGAATCTTTACATAGAAATATATATCTAAGCTTTTGAAGCTAACATTGCAGCCTGTTTCTGAGGTGAAAAAGTGAGTTCCTTTTGTATGCAAATCACCTCTCAGCTTGTCTGGAACTGGACAGTGTAGTTTGCAATACAAAGCCACGGATAGTACAGAGCTGCTAAGACTGGCAAGATCCACGGAGCTTGTGGACAGCTTTATCCACAGGGGAAGGGGGTGTTTCTTTTCCTTATTTTTGTTACAGTAAACATGCTATATATCAATTCTTTTGTAGAGTGGGCAGAGTTCTCTCCTTATGAGGTAGCCATACCAAAATACGGAGCCTCCATTCGTTCAGAATATTTTGACAGTGAGTTCTTCATGGGAAGGCGAGTGAAGAAGCTGCCAGAATCTCGGATCTGCTATCTGGAAGGTGACCTACCAGTGCAATATAGCTAATCACAACATAGTAGAAAGCATGGTACTAGCTAGCCACTGGTCTGTGTACAACATTCCTTGCCAGTAGGTCTGCTCTAGGTCTTGATTCCATGGGCTTTTTACTCCTTTTGTACACTTCTGATCTTTGTAAAGCTTCTTTCCTCCTATCCTCCCTTTTAACCTGGCCAGATTTGGGAATGTTGCAGCATGGTTCCCCTTCCCATTTCCTGAACCAAACAAGAAGGTGAAGAAGGCAAGTTAAGGAAATGATAAGCTTTTCTTCCCTGACCAGTCAGCAGCTCTTCAACTTCATTATCTGTATTTCTAGCCAAGGCATTGCTGGGGTAGAACTGGAAGGAGCTGAAAATAAAATAGACCTCATCTAGAACAACCCACAAAGGTGAGAATCATCTGAGCTTTGTGGGTTGAGAATGGTGCCACTGATCTTCCCTGCCCATAAGGCTGAAGGAAATGCTTTTAAACTCCAACAGCTGCTTTGACTGGCTGTTCTGCCTCTGAAGGTGAAGGAAAGGGGAAAAGCAGCTAATCAGAGGAATCCATCTGCCCCAGGGAAATTTTTAAATCCTTGTCAGACTTTTAGCTTTTGGTACTGAAAACAAGAGTCCAGTGGAGACAAAAATCGTATTTCTGTCACTGTGAAGTCTGCTAGAGATTAAATTAGTTCCTCATGTGAGTACCTGGCATAGGGCTTAATGACAAAGGATAGTTCTTTCTTTTCCAAAAGCAGACTCACATATGGAGCCAATTCTATTCTGATCCTGGACCAGCTGAACTTCATGGAAACAAATCATGCCTGAAAGGAAAAAACGGGTCTTAGATCAATTTAAAGAATAAATCAGTTTAAAGAAAGGCCTTATGCTTATATGGCTTCACCATGCTTTCAAAGCCTGCTTTCTTTCACAAGTATACAGTAAACACTCTAAAACACTGTTTGGGTGAGTGACAACTCTTACTTTGTTACTCTGTACTGTACAGCGAATGGTTTGTGTGCTGTTACCTCCTGAGAAAGAGTACTGAAGGGCTGACCCCATTGTGTCTGAGCCCTGTGAGCCCTACTGCTTAAGCTGTGTCATGGCAGGGTCATTTCACGTGGGCCAGTAATAGATGGCACGGATACTTGTCATAGTCACGGGTTAACATGTGGTGCTGCAGTGTTTTTCTCATGTGGTTTGACCTGCAGGTCTTTGGACAAACATCTTTACTAGGAACTTGCTGGATGGCTTGTACTGGTCCTCAAATTCAAATGAATTCTGGGAACGATGGGCTAAAGATATGGTAGATATAGGTAAGAGTTTCAAAATCAGTATTTGTTTTTGACCAGACAGTGCTTTCTATCCAGGAGAGGATTAAGGAAGATCCACTATTGCTACTGTTTGTGAATAATCTCTCACATCTCCCTAAATTGCTGCATGTTGGTGCCTCGCTGTGCATCTTCCCAGCATGATTTTCACCTGTATCAAAATGATCACTATGTGATGTTTTAATTTCATTTTATTTTATGCCATTATTTTATTTTTAACTCAGAGGCACACCTCATGTTAGTTACAAATGTTTTTCATTTAAAATTTGCCTATGGTCTTCTAAATTACTCCTCCCATGACTGCAGATGAGAAGGGTGGCTTTTACTGTAGGCAAAAGTACAAAGCCAGTGTGTCATTTGAGAGAGTAAAAGACAAAAGCTGTGCTTGCTTTAAACAAAACAAAATATCTCTTTGTTTAAATGGGATTGGTCACGTGCATGTCTCAAGCAGACTGCAAGAAACAGGGAGGGGAGGGACCCACAGGAAGACAGCAAGGGCAACTAGCCAGTAAGGGTGCCTGGCAGAACAGATTGCTGATGGTTTTTCTCACAGTTCCTTCTCTGTTTCAGAAAAGCATTCCCCTGAGGATGATGTCACTGTCATCGAGCCTCCATCTTGTTTGTCAGGGAAGTTGTATGAAATGTTTCAGGACATTATGACTAAGCGTCCACTACTGGGAAAATCTCATAACTTCCTGAGAGGCTTAGAATTTCATAAGGATTATATCCATCAGAAAAAATTTGTTGAATGGAAAGGTAACTGCAACAAAGAGTTAGCTGCAGTGTGCAGGTAACATCTCAGAATTTTGTTTTTTTTTTTAACTTTGGAAATCTCGTATTTAGAGATATTTTCTCAGGGTCTGGAAATCTGCTGAGAAGGAACTATGTTCATGGTGTCTGTTTCTTTAGGGTAACAGGTTAAAATGAACTAGTCCATGGGCCACTCTTTCACCTCCTGCAAATATCTGTAACTTGTATCAAAGCATGCTCTTCTACAGGAAGTTTGTCACTCTGTATAGGTACAGTAGTCAAAAGATCCAGAAAGGGTAGAATCTCTTGAGGTCAAGAAACAAAGGTATCACTGGAAGCATAAAATAGCATGTTATTGTGTGGATCAGATGAAGGAAAGGACTGGCTGCAAGCACATGGTTGCCCATATGTGTGGTATTACTGCCAGATGATTTATACATCCAGAGACCTCCCTTTAACCCTTCAGAAACAGAAATACCAAGATCCAAGAGTAGAAAGTTAGTCACATAGGTTTAGACTGTATATATTATACATCAAGCTTACACATTCTAAGTTGAACAGCAATTTTCTGTGGCCTGTGCTCTGCAGTCGAGCAGTCATAGCAGTTTTACCTCTAAATCTACGAAACAATCTGTGAAATGATAGCAAGGTGATGGAGCTGAGGTTTTGTGCATCACAAACCTTCCTGTAATCGCAGCATCCTCATTTATTTCATGAGCAGGCAGCAGTGAGGGGAAGACCCTGCGTTGTTAAGGTTAATCTGATTTCAGCAAGAAACACGTGTTTTCTGCCTACTCTGAGTCCTTGTCTTTGGCAACTTGTTTTCTTTCCCCTGTTTCATGCAAGTTCCAGCACTCTTTTGTTGCTGGCTGCCATTGCTACATGGTTTGCTGACAGCAGCAAGAGATGGTGGAGCTTTTTTATGGATTAAGGCAGAGTCCACAGTGTGCTAAGTGCTTTTGAAATGTTCAGTAAGCAAAAAGTCTATGTCCTAAAAGAGTCTGCTTTTGAAAAAACAAGTGAGAGAAGGAGAAAACAAGTAGCATAAGAAGGGTGGGTGAGAGAAGGAGCAAGTGCATAGCTGAAGAAGGTGGATGAAGGATAAAATTGTCAGTTAGTAAATGTTAAATAAATAAATAAATTCTTACATTTGCTAGCTAGCAATTTCATAAAGGCAAATGGGTAGAAACAGATTTCAAGGAGGATTTGGAGGAAGAGACCATAGGGGCACTAAAGACTACCTCAGGGTAGATAACCTACAAATAAAGTAAGTGGAAAACGAAGTCTGGAGTGGGAAAAATTAGCAGATTTTGTATCCTCTTTTGGCTGCCTGCATGCGACCAAGCTAAAGCCAGGTATGGATCCATCTATAGGAGCAAGAGGAGATGCCAGCTCCATGAGCAGAAATGATAGGCTCATGGTAGGTGAAGTCTCCAGAATACAGCTGCATTTTAAAGGCTTCCCTGCAGCTCAGGCTAGCTGACACATTAAAACAAGACTTTAAATGCCGTGTAAAAAGCCTGATTTTCATGGTGAGAAATCTGAGAACTCATAGCATGGAATTAGTGCAATGCATCTGCAGTAGGGTTCATGCTTTCAAGGGAACTCCTGAGGCAGGACTTCTTTAAAGTCCCTTTTTGGGTGTGGAATGGAAAAAGATTCTCCCAAGGAAATGCCTACCTCTGCTTCACGTACCCTGCAGTGCATAAATGCTGCATGGTTCCATCTCCATGATAAGAAAATGGGGGTAACAGAACTTCAACTAAAAATATTCACCAGGCCAAATAAAACCAGAAAGTACGCTCTGTTTCTTCTGTGAGGGACTGCAAGCAAATGTCTCTCATTACAGCAGAATCTGTGAATTCCCAGCAGCCATGAATGCTAAAATAAGCAAATAATTTTATAAAGACCTGACAGCGAGGGAATGGAAAAAAAAAAAAAAAAAAAAGACTTACTACTTCAGGCTGCTGTCAAACATTCCAGGCTATGGAACAAGCTAGAGTTACTCTGCATGGTTCAAATCAACACTACAGAATGAGGCCAGGGAGGCAAAGAGGTGGAAAGAAGTGCTGGAACTTACCTGCAGTGTTTCTGTGATCAGCAGTTTCTTACAATACAAGCACAAAAGATTTAAGGCTCAAGGGGTCTGCTCTTGGCTTTGCTACCTTGTTTTGTGAACTTGAGGAAAACTCTTAAACCACTATTTTCGTGTTTAAAACCAGGGCAAACTTTTTTTTTTTTTTTATTCCATGGGACTAGAAATGGCACCGGGGGAACAGTAGTGGCCTTGCTGTCTGCAGGGCAGGCTGGTGGAGCTGCTAGCAGAGAAGGGTCCAGCTAGCAGAAACTGGCTTTAGATCTCAACTTGCCAGTTGGTATAATCCCCATTTGGCTCCTTTTGGTGTTAATGTGAGGTTTAACTAGTTTAAGCCATTGGTAGGGGATGCTGTGTGCATGATATGGTATTTTTTTTGCAGCATGGCTAAGATGATTTGTATGAGAGATCACTGAAAGCAGGTTGAAGTCACATTTTTCACCCTGGGAGAGGACCCTAATCCTGAGAATGGAAAAGCAAAAAACAGCAATGCAAAAGTGCAGTGACGTACTGCATTTGTTAGATTTGTTGCTACGCTGTGAAACTGGTTTTGTTGTTTGTGTTTTTCCCAGTTCTTAGGGGGAAAAAAATCAGCTAAAGTCTGTGTTCTGTGAAAATATCACTCCCCAGAGCAGCTGTGAGGTCAGTGGAGTCTGTGTCTTGTCTGTCCTCTGCGTAGCTGCCTCACAGCCTGCCTTTGTGAGTGTGCCGGGGGGAGCTGGTAGCAGGCCAGGGGTGCTCAGACGTGCAGTTTGGAGGGTGTGCTCCTGCGGCTGCGTTTGTGGGCTCGCGTTATGGAGGGAGGTGAGCCTGCTCTTGAGGGCAACCAAGGGGCTGCCCTTAACACGTAGCACAGACGGAATTACCGACGACTCCTTTCCTACCAATGCACCACTAACTGTATTCAAAATGTTTTTCAGACACTGTGCTGGATGCTTTCCCTAACAATCTGACACCACTGCAGAAATATCTTTGCCTGATAGATGTTGGCTATTTCATCAACACCAGTGGTGCAGCACTTTTCAAGCCAGAGAGGAATGTAGATGTCATTATCTCACTTGATTATGGTCTGGGGAACGTGTTCAAGGTGAGAAGATTAACATGCTCTGCTCCTTGCAGCCCTGGTAAAACTCTTCTTGTGTGATTAAAACTTTTAAGTAAGTGGCTGTCTAAGTCTTGATCATATACTGAAGGGCAAACCAGACTTCATACCTTGGAGGAGGAAAGAAACTTTCTTCAAGACCAGAACTATAGAAACTGTTAGGCTCTTTTCTTGGTGGTGGATTGCAGCATACACTCCGAGGATCCTCAGGGAATGGCTGTAACAATTGTTTGCTAGAGAAATGACCTTGATCTCTCTTGGTCTGGCCTCATGACAAGTTCTAAGTGCGGCTTTCAGTCATTCCCTCTAGCTGTAAAAAACATTATACAGTGATAAGGAGCATCTTCTGACGTGTGGTGAGTGGTGCCAGAAAGTAGGGTTATACTGTGGCTGCTTTGGACTACACATTCATTGCAGAGCGATGCGAGGGACCGAATTAAGTTGCCATAGTATTTCTGTGATACTTCAGTAAGCCTGATTCTTGTCTTGGTGTTAGCTTTAAGGCAATGACATTCTGTGTCCACAGCAATTAGAGATGACATACAAATATTGCAAGATACAAAATATCCCATTCCCCAAAGTGGAGCTAAGTAAAGAAGAAGAGGAGAACCCAAAGGAATGTTACGTGTTTTCGGACGCAGAGGACCCCAGAGCACCCATAGTAATCCATTTCCCACTGGTGAATGACACCTTTAAGGAATTCAAGGAGCCTGGTAAGTTCAGTCAACAAAACTGTACTTTCTAGTTAAGTTTGGGCCATTTCTCTTTCCACAGCTTGAGCCTTTTGTCCTTTGTAGCAATAATTCTAAACGAGGGCACAGCCTTTGTATGAGTGAGGCCATCCTGTCTCCTACCCATCACGGTCATACACATATATTTGCCTTTCCACTGGGGTATGAATGAGCATGCTCACTCATCTGTCAGGCTGGGTTTAGGTTACCACATTCAACTCAAAGTACATGAGTTTCCACTATGGCAGGGGAGAAGGAGGTGTTGACTCTTTTCCTGTTAACCCAGTCACGTTAACCTGCTCACCAAAACTGGGACTATGTTCCCCATATACAGAGTGAGACTGTGTGTCTCATCCAGTAAACCATGATGCGACAGAGGTAGCTGAGATGGGTTCATGTCTCTACTGATTAGCCTGCACATGCTGCTCCAGGGGCAGGTTAGCAAACCACAGCAGATGCAGTGATGTTGTGTAAGACACAGGTCAGATCAAGGCTTTAAAACACAACTCACACTGCAAGACATACTGGAGAAGGCAGCACTTGCAATAGTAAGATGTTGGTGAAAAGGTAGGGCCAGAATTCCTTCTCCATCCAGGAGAGACTGAGAACATCTGCCACCTGCTTCTTCCCTCACCTTCCCCCTATCGATTTAAGACCTAGCAGTAAGCAAGCAGGCTGGGCACTGGCAGCTTCTCCCATACCCTCACGCCTTGGTGCCAGCCACCATCTAGGTGGAGAGAATTAGCAAGCCTCTCCAGCAAGAGTGGGAATGATGTTTGTGGCCCAAGAGTCCAAGCAGAAAGAACTGGCACATGGCTGCCAACAGCTGGGTCAAGTAATTCCACTATGAACATGTTCAGAAAAATAAATAGCCGGAGGTGGGTGTTTGGGGGATGAAATGTTTAGTTGGCATAGGGGTAAGAACCATAAAAGTCACGGACTGCCCTACCTTGGCCTAGCCATTTCATGGTGTTGGTACAAGCATTGTGGGAGAAGAAGGGTACTTCCTTTGCTAAAAGACAGTGAATAGAAAGAGCTCCCAGAAAAGCTCCATTATCCTGTGGTGTACTCAAGGGAAAGCCTCTTGTCCTGCACTTGCTAAAGAGCTTTGCGTGTAAGTTTGGCAGCTCTGTGCCCATGATTAGCAGACAGCAAGACCCTGAGTTTCCCAGGTAAGACAGCTCATATCCTTCCTTCCTTTCTCCAGGGAATTCAACAACAGATGCGGCTTTGCTATGGGGGCACACACAGCTGGGTCAGTTCCACGTGGAGGCCCATCAGGTGGCCCTGGGCAGTGGGGTCTGCTCTCAGGTCTTGTCTTTGAATGCAGGTGTGAAGCAGCAAAGGCCATGTTAGAACAAGAGAGCCTCAGTACAGACCAGGTTTTTCCAACAGTTTGTGGGATACTCTGCAAAAAATCAGACAGGCAGCATCTTGTTGATGCCTCTGCTGTCTGCCTTCACCTGAGACCTTCCTCCATGCTGGAGCTTGTGCAGCTCTCAGGCACCACCTTTTTGAGTTGTCAGGCCATGGGGAACTTCTGCTCTCCCTTGCAGCTGCTCAACAGAACAGAGAGAGCATCCACTCTTGTCTCAGCTTTACCCAAAATTACATTGTGGTAGTGGGACCACAGCAAAACAGATGTCTCTGAGGGAACGTTTGGGGAAGGTTATGAACAGCAGCAGAACAGGTTAAGTAAAGCCCCTTTTCTGCTATGATGTTTACCAGTGCTCAGACAATATGTGCAGTAGGGGCTACACCAATAAAGTCACATTTAGAAACTCTACGGGTGAACAGAGGAGATACACCCAGTAGAGGGGACTAGGCTTGTTCAGTGGAGGCTGGAGATGGTCCAAATGGCAATGTGTGGTGGGATATGGCCACTGAGCAGTGGCTAGCAGGTAAAACAGGTGAGTGTGTTAGTCTCTCTGAATGAATGGGGGCTGAGATCATGCAATGCAAAGCAGCTTCTGCAGCTTCTCTGCGCTCCGGGCCCAAACTCGTGAGCTGTGATGCTCACCTGCATCTCTCCGAGCAGCTGGCGATGCATCAATCAGGTTGACAGCCAGCAAGTGACGTGGGCGGTTGGGGCCCTGGGCAACCTGCTTGTGTGGATTTTAACAGTGGAGCTTTTCATTTCTGGAGGGCTGAGAGACACCTTGTGGAATGTGGGTACTGACTTCTCTTGCTTTTGACTATTTAAATTCTAGAAAAGAGAATCAGCTTGTGAAGTGCCCATTTATGATACAACTATATAGACTGTGCTTTTGTGTGCTTGAGGGAGATGCAGCTGTATGTGGATGTGGACAGCACAGATAATATGGGTCTCAATATCGGGAAGCTGAGTGGAGCAAAACTTGGACATTTCTAATACTTCTAGTGACAGCCTGTGCCCAGCACCCTGAGTCCACACTGCCCAGAAACCACTAGGTTAGGCTAAAACCTGTTATGTCTCAAGCAAAATTCATGTGTCATTTTCATGCGGTTCTGATAGATGTCGTAAGGAGTATCTCAGACGTTTGTAGCCCCGCTGACAGCCATCTCACAATACATTTGTGGGTTGGGCATATTTGGTTCAGACGGCAAGGAGATAAGTGAAAAACAGAGGAAAAAATGTAACTCTATAAACATTTTGTAGAAGTAAAAGTATGACACTGCTGAAGTGCCTGGGGGAGGTAATTAGGGTGTCCCTTTAAGCAAAAAGATTGACCTAACAGGGAGGATGGATGCTGGCAACTCCAGGAGGTTGGGTTGAAGGATGAGAGGCTGATGTGGGGTGCTGTGTTCCCTCAGCACCTCCACACACTGCACCAGGCTACCCTGTGTGGCTAGCATCGCAGGGTAGCCCTGTATGTACTGGGTTGTCCACTTGCTCTAGCCAGCAGATACTCCCTCGTCACTGCTAATCAAGGCCTGATCACGGAATTTGGAAGGTGTTCCAGTTGTGTGGCATGTCTGAGAGCCAGACTTATAGGGACTGGGAAAGGCTGTGGACCCAGGGGCAAGCTGCTCAGGAATGGCTGTCTGCAGGGGCAGGATGAGGGGAAGGTGCCTCCCTGCTGAGGCATCCCCAGGGTTGCTCTTTAGCAGGAGGGGGAAGGAGGAGCAGCTGGGGAAGCTGACAAGGAATGGCTTTTCCAAGCTGCTGGGGGGGATGCAGGGTGCAGTCTTTCTTGGAGGCTGTTTTTAACAGCAAGTTCTGCCAAGTAGATTGGTCCTCTCCAACACTGTGTGTCTTGTGCCCCAGATTCAGCTCACCATGGTGGTTTTTGTCTTTTCTGCAGGGGTAAAGCGCTGTCACTCGGAGATGGAAGAAGGCAAAGTAAATCTGGAGAACAACTGCTCACCCTACTACCTCATTAGGCTAATCTACTCCTCTGAAAATTTTGACAAACTCGTGAACCTGAGCAAATACAACATCCTCAATAACAAAGACCTGCTCCTCCAGGCAATCCGGAGTGCTGTAGAACGGAGGAGAAGCAGCAGGACTGGGAACCTCCCTGGCCACTCTGGAGCTGGATACCCCTAGGCTGGGTTTTCGCACTGTTCCCCGCTGAAGGCTACAACAGTCACAGTACAACACTTCACAGTCGCTTTATAACATGTCGCAGTCACACTGCAACACACCACAGTGTTCACTATTTGCAGGGAACTGAGGAAACCATAACATTTCTCATCTTTGCCTTGTTCAAGACCCTAGCTTTCAAAAGCTTTTATTTAATCTCCTTCCCTCGAGTTTTCAGACCATGAGAGCCTCACACTGTGGTCTTGTTAAGAAATTAGGGTCCTGGGACCTATCAGGGATCTCCCTGATGTTATAGCATATGGTGGTGGTGATAGTGATAGCTCTTCATCTGTGCCTGTCCCTCAATCCTGAGCCCATTGTCAGTGTCTTTTCAATGCTTTGTTACAAACCAAGTCCTGGCCATTTGCATTCAGTAATGTCCAGATTTTCAGATAGGCTGAGCAACTAGAATTTGCACTGAATTGGTGGGCTCGGCTTTGAAGTCGGGCCAAAGAGTCCTGTATATCTGTGAATAACGGCCAGACCGCAATGTGGATAACTGCGTTCTGTCTGGCCCCTTCCCCTTGCTGATTTAGAAATTACTCCTTTTTTCCATTCCTGTGCAAGAGTTTGGCACAGAAACGCTGCTCCAGACTGCCACGAGGGGGGCAGTTACATTTCAAGGAGAGAGGACCTTAGCTACGGAGAGTGAGTACAGTTCTTTTGAGTGTTGTCTGGAAGAAAAATTCTGCGTAAGGCATGAATGATTATATTAATTTATATGGGTAGTGTCTTTGTGCGTTAGAATATCAAGAGCCTGAAACAAGTTTCTGATGCCAGAAACTTGAGGTGACTAATTACCATAGACTCAAGTACATTTAATTTAATAATCATGACTGAGACATAAGCTGGTGCTTCTTACATATGCAGACTGAATGTAGCATAACATAACTCGCTAACAGAGTGCATAGCCATTGCATTTTTCACACCTAGAAGTTCTTTTTCCCTTTACAGTCTTATATCCTTAACATCATAGGCAAGGTATTTTTAATAGGTGCTGCACTAAAATAGAGCACAAATTAAAAAAAAGGAAATTCTTTATCACACCTCTTTGCTGGAGCAAAACATTTGGAAAAATGATGCCTGGTTTTCATTTGCTTTGGCATGCAGTGAGAGACTTTGCCTTGAACTAGGAGCTTGGAACATCTTTATAGCCCTCCACCATATTAAAAAGATGGTAGGGAAGGATGCTGAGCAATATGAGAGAGCTCCACAGAAGTCAGAGAAGTTTCCAGACTTCCTGGCACTGAAGGATTTGGACCTGCTTCTGGTTTATTTAATCCAAACACAGCATATTCATCAGAACCTCCAAGGAAAATTTTATACATTTCTTCTGTGTTGGAAATTTACTTGATATCTACAATTAGTTTTACTTGAAATCCAAAATTAGACAAAGAAAGGGAAACAAGGGTCTGCCTGTTTAACCTTGCAGCCCAGAGGCACAGACTAGCATGTGCCCCATGAGGCCCCATATAGCCTTAAACAATAATATTTTTTTAAATATGTTTTTATATTTCAGACCCTTAAATTATGTGAGGGCTGTATCATTGCCCATCAGAGTGTTTTTTTTTGTTTGTTTGTTGTGGTTTTTTTGTTTTTGTAGCATGAGACTGAGGGAACACGTTGCTGACCTGATGGTGTGGCAGGAGGACCTGGAGGGCATCTGTGAGGGCGAAGGCTGCTGGAGGACTGCAGGGTGGACAGACCCTGAACCCCACCAACCCACGCGGCAATGCTGACCAGCGACCGGCGCGCAGGTCTGCTCCTCGGGCCTTGTTTCCCATGGGATGTCCGTGGGGTCTGAGGAAATGGGTTGCAGAAGCGCCGTGCGTTTGGTCCCAAAGGCCACGCGCTTGCTGCTTGCCTCGGTCTCGCCTCGTGCCACGCGCTGCCGAACAGCTGCTGGAGCAGAGCACGTGAAAACCAAAGCGGGCACTGCAAGGAGAAAGCCGTCTCCACGATGCACCATCAAAAAGCGTGAGTGAGAAGGCACGTGACATGCCTATAAACTGTCCTGCTGTTCTGGTGTTATGTTTGCTTAACCACTGATGGTGAATGCATGCGTGAAAAACCTCATCCGAACTGCACCCCAGATCACTGCTCTCATATGAACATTTTGCTGGAAAATCCCCACAAATCTAGAGCTTGCTATCTGCTGCCAAACACAAAGGAAACAAAAACTTGTTCTTATAGTTGTTAGCTACTCTTCATAGAAATTGCTTGCCTGTATCTTTTAACTGTTTAATAATACATTAATGAAAAATAAACTATTGCAAAGAAGCACCAGACCCATGAAAGTCTTTACGTATTTAAACACAAGACTACATTTTTCCCAGCTGTATTAGCAGTGCTTGTGCCAGATGCCTGCTGTAGGGTGTTCACTGGTTTTCAGATTTTCTTTTTGTGGGAACCCAGGACTGGAGCCATCACATATATCTAGCTGGGATTTCCCTGCTGGAAATGTGTGACAAACATTTAAGCCGTTGCACCTCTGTGATGCCCTGTATTTAAGGATGCATGGGATTTCCTAAAGCCTTCAAACAATTTACTGTTCGGTACTAGAGGAGAGAGGAAGTAGACAAGAGTCCTCCCGCCCAGAAACGGCACACAGCTTCATATTATAGCCCTGCTGTGGAAGAGTTTAGGTATCATCCCACGTGACCGCATCTTTTAATCCTAATGCCAATATATTCTATTCAGGCAGCAAGATACCTCGTGCAAGGATTTTAGCTTTCTGCTTCAAGCATTCACAACTAATTAATTGACACAAATGCTACGAGTAGCATAAAACTGCATGTAATGATAAACTGCCGACTGGTGTAGCAGCATGGCAAGTCTAGGCAGAGCCTTAAAGGACCCATGGGCATATGGAAGCAGCAGTTTTAATAATGGTAAATGACATTGCTGACAGAAATATATCCCATGAAATCCACTTTCAAGGGATATAAACCAGTTCCTGGAGGTAAAAGAGTTACTTGCAGCCCGAAGGAGAGAATTAAGCGAACGAGCACAGAGCACAATCGGGTAAAGGCTGGGAAGCCAAACTGGTCTCAGTGCCTGAGGTAAAACAACGTGACATCGCTTCAGTTTGTGCCTGGCCACCTCCTGGCAGCCAGCACCATCAGAAGACACGTGGTCAGAATAAGGCCAGTAATGCTGTGTTTGAGCATGCCTTCTTGCCGCCACATCTCAAGGTGGGTCCTCCTGATGCTGCACAGCATGGCGCGCATCTCCCCTCAGCCCCTTTGGGGCTTCTGGGAAAGCTCCTCTGGGATAAACAATGTCAAATTGCCTCACGTGCACCCCAGCGTGGGTGCCACACTGCCGGCAGTCACTGCTGGCAGCGACTAGACTCTTACTGAGCAACGGCAGCTGATGCCTTGTAGGAAGCAACAGCCTGAGCCACCCAAGCTGCTTCCTCAGCACCCTGCATGGAGCCAGGACCGAAGCGTGCCGCTAAGGGCACGGGACCCAAAATGAGGTGCAGGGACTGAGGCAACCAGAGCCATGCGGAGGTGGATGGAGCCCGCAGCTGGCAGCACACAGCACATGAGGCTTCTACTTCAGGAAGCCAGATGTGGTAACAGCATGAGGCCTGGGCAGTCCAGCTGTGCGATCAACACAGGCCACTACATCACTCCTGTTAGGGAAAATATTGAGACAACCACTCAACAACATAAAATGCTTTAAGGCATTGCCCCTGTAATGATGGGTGAGCCCCAGCTTACCTGTGGGTATGGACGCTTGGAAACCCAAACTCATTCTTCAATTAACATTTGCAATAAATGCTTACATACGATGACGACAGGCTTCCATCTCACGAGCTGCCTTTTTTCAAGCCGCTCCCCCCCACCCCCCCCACCCCCAGCCAGAAAGACGTCAAGAAAACTTGAGGATTGGACCAACAGAAACCTCATGAAGTTGAACAAGGAAAAGTGCAAAACTCAGCACCAGGTGCAGAACACGCCCCTTTGTCAACACAGACTGTGAGCAGCAGCTCTGCTGAAACACCTGGCAGTCAGAGCAGGCGCCACATCAGCACCAGTGAGCCGCGCAAACAAAGCAAACGGCGCTGGGGCTGTGCCAGCCCAGTAACCCCCCGTCAGGAGTGACGTAATATGGAGAATACAGACACCTAATATGGAGAACAGCCCAAAAGGCCAATGGTGTAAGGACAGTAAGTCGAGACTTCATACAGATAACATACCACAGGACATGCTTCTTTCCTTCCCGCAAAACACTATTATATAATTATTATATAAATCCTACTCAATCCAGTTTCCCAATAGGCTCTTGTTAATCAACCTAGAATTTGGTCTTTCTGAGAGCAGTGGTCTAGGAACTAGACTTCCTCCTTGCTATCCTGCTCTTCCTCTCTTTTTACACCAAAAGACTGATTGTTCAGGCATAACTTTAATTTCAGATTCCATTAAAAATGAGTAACACTGCAGGAGTTTTTTTCCTGGCAACCTCATCCAGAAAGAACTGGCAAATACTCAGGGAATTGTTGGTTAACGTGTTGTAAAAATGAAAGATTGTGGAGACTATAAAACACTGCAGGAATGACGTAACAAATGTTCCCTTTGAGATTTCTGCCTCTGTGGTGACCAACCCTCTTAAATTCTGCGCATCAGTATCTGCAAAGCTACTTGCAGGAGGCAGCTGTTCACTCGCAGCTTGCGCCTCATGCTCTGCTCAGTGCTCCCCATTTCTGTCTTGCAGTCACGTCACTTGAGCTGTCAGGCTGAAAGGTCTCTGCTCTTCCATTAGGTAACTTGGGAGTAGGTAACGCTTGGGTGACAGAGCCATTGCATACACAAAATTATACCAGATGCAGACCCGTTTAATTACATTTAATGGCTTTACTAGATTTCATACATAATTAAAATAAGTGGTGTGATTAACTCCAAACATATCAATACATTTCCAGAGGGCTGGGTTAAGATATAATGGTGAAGGGTCTGGTATTCACTGAGGCAAATGTCATTTTTCTCTTCTTGCTTCTACTATAGGTGGAAGCAGTTCTGTTTTATTGCCACTTTGTTCTAGGCTTAGAGTGGTGATGGAGGCTTGTGTCACTGCAGTCCCATCTTTCTTAAAACCTCTGGAAATTTCTGCAGACTCTCTCTCCGATTTGATTTTGAAGGAAGGCGTTCTCCTATCAACAACATGCATCACCAGAAGATCAGCTACAATTCAGTCACTCTGTATATATAAGAACCTGTTGGGCATCTAGCTCAGCAGCAAAATTCTACCAGGCAGAGGGACTGGGATTTCACATCATAGCCTGTAAGATTTTTACAAGCTCCAAATGCAAAAGAAATTGATTTACACTACAGGCTGAATTTCTGAATTCGGCTGCAGCTGCGTTTTCCATGCCTGTATCTGGATTCCAAAAACAGCCTTTGAGGAAAGTATTCCATCAATGCAACTTTTGACAACTGGTTTGGCTCCCTAAATTGGGAGGCGGGGTTCCTTTCAGACCCTGCTGGAGAGAATGTTCAGAGGAAAATCCAAAGCACCTATTGCAGACTCCTGCTCTGATACCCTCATCTGCTTCCAAGACATCAGTGACAGAAGAGCGGGACTTTTTGACCTCAGGGCAATCTCCCTTTGTAGGTGACTGCCACCTGAACACAAACAGCACTGACAACTGCTCAGCCTTGTGGCACAGAGCCCCTACCTCAGGAGTGAGCCTTTGCTGGTTAGCCTTTCAGCAGTCTCTCTGCCTGGGAAGTCCCACAGTCCTTCCTTGGAGGTCTCTGTGCTCGAAGTGAAAGGCTGCACCACCACTGTGGGATGTGGTCTGTTACTGTGTCCTGTAAAGTCAAAAAACACAAATAAAACCCTCCTGAAGTAGTGTTAGAGGCAGAGTTTGCTATTTCTGGGTCCGTAACAATTTTCTCTGAACATCATTGTTATAACTGTGCTCTGGCTTCCTTTCCAGGAAGCCACTGCCTGGTGAGGTGTCCAGAAAGAGATCTAGATTCAGAAGAAAAGCTGTTGATCAAGATCCAAAGCAACTCCTTAATAAAAGGATGAATGCAGCCCTTGGGCAAGGCCCCTCCCTGGCAATAACCCGATGTCGGCCGCAGTACAACTGAAAGGCTGCTCTGCAAGTCACCCTGGGCACCCTCCTGCCAGGTCGTTACAGCGCAAGGTGGCAGGTGACTTGTGTACTGCTGTCTGACAGAGGCAAAAAGGACAGCTCAAATTGCCCCAGGCTAAGGGCACCTTCCTATTCTCTTCTTTCTCTCACCGTCACCTGCTAAAAACACAGCTCATTCCTGAAGGAAGTGGGAACGTACCTATATTATTCTGTAGTGACTGCAGCCAGTCCTCCATCAGTGTCCGAGAAGGTGCTGCAAAGAAATACTCTGCCCCATCTCTCAGCCTGTAAATAAGGATAGCAGGAGGTGAATTCTAGTTAGTCTTGCCTTATACCTTCTGTCCTTGTGAGTGGGGCAAGCACTGTACGACATTTCAGTTACACCTCCTAACAACATACAGTCTTATGTGACTGCAAGCAAGTAAAACCATATGGGTAGCTGTGTAGGCTTTTATTAGTGCACTTCTCCATAAGACTTACTGCAACATGAAGGCATTCTCTTTCCTGATGTAATTTACCAGCCTCTCACATTTGGCACCAGGAATGCTGAGGGACAGGAGTGCGGATAGGTTCTGAAGGAGGGTGAAATTAAAAAAAAAAAAAAAAAGTCTTTTGCGTCTTTTCTGCTAGGATTCAATTGTATACCAACCTGCAGGCTGACTACACCCCTATACTATCTTTTTCTGCTTCTAACTTTATAACTAGGATCACTGAATAGGAAAATCCACAGAGGAACAATGGACTATTGTATTATATCTTGAATGCAGTTCTTGAATAAGATACTACTTTTAAGGAATATGTTTGAAAACTTCTGAAAGCTTATTATTCTGTCTTACAGTTGGTATCAGTTCAATAACTTGAATTTTCACTCAGCTGACATTTGACAGAGAACCGATTACCCCAGCCCCAAACCAAAGCAAATGAACTCTCTTTTGTTTGAAATGCATTTTTACGCAGCTGACCACAGAGATTACTAGCAAGATTCAAAAACCAAATTACCTTAGATGCTTCTTTTTCATCTTTATAGACATCAAGCTTCAATCCGTCAAGTTTCACGTAGAAGGATTTCCAAGACCTTGAGCTTGGCTACATGAATAGAAATGGTAATAAAATCCAACTATTAGCTACATATTTTATTGGAGTAGTGAAATCTTTCATGTGCAACTTCCACAGGAAGCCAGGAGCTGCCCGTATTATGATCACAGGAGCTGTCTTAGCCATGGTTATCCCCTACAAAACCAAAACCTGCTGTAGTTTCTGGTGTTGGTGATTCAGGAGGGGTCTCTCTACAAGTCAGAACAAATGACATAACCCGGTGCAAGCAAGCTCTACACCATGTTGTGGTCAGCAACATCTCTGAGAGAATGTAGGTAATGTTACGTCTATTCTTGGCCACTAAAAGCACCACTTTTTTTCCCAGCTGGAACACTGGCCCTTGCCTGCTGGTCACAGTCTAGTTTTGTGAAGCGTGTGATTTCAATCTACTGTGGCTGCTGAATTCTTCTTCATTTCCTGAACAAACCCCAGTGGAATGCTCCTGGACACTGTGCAGAAGTAGCTGCTATTTCCTACCCCACTACATGCCACTGAAAGGTTAGCCTAGTGCCATGAGACCCTTCTGGATGAAGGATCCTACTACTTGAGTATATTCTTATTTTGTTACGCCAGTGAATCAAGTTGACAATTTGGTCATTCAGAGAAAAGGAAGGAAAAAGTCCTGAGGAAGATAAGTCATAACTTCCCTTGTTTGGTAATATGGAAGTTCAGTATCACAGTAGACTATGTTCAGCATACCCACAAGAGAGGAAAAACTAAATTCCTCTTCCAGAAGTCTCTGGAGTCAATACCAGATTCAATTTTTTAAAGAGGTCTTTCAAGTTAAAAGTTTCAGAGGAAATATTCTATGGGAGACACTATCCAAGACAACTTGTTCACCTGCGATACCTCAGCAGACGCTCACACGTCTACAGATTGGTGGTGAGTATTAGAAAATTTCCTGCCCTGTTACGATCATTAGCCCACTGACCTGAAGTGACATTCTTTCCTAGGATGAGAATTTAGATTTTGTTTCATTCAGCCCTTGATTAAACAAACCACTTCTTCAAAGATAAACAAAACCTTAATTCTTTGCTAGCACAGTTAGAAATTACAAGCATTGGGAGCATGGGAGTGAGGGCTTCCTCTACCAACAAACCATCACGTGCTGATACAGGGTCTTGAAGCTTGCATTTTTATCTTTTTTTAAAGTATTGATTTCCCACCCCACCTCCAATTCAGTTGATATATTGACATCTGTATTTATAATTAGGGGAACATAATTAACATGTTCATACAGCCTAGGCTCTGGTTCATAAATCCATTAAATGTAGAAAGATCCTATTCTGCATGATTCCCATGACAGGGAATAACTCATATAACTCCCATAACTCAAGGAAAGACGAATTAACCCAGAGTGATGGCATTTGTTTCTACCTGTTGTCTTCCTGGAAGGAGCTGGTCTCTCTTTTCTAGGAAACCCTCCATGTGCTGAAGACTTGCAGAAACCTGGCACACACAAAACCATTGCTGTTTTAACTTTAAAATGGCCCTTAAACATGTGTTACAATTCCTGAAGGTCTTTCTAGATAAATTCCACCCAGAGAAACTGATCTCTGCTACTTCTAGCCTTTACATTCACAGCACAGCTACAAATCCTCTCTAGGTTGCAGTCACATCTCTGATATACTACCTAAAGGAAGAGAATTCACATGAAGAGAATGCTCATGAAATTTGGTCTATGATTATTATTTTATGGAATTATGCTCTATTATATTATTAAATACAAGTTACAACTTAAACTGCTAGAGTTATTCATACCATCCCCACAATAATACTGAGTTACACCAATGTATAGTGTTGTACTGGTACGCTTGGGTACGTAACAAACACATTCCGCAAAGTGCAAGAGGGGAAGGGAACAATTTTTACCTGTCCATGAGCGAGCAGTGCATTTCCCACCAGGGTGAGCAAACAGGAGTTGCTGGTTCTAGTCTTGCATGAGGCCAGCTCTTTGGCAAGGGTGCCACTAAGCCCTGCCTCTCTCTGACTCCTAAGCTCAGTGCACAGTAAGCACCACCACCTCACGCAGAGGGTATGGGTGAGGCAGCAGCCTGGCCTCTGCAAGACAGCATCTCCTGGCTCTTAAGTGCTCTGCTGAGTATTCAGCAGCATGAATATCCTCTAGTTTGGGTGAGAAAACCAGAAACCAATAGGGTTGCCAAGACCTAGGCTATAAAACTGAGCCAATTAAAAATGCTTTTAAGCTATACCTTCAGTCAACTATCTTTTTGGAAAGCATATTAACTACAAAGGCATATAAAATGCCTCTTGCTGTTTGGATCCATGAGTGCATCCACTGCAATGCCCACTGTTATAGGGCTATTTATGACTTTCACATCGAACTTCCTATATTTCCTTACTTTAATTAGTACAGGCTAGCAGGTTCATGAGGAGAGAGCCAGGAATCCCTGGGACTTACCGAAGATGTGTTCTCTAACCTCTCCCAAGAGGAGTTAGACAGCAGTACGTTTGGTGATCTATCTAGTGACCTGTGGCCAGGCTCAGGTGGAGTTGCCATTAGTTTTGACTGCAGGCTGGAGAAAGAGGAGCCTTTAGCACCTTTTTCCTGCGGTGATAAAAGGCCTGTGGCATATGAATCTGACAAACTGCTGCTGCACTGCTGGTTTATGGGAGCAGGAGATAAAGGAGAGCTTAAAGAACTGTGACTTTCCGAAGATGTAGCTCCTGGGCTCACCATCTTTGGTGTAGGTAAAGGGATAATCTCACTGGGCCTCTTCTCAGCTGTCGTTCCTGTTTTGCTGTGGCTCAGCACTTCTGGGACTCCCCCGGCAGTGAACTGTTGGAATGTTGATGGAGACTTTTCAACAGGGGAGAAAATAGTTTCAAGTGGGGACCTCTGGGACAGGCTGGGCAAGGGCACAGATGGCAGTGGCGTTGTGCTCTTTATCTCTATCACTTTTGGCGGTGTATTCCTTTTGTCAGATGTTTTTCTTTTCAGAGAGGGAACCCGTACAACTTTGCCTTTATCCTTCTGCTCACTCTCTTCTGTGTCCACTTGTTTCAGAAGATTCATCTCCCTCTGCAGGACACAAGTATTACATTTTTTTAAATTACCTTCATTGCATTCATGGGTACTTACCTAAGATGTTTTTATTTTACGCAGGAATAGTTTTTCAAATACACTGTCTCCTGGCATTGAATTTTAAGACCTGTACCTCCAATGGCATTCTTAGAGTTAGAACTGAACTTAATTGCTATGTGCTAAGCATTATTTTGTTGCCCAAACCATGAATACTGATGGCAATTAATCACAAATACAGTGAATCCTGCCCTTGCCAAGTTCTCTAGAGGCAGAGTCTTTAATAAGCTCTAGAGAAACTATGCTCCTCTTCTCTGGCACTGCTTCTATTAAGTAAGTTTGCTGTAGGAACAGTGAGTATCCAGGGGTGTTCTCATGGAAAATTTTAGAGTGGAGGACCTCTGTCCCTTCATTTAGCCAATCTGCAAATCACTGAACAAAAGGCAGCTCAGCTAAACTAATTTTCAACCTAAGGCCAAACACATAAGCTATGTTTTGCTGGGTATTTCAGGAAAATTAAAAACGCATTGAAACAGGATCTGCGAGGCTGACTGATATTTCTAGTACTTAATATAGTCCACTGTAGAACTCTAATGCCAGGAGGAAAAAGGCATATCTCTGCCTTGGCCTCCTTTTATTTTCAGCCCTTTGCTATCCTCCAGCACTGTCAGGTGGCTGCAGCTCTCCCTACTGAAATCCTGAATGAATCAAAAACTCTCTATCCATTTAGCAAGGGATCACCCTGTTTCTCACACAGCAACGTGCACTATGCATCCTTTTTGCTGCTCCTGGCAGAAGAAAGCTTCCACTTCTCCCCTAGAGTTTTTGGACACTTTTGTTCCACGTAGAGCAGCTGAGAAAGAGACCTGTATCTGCAGTATCTCAGCTCTGGTCATTCATTTACTCCAACTTAGCACAGGAGTTCATTCCCACATGGAGTGACTGAGCCCCAAACATTCAAGGACCCACATCATCCTGTCTCATACCTTCTACATCAACCTTCTACTTCTCACCTTAGTTTTCCTGCTGAGCTGAGCAAATTTCTCCTCCTGAGCTGCAAGCATCTTCTCAAAATCATGGTGTTTCATCAGTAATTCCTCTACTTCAGACACTGAATCCTGAATGGAAAAATGATCAGATATGGAAATCCATCAAAAGAGATTATGCCTAAGATTTTCAGATTTACCCATTCTATTTAGCCAAATGATGATGCTGAAATTTTTGTAATTCAATGTCTAAACCCCTGGTAGTGTGTGAAAAATCTTAATTTACACTATAAAAAAAAAAGGTCTGCAGTGTCTCCTATACATGAAAAAAGAGCTCAAATAACAACCTTCTTTTTTGTGTGAAGCCATGTGATACCACAGCTTCCAACAATAGCTGTTTACATACAGTTTAAGTACTTGGATTTCAGTTTGTGCTAGGCATAGAGTTTATTCCTGCCCTACAACACATGTGTCAAACCTCTGTCTTGTTCTTTGCTTAGTTTTCAATATCTGAATTTATGATATTGTTTTCCCATCTGTCCTGGTTTTGCCTGGGATAGAGTTAATTTTCTTCATAGTAGCTAGTATGGGTCTATGGTTTGGATTTGTGCTGAAAACTGTTGATAACACAGAGATGATTTTGTTATTGCTGTGCAGCGCTGAGCAGTGCTTACACAGAGTCAAGGCCTTCTCTGCCTCTCACCCCACCCCACGCAAGCAGGCTGGGGGGCACAAGGAGTTAGGGGGGAGGGGGGACGCAGCCGGGACAGCGAACCTGAACGGACCCAAGGGATGTTACATACCATATGACATCGTGCTCAGCATATAAAGCTGGGGAAGAAGAAGGAAGGGGGGGAAACGTTCAGAGTGGTGATGTTTGTCTCCCCAAGTAATCATTACACATGATGGAGCCCTGCTTCCCTGGGGATGGCTGAACACCTGCCTGCCAGTGGGAAGTGGTGAGCAAATTCCTTGTTTTGCTTTGCTTGCGTGGGCAGCTTTTGCTTTACTTATTAAATTGTCTTTACCTCAACCCACGCATTTTCTCACTTTTCTGATTCTCACCCCCATCTCACCAGGGGGAAAGCGAGCGAGCGGCTGTGTGGTGTTTAGCTGCCTGCGGGGTTAAACCACACCACCATCTTACAAACCATCAGAAAACAGTCAACAATGAGAAAAAAACTAAGCTATGGATGCTGGTGTTTAAACAGGAATTTACAAGCTAGCTATCAAGCTACCTGTGCAAAACATTCTACCGCCCAACACGAGATGGGAAAAACCCTTTTTCCTTTCAAAACAGGCTCTCAGCATGACAGGGCAGGGCAGACTGAACTTTCTGCCAGTTATTACGTGGAAAAAATGGTCTAGAATTCTCCCCCAGCCTTCTACCATACCCTGGAAGCCACCGCCTCCTAGAGCCCATCACCATGCAAAATGCAGCAACTGTCCTGGGCTCATTCTGTAAGAGGACAGAGCTCCTGCCCTTTGTCATCTCAAGGGTGCATTGCTGTTTAGATTGTGATTAACTTCAGGCCTGAGCTGACACATGCTCCAAGCGGACTGTATATGCTAAGGGGCAATTCAATAGTGTTGCACTGTAGTTACTCACCCCACAGCTAGGATCTGAAAGAAAGCCCTCCTTGGCAGCCAGCCATGCTTCTGCTTGTTCCAGCTCCCTGCGGAGCAATTCAATCTCCCAGTTTTCTTCATATAACTCTTTCCTCATGTCCCAGCTCTCCTTTACCTTCTTCATCAGCTCTAACAGCTCTAACAGTTTTTCTTCAATCTAGAAAAATAACATTTGCAGTGCCGGGAGGTGAAAAACCCAACCAAATTTTCATGTGGCAGCCAACTAGTGTGTAATCTGCCCTCATGATCCAGAAGATGACCTCTAGATAACTTTGTGGTGTTAACATAGTTTAGGAAGGATGTCGGAGTTCTCATTTTTCTTACTTGCATTGATTTAGCCTGTATGTTGTATAGCTATATATTATAATTGTATGCATATTCCACATACTGTATGACCAATATTCTGCTATATGCTTTCCCATGATGAAACTTTATACCCAGGCAATTTGTATTATAGAACTAGTGAGAACCAGAAGATTCAACAAATACATCCATTTATAACAATGGAGAGTCTTAAACTGTGTACAGTTCTCTAATCCTTTCTACAACACAGTAATGTAATCTTGCATAAATTTTGGAGATGTTTTTGACGGTGTTATCTCTGGATCTACAGACAATACCAAGACAAGCTTGGGACCACTGCAAAGGTCAAAGTCTAAAAGTACACAGACAATTGGGATGACAGAAATGTTAACAATCTTGCCCTTTTGGCTCTATAACATTTCTGAAGAATTACATATCTTCTGATGTACTCAGGGACATCAGTCTATCCTACAGTTGATTGCATTGTGATGTATTTTATCCTAGGTCTTGGTTTATTAAATGCTAAAATCTCATTTATGTGGCACATCTTTTCTGTGGAATAACGATACCTACCCGCCCCCCTGCCCCCCAGCAGTGACTGTTCTTTTATGGTCAGCTTCAAAATCAGTTTTTAGAGGACTAAAAACTTCCAAAGTTGTATTATTTTTCTACGTGTCACACAAAGTCCACAGCTTTTAACAAAAGAGAATCTGACTCTCCTGTTTAGTTGTTCTATTTTGAAAGACAGACAAAGCTGCAACTCCTGCCTGTTTAATGTCGTCTGTGTTCACTCGTTTGTAAAATATTTAACTCATCAACACACCTCCACAGACATGAAATGTCCATTCTTCATCAGGTCACCTCCTGCCCGCTGCATTTCTTCATATTTTAGCCACTGCTTCTCTATCTCACGCTTGTATTCCTCATGACGCTTGATAAGCAGTTCAGCTCCCAGGACATCATGTGCCAGTTCCTCAGACATCACTAGTGCGTGCATCTCATTGGCCCAGGCCCTACAGAAAAGAGACAAAAGGGTAAAAAACGAAGGAATCTTGAGTCTGCTGCGTACTCAGGAACGCACTCCTCCCACGCTGTGGATACATGTATACAGTCTTTTATTTTCTCATGAAAGATAAATACACAAATAAATTGATGAAGGCTCACTCACGCGTCTAAGGATTTTTATGACCTGATACAATATTCCCAGTGCTGTTTCAATACATAGCCTGTTAGAAAGGCAGCTGCAGCATCTATACATACATTGTGCATTCAGATCCTCAGCAAGAAGTGTAACTGCAAATGCCTAGGCTGTACGCATTCGCGGTACTTTTATACATAGTACAGGGACACAGAGACTTTCAGATGTCCATCTGATTTTATCACCATGCATGAAAGTACTTCATATGCATACAGAGCACTCATGCAAAGAAGCATATTGGTAAATACTTTTTAAGGAAAATTTTCTACTCCATGAGCCTCAGCTGGCATAAACTAATGCATCTTGTTTTACCTGAGCTGAGGATCTATCCCCTAGCATAGTAAATGTCCAATAGTCAGAGGTAACCACTTCACTGTCTTTGTATTTCTACTCGTGTCATGGCCTAACTCTTTCATTAACTACAGTGAACGAAAAATATCCATATTTCTTCTGTGAATAATCCTATTTAAAAACACAATTTCCATAAAAAATGATACATTTTTTATTAAATAGACATTAACATGATAAAATACAGTATTTCAATGTTGGTCTGCCACTGAGTATAGCATATTTCCATTAGTTATTTCAATTTTTACACTAGACCTCTGCTTATAGATACTCTGGCATGATTGATTTAAATAAAATGAGACATTTAGCTCAACATATCTTTTTTAAAAAACTGTGTTTTGTAGATGCTTTAAACATTCAGCATTTTGTTCTAATTCAGACCATAAAAGGAAAAAAACCAACCATGGAATTTCCCAGCAACTCAATTCTTGCAGAAACCTGACCCCTAGTAAGAATGGACAGAAGAGTGTATGCATATAGGCAATGGCATTAAATACATGTGGCAAAACACTTTCAGCACTTGAGCAAGTGCTAACCTATTCTGGAAGGTTATCTTTAATGTAGTTGTTTTGAATCTGAGAAAAACAGGCACTGGTGTCTGTACAGGTGTACAAATTACCTGACTACCTAGCAGATACTCCCCCATCTTCCTACAGAATCAACAGTACTTTCAGTTGGAATTGTGAGACTACCCAACCTATCCAGAGTGACTGAATTCTCCAAGACTGTCTAGGAAATAGTCTAAAAATGTGGGTTTGTCATGCACACTGTGCTGAAGTGCAAGTGGCATGGTCACCTCTGATGTGTCATAAATTCTGTGAAAGTGTGCTGTTGAGAAGATGCCATGTGTTGTTATTCAAAGGGATTTACAAGTTGCAGAGCACCTGGGACAGGAGTCAAATAACTGACAGGTGTAATTTAGAAAATCCTATATGGGAAAGACAAGAAATAAGGCCCACTGCCAGACTTGAGGGGCCAACACGTACATCAGCTCCCTGCAGTCATTGAAGTAGAGCTGGACTTGTTCTGCCTGGCTTAGTCTTGCCTTCCTCTCCAGAAACTTCTTGTCCAGGTTTTCCCAGCACTCCTCTGCATCTGTGAGTCTCTCCATGATGTTTTCCTTGACTTGAGGGTATGTGCGGCTGAGGTGCCAAGCCTCTCCCCGAATCCGTTCCAGCTCTTTCATGATGGCTCCTAGATCTCTCTGGAACAGACAGATTGGATTGTAAGTGCAAGTCACTACTTATATCTACCAAAAGCAGGTTTTAAAGATGGTGCATATCTTTTCTAGTCACTGGCTGCACAGAGGCTGGAAATATGACTGAATATTTTGATAAGTGTGGAACTAAAGTCTCTTGTAGTTCAGGTGACACCTTTGCAGTTACAATAACAATTTGGAATAGATTTTAGAAGAGCTCATCCTTGGAAGCAAAAGCATTAATTATATAAAACCACAATATTAAAAACAGGGGGAAAAAATCCCCCTTCTGTGAAGCCCAAAGAATATTTCAGGATGCAATACATCTATCTTCTGTTGGCTTGCAAGCAAGACTTGAGAGTATTTAAAATCAAGCATCAGTCTCCTTTTTTTGCCATTTATGCTTTTCTGCCACTGCTTCATGACAGATCCCCTTACCTCTACTCCCTCAAGCTGGCTGAGAAGTGTCTGTACACCTGGAAGATCATATCCATAATCTTCTATATCCACCACTGCCTCTTTCTCCTGCATCCAGCCCTTTACTTCATCTACATCATGATCATACCGGTGAACTTGCTGGGCTGCTCTTAGATTCTAGAATAAAGAAACAAGGTAATGGTAATACTATATATCATGTCTGCAGCACAAAAAAGGGCAACCCTGGTATGTCCTAATGCAGTACAGACTGAACAAGAGCGGGAGTGAAACCTCTTCCCAATTAAGTCACCTGAAAGTGAGGTGTTCAAGTTAGCCTAATTTCCCCAGGTTCTCTTTGACAATGGAAAGATACAGATGTCTCCAAAGAACAATTTATCCCTACACAAATGAATGATCAAGATGGACAGCATGCATTGCCCTCTAAAGGTAATGCTCTCAGCTACAGAAAGTGTCCAAAAGCCTTGCTTGGAATAGAGGCCTACACTGCAAACAGTGAAAATAAGAGGAGTTAAGTGGAAATCAGGTGTTCTGAAATGAGAGAATTAAAAAATGTTCTAATGCTATTTTACATTCAAACTATATATTAACAATTGTCATGCATTTACTGCTGCTAACAGACAATAGTCGGCTTGAGCTACTTCATAAGCAACATTTGTATGTAACAGTAGTGAAAAAAAAGAGTTGAGGGCATCTGACATTTTACGTTCTCTTTAAAGCAAATACAGATGTTGAGTTCTGTGTGTCCTCTCTGCTTTTCCAAACACATTTGTGACTGCAGTTTCATAAGAGGGGGTGAACTGATTTAACAGCTAACTGCTGCCAAAAGGTAGAGGTTTTGGCTTTGTGTCCTCTTATCACCTTCTCTCCCATACCCCTTCTTTGACTTCAAATAACTAACTCAGCAAAAAAATCTGGAGAGCTTTCATCTTGCTTAATAAGCTGAAGTAGTTCAGTAAAGCGTCCAGTGTAAGCAGTGGCTATAAAGGCAAATGGATCAAGAAAGAACAGAATAGAATACACCTGCTGCTCTTATAAACCTTGTGGTTCAACATGAGCCGTGCACTGTTTTGGGAAAGGAAAAAGGACATGGGAAACTGCAGGGAATTCAATGCCCCAGTTTTTCATGTATTTCCTACCTCTGTCCTTGTCTGGATGTCATGGCATAGTTTCTCCCACATCTCATTGATTTGCTTTGTTCTCTTCTGGATAATGTCCACCTTGCTGTGGCCCTCCTTCTCTAGTTTAGATGCTAACTCATTTAAGGAGACAACTTTGGGATGTCCCAGAGGCTTCACCTCATTTACAAAATCTTTAAACTTTTTCTCCAGCACCTGCAGGATAAATGGGGACACAGACTCAGATACAAGAATTTCTGCTTACATCTACGAGAGGCAAAAGGAATTACTTTCTCTGTACTGTATAACACAAAAGCTGTGTATTGCAGTCTACAGGTGCAAATCACTTGATCAACTCAGATGATCTGGAGTCAGAAGAAAGTATCTATTGTCCTGATCATTTAACAATTTATGTCCCAGAGAAAAATCACATCCTAACAAGCAGATGCCACCCAGATCAAAAGCTAAGAAACATAACCTGTTTGGCTGTCCACATGTGCAGCAGCTGTTGAGGAGTGGACACAATGAATTATACCTATCTGTGTCCCCTGAGGAGAAATTTGTCCTTTAAATCAGTAGCTAGAGATGTGAATGCTGCATCCCAGTGTTTTTCCACTGAAATTGTTACAAGACCATGGCCCTGGTCATGTCAAATTTTTTAGGCCCTGTCAAATTTATAATCGGGGCCAGCAGTGTGATGACCTCACCTTATCCTAAGAAAAAGCTAACTTTCTGATGCACCTAATTTTTCTGTTGGAGAACGCTACTTCAGAGTCCTGTATAAGCAGACAGAAAAAAGTCTGTGTTCTTGCTGCAGAGATAACTGGTTAGCTTAGCTTTTGTCACTGTCAGCAGCTACACAAAAATTGCAGCAAATATATTCCTGCTTTGCCACACAATACATGCAATACCTTTTATTTTCTTTTACCTCAACATCATCTAAGTCCTGCCCATAGTTATCGGACTCTGCTACAGACTGTTTACTGGAAAGCCATGCATCCACCAGCTGGAATTCTCTTTCAAACTGATAGAGCTGGAACTCTTCTTGCAGGCGTTTTCTCTGGGTCTCAGCCTTCTGTAGGAGAGACTGATAGTCTGCTAGGATCCTCTGGAGCTTTGAAAGTATGGCTGGACTGCAGAGAACAAGAATCAGAAGGTATGTCTTTGTTTTACTGGTTTTTTTTGAACACTGTCTTTTCTGACAGGTTGAATTTGCAACACCTTCAAAATACAGAAGTAACCATATAACATCATGGAGTGAGTTATGCCAAGCTGTTAATCTCAGCTAGTTTAGAAAACTAAAGTATCTCATAAGAACAGCTGCTTTTTTCACTTCCTTCTCTCCAGGTATAAAAGCAAACTGGCAATGAAAACCAGCAAACTGTCAAAAATGTCCATTTCGTTTCCCAAGCCCAGTGGTTTTTGAACCTTTATGGTAAATGAGAACTAGATGACAGCTCCTGGGAATAGACAATAGAGAAAGATGCTGATCTGCACTAATTGGCGTTTTGTTAAAAAACAACACTCATGAAAACATGAAAACAATCATCAAGATTTTGAGGGCCTGAGTGTGTGTGAAGGTAGTGAAGGATGGGTTGATGTCCCCTGAAGTCATATTTGTGAATAAGCCGTGAAACAGCTACTGAAGGTTGAACTTTTCCGTATTTGCCTTCTCTGGGCATTTCCATTAGACCTGGAGCAGAAGGCTGTTTTCACTTTCCTACCTCTCTGGGCTGTCTTTGTTTATTAAGCTGGCACCTGTCTCCTGTACTTTCTCGATCCGGGGCCTGAAACCATCCATGTCCAACTTGGTAGCTTCGAGTTTATGAAGTAAAGCTTGTGTGGATTCTTCATTCTTCCCATAATCGGAGATCTCCAGAATGAAGCTCCTCTCTGCCAGCCACGCCTCCACCTCCAGCAGCTGTATAAAACACAGGGATGAGCCTGTACACAGCTGTGATTTAGCTCAAGACAAAGAAAACTGGAAAGCAGTGGTGCCCAAAGATACAAATCAGTGAAAACAGACAGCAGCTTAGATGCCTCCCTGCAGTGCAATCTAGCAGACACTATTTGAAAAAATCTCTACCCAGAACGCAGAAATTATCCCTTACTGCAGTTACCTGGAAAAGTAAATGTTACACCTCCACTGTACCCGTATTTACCAGATATGAACAGTATGAATTCTGCTCCAATCTCAGCACTTGCATCCATTGAACAATAAGGATATTGGTTCTTTTAAGCAAAGAGAGTCCAAAATAAATGTCTCATAAACCATCTTTACCTCACTCAAGAAGAGGTGGGCCTCATACGACTGCATGAGTCGCTGTCTCCTCTCTTGAGCCTCTGCCTTCAAGGTTTCTACAGAAGTCTCGAGCTCCTTCAGACGCTCCACAATCTTGCGAGAGGCTGAGTGGCCTCCCCTTACCAGTTTCTGTCCTGTACTGAGCACTGCTTTGGTCAAAGCATCCCGACTATTTATCTCATTCTCCAAATTCTGGAAAGAGTAAAGAGTAAAATGACAGATGAAAAAAAAAAGCTATAAAGATTTTTATACCAGAAAACGTGGTCATGTAATTCCATTATTAATTTGTTTTCTATACACAAAGATGGGTCAGTGGTGCAAAGTCTGAGTCAATGCTCAAAGCAGACTGGAGGAGTTTTTTGGGGTGAAGGAGTGATTATAGAGATCAAATAAAGCCTTGAAGTCTGGACCTTGGTGTGCACCCACCTCAGAGTGTGGAGGGAAGAGGTTCTAACCACAAACCTCTTATCTGTGGATTCCAGAATATACCCACTGCACCCCATTACACAATGTTTCTTGAATTAAAATGTGTCTAGGGAAGAACAATCCATTCACTTGCTCATCGGTATTTATCACTTCCCAATGCCTTTGTAGAAGATGCAGCTTTGCACAACAGGCATTGCGAACACTGTGGGTACACATACCACCAGGCAGCCAAGAGGACAAGGAGAGAAGAAAACTACCTGAGCCAGTTCTCAAAGATTTTAGTTGAAATTTTTTTCTGAAGATTGGTAGATTTTAAAACCATATGCATGCCTCCATATCCCTCTCATATGGTATTTGCCTGGTGGGCAAGGACCATGACATCAAATTCTCTGTGGGTGGATGTGCATTCCATGGCTAACTATGCCTGAGCACCTTCAGCACAAACCCCACCATTTTTCAGTTGTTCTGTTTATTTTCATAGCTATGAAACAGGCAGTTAGACTGCAGTGCTGTGTTAATGTAGGAGAGACACCCTCTCTCAGGAGAGGAACTGCTTTTCCAACTTAAGTATCAGACTTGGCTGGAAAAGAGCTCTGATTCTAATCTTGCCTTTAACTTCCCCCTATTAATTTCAAGACAGCCACTATGTTGTTGAAAAGTGACACTGTAGCTGACCCCAGCAGAATGGAATCCAGTGGCAAAGATTATAAAACATCTTGTACTGTGTATTAACGAGAAGCTAGCAGCATGAAGAACAACTTTGCAGTTGAACATTTACGAACATGCATTCACAGTACTTCATTTATAACAACTGAAATTTTTAAAAAAGGAACAACAGGGGAGACGGGAGTGAGGGAGAAACTCTGTTCCAAGCCAAGCAGCTGTGCATATGCATATTACATTTGTATGTAAATGCAATTTTGCAAGAAAGTTTTGGGGGTTTGTTTTCTTTTGGATTTTTTTAGTATGATACACTTCACACACAATCTCTTTTGTGCTAACAAACCAAGGACTGAATTTTGCAAATCTGGCTCATTAAGACAAACAATAAAAGGTGGAACTAATAGTTTATTCAATTCTTGACTGTTATGTTACCTCTGACATTTGTTTGCCTGTAAGCCAACATTTAGGAAAAAAAAAAAAAAAAAGATGTAGAGACCCTCTAGCTACTAAAAGATCGAGAATTCAAAGCTTATATTTTAATCCTGCTTCTGGGAAAGTAAGCAAAATGGCAGGAAGAATTGGGATTTTATCATGCACTGGTATTATGGTCTATATCTCCCATTCTCACAGTGCATTGAAATACTTCGAGACCTTGCCAATTAACACAAAGATAACTGCAGTCTAAAGCAGTACCTCCACTGTTCTTTCAGTTATCCCAAATATTTTCTCAGATTAATTCAGCTCAAACATTCCTTTCTTCTGTGAACCTCATTACTTCCCCACCATGTCAACCAGCTCATAATTTTTAGGAGTAATTGCACACATAACAACATTTATACCTTTTATCATGATGAAACAAGCTTTTTGCTCTTACTGTCTAATGTCAAAGTCACCAACTGCATCTTGCTTAAATACAGAATTTTTACAAGTATGAGAACTACACCAAATACTAAGAAGGTGCAAACTATTCAGAATATACCCATGGGTCTCACTCAGGAATATTCTGGAAGATGCATTTAAAAACATTCTATAATTCTTCATTAAACTGTGAGTACACCTAGGATAAATCAATTTTTTTAAAGATACTTCATCCCTGTCCTAGTATGTCACCTGTAGCAGTCTTGACTTTTTACCCTGGGGACATTTCAAATTTTTTGTAAGTTCAGACTTTTATTTGTAGGCATGCAGATTGCACCAAATACTTGGGCTTACTCTCTCTCTTTCTCTCTCTCATTCTGTATATATATATACATATATGCATATATACCTCACACACACTCCCACTTTAAGATCTTCTGTCTTTCCCAGCTCTATTGCAGATGGCACAGATTTTCCCCAGAGACACTTGATCTGGCACTTAGATGGGCTGTCATTTGCCAACGTTAAATACCAATAGCTATTGGAAACTTTTAGCAGGAATTTTTTCCTTCTTTCCCACCTTTCAATTGGTATTTGAGAGACAGTGTTCCAAGCACTGCTTCCTCTGATGGCCCATCTGAATATTGTGAAATAATTCAGCAGCTATCTTGAAAGCTACCACTGGAATGAAGGTCAGCCAAGGATCACCACAATATCCTGTTAACTCCTTCCCTTCAGGGAAGAAAGGGTTTGGGGGAAAGATGTTTTCGTGGGAGCTCATCCTGAGACACCTAAGCAATGAGCTTGCTTGGATGTACTTGGTGAGTTTCAAAGAATATTTTTTAGGACATCTCTTGCCCAAAGAAGCTATGACAGCATGCACAACGGTTTGTAAAATCTGTTTTGTGTTGCAAAGGCCAGGTTTTGAACTCAGTTCACAGAAAGAGCCAATGTGTCCACAGAAAAGCATATGGTGTGGTACCTACACCACTGCAATGATACACAGAATCCCGCATGTTGCCAAGTCATGGACATATCCTTCAAAATACGTCATTACTGTTAGACAAGGGTAAGAGTAATCCCTGGCATCATGCCTGCTGTTAGCCGAAGCACAGCAGATGAAGTTTCACAGGGGCAAACTGAATACCATGTTCTCGCTTTGATTCTAAAGACTGAGAATGGTTCTCACAGGACATTACCTGGTGCTTTTCTTGCAGACTCTGAACAGTTGCCAGGGATTGTCCATAATCCCTGGAGGAAGCCATGGGGAGCTTCTCATGAACCCAGGCCAACTCCCCATCAACATCTCGGAAGAACTGGTACTGAAGCCTGCTTGCCTCCAGACTCTCACGCCTCTCCTGCAGGGGATCACGTAGACTTTTGTATCTGCAGGTTTTAAAGGGAACCCAATGAGGATCACAAATTAATAAGGAATGAATGCAAAATGTTCTCTTCAGAATGATGTAGAGAAGGAAAGAAAAAAATATGCAGGGAAGAAAAAGGCTGTCAGAAGTAGAAAGAAGATGGCAGGAGACAGGCCAGACACTCACACACCTCTGCACCAGTTGATCCACTTTCTCTTCTAGTTCATCAGCAAGGAAATGTTTCTCCTTCTGGAACTGCTGAGCTGTGACCACAAGCTCTTGCAGCCGGTCCCTATGGCTAGCAATATCTTCCTCCAGTTCCTCTTGTTTCTTCAGATGACTGTTCAAAACCACCAGATCATTGCTACTATATGGTGCTTTCAACTCATTTTCCACATCTTCCAACCATTTCTCCATATCCTCTAAACTTCGCTGAAAATGAAGGCCCTGAGGACAAGCAAGAAGAAAAGGTCATTTAAACCTCTAGGACAAACAATATGATATAAAAGTCTTGGCCACTTTCAGTAAGAATTACACACAAATACGGAGAAACTTCCCAGTGCTCAGTGAACCCTTCCCAGACATGACGGTGGTTCAAATGAAGAAGAGAATTCAGTCAGAGTGAACGCAAGAACAGATGTAGAGAACATCAAGAGCTAATCTTACTTGTGTTGCACAAATACAAATGATGGGCACAGTACCTTAAAGGGAAGCCATTTAAAGGGAGAGCTCTATTTTAAACCCATAGTGTGTCTGATAGCCCATGCAAAACTTGCAGGCATGAGAAGTCATGTGCCTGGAGCTAGAAGAATGAAAAGCAGCTGTGGGCTTCCTTCTCAATGTGTTGGAGAAAAGATGCCATTGGGACAGATGCAGAGAGTTGACATATTTGAATGAATACATTTTCCCTCAGTATCCCTCTCTGGAATCCTGATCTAAACCAGCAGCAGAAAGCAGAAGGGAACACAGCCTACAAATCCTTTTCCCTCCATAGGAATCTCCAGTTCTCCTGCCGATTCCATTCAATGAGTTCATACTTAGTTTCTTTGCTCTAATGGTCTTGAGGAATCAGGTCTGATTGTATAAAGTGACACACTCGTAGATGAGATGTGTAGCAAGGCAGCTGTGCTAAGACCCAACCACTGGCATCACCATATTACCTTGTAAGCATCCTGCAGCTTGGCCTGTTTATCCTGGCAACTTGCTAGCAGTTCCTCCCATAGCTCTTCCATTTCTTCTAGTCTGGACTGAATGGCTTCAGGGGCATAGTGCCTCTCACGGAGCATCTTCTCCCCTTCCTACAGCAGAGAGAACAGTCAGTTGTCTTCCTTTGCTGAATGCACCAGAATGTATCACTTTTGCCTCCATAAACAAAGTCTACAGGCACTGCTATGTAAAGGGCTGGCTGAAGCCATCACTTCCTGGCACAACAGACAGAGGCTGCAGAGATAAAGAAAAAACAGGTAAAGGCAAAATGCTTATTGAAACTAGGGCAGAGACTGATTTTCCTGGCATCTAAAATTATCTGATATGGTAGAAGACAATATTAGAAGACAAAGAGTGAAGAGAATCTTCATTACGCAACAGCTATGTTGACTAAAAGCTAGCAAGGAGCCTAGTTTGAAGCACTCAGTATTTTCTGTCATGTCCCACATTATATGATGACTGTTTGAGATTGCCCAGACACCTGTCCTTTTCTACCCCCTTCCTTGCATGTTAAGAAAGCACTATCTCATACAAGTGCACCACTTGTATGAGATAATAAACCCTCTTTTAACCACGTACAGTTTTACACTACTGTATTATGTTACAAAAGTCTGTCTGCATTTCTCATCCCTGAGCTGCAGATGCTTAACAGGTTGACAGAGGAGGTAGAGGGGGCACAGCAAGACCTCCATCAGGTAGAAGACACTGTAGATACATCCTTAAGCTGGGACCAAGTTTGCTTTAGAAAGCTAAACTGAGCTATTTCTACATTTTGCCATGGGGAAGAGGAGGCACAGCAAGAGAAAGATACTATACAAGGACAGCAGATGTCAATTTTCTTCTAAACAGCAACTACTAAGGCTATTCCTAACAAAAAAAGACAGGGCATCAAGAAATAATGAGAAAGAGATTGTGCAAACAACTCCTTAAAAACAGATTAGAAAGAATTGTTAGCTCCACCACTAAACTCCCCTGTTGTGTCTGCACACAGGGAGGTTAAAAGGGTTTTAAAAAAAAGAAAAGAAAGGGAGGGTGTATTTCTACATGAGTCTGAGGAGGGAATCTATCCCTACTGCTTAGTTACCTATTGTAAAATACAGCTAGTAAGCACTGTGCTGAAAATAAGGTTAATAAACATGTAACAGTCTGTCCTTCCAAACTCATCATCTGATCCCAGCTTTTGCCAAGCATCTGACAAAGCTTGTCAGACTTCCCTCATATCTCTCTTACAAGCATGTCTCTGCAAAGGCAACACTTAAAAACTCTTCTTGATCCTTTTTGTTGGATACATTTTATATGACTTGTTGAAGTTCTGCTCCCAATCAGCTAGTTTCCCTGCTGGAAAGAAACAGGTGTACCTCTAAAGTGGCCCTCATCCCACACAGAAGTCCCTAACCTCAGTGGACTGAACTTTTCATTGAAGGCACCCACCTCTTTTCCATTGCATGCAGAGTGAATATATATAGCAAGCTCACACTAGACAGTAAGAGAAAAGTTGAAAGAAACTATCAGACTAAAAGAATAAGCTTCCCAGTCTCCTCAGAGACAACGTCAACAATGTCAGTGAGGGGACAGTGATTCCCCCTTGCTCGCTTGAGATCACTGCAACTCAGGCTGTCTGCAGAGCCTTTCAGGCCAAGTGCCCACCCCCGCCATCAGCCCTGTTTCTCTCACAGATTTGATGGAGTCCAGGCGATTTCTATTGGCCATGATCTCTGCCTGGAAAGTCTGGTGCTTCTGCAGTTTGGTCTGCAGATTGCTCGGATCCTTCCAGCTATCATCCTGGGCAATGCTATTCTTCTCATTGATCCAAGCAGCCACCTTTGGGAAGGAAAGAACAGAAGTAGAAAAAACCTTCAGCGTTTCTTCAGCTCCAACCTGTCAAGGCTCTTCTCTAATATGTATAAAACACAGGACCAGTGAGTGGGGACACAAATGAGCTGTCCTTCTGAGGTTCTACTTCCCAAAGCTCCTCCGGTCTTTCATAATGAAGTGACCCCTATATCTGTTTACCAGCACTGTTACCCGGAAAGGGGGCTGTCTCCACGAGACAGTCCCCATGCAGTGAGAAAGTGCATGGGCACATGTGTGCATGGGGGAGAAAGGGCAATTATCTCCCTATTTCTAACCCACTATCAGTATCTCACAGGAAAAGAACTAATTTGCCTCTTCCCATGAGTTTTAAAATGGTAGCATATTCCTTTTTAATGCATTTATTTCTTCTGCATTTTGCTGGCATCCAGGTCACAGTAGATCTTTTCATCTGGTGACTGGAGGGAAGCTGTGACTTGAAAGCTGACAAATACCCCTTCACTCTTACCCTCATCTTTCCCAATACCATCTCATTCCAGACTCACTTCCTTGATTTTTCTCACAGTATATCCCTTCAGGGATTCCGACCTATGCAGCGCAGCATGTTTTAAGAAAACAGAATACCATGAATCCTGTGTAACTGTACCTCAAAGGAATTCCTCAGCAACTTCTGCAGAAGCCTTGATTCCTCTAGCAGATGTCTGCGAGCAGCAGCATTCTCCAGCAGTTTCTCTTTTCTGAGATGAAGACAGATGTGTAAAAGCCACAGAGTGAATTAGACAGAATAAGGGTTTTCAGTTCTCATTTCTAAACCACACATGCTCTAACCCTCCATCTCTAGGAGAGAAATGTCTATAATACGCAGCCTCCCATGATTTAGACCATCAGAGAAGATGCTCAGGACACTACAGGAAGGATTACTAGCAGAGAGGTATGTTTAAAGTACACACAGATACTGGATATATGATATCTGCCTCTAGGAATCACCATTGTTGCCTTTCAGGGTACAACAGAACATAAATTCAGCACGTTTCTTATATGGAAAGCCTATGAGTATGATGGTATTTGTCACTGACAAACCAGAACTACACCATCCTTTCATTTTTTTTCCAAGTGTTTTTCCAAAGCAGGACTTTATTCATGTCAATGCAGGCATGACATAGCATGATCATATGAATAAATTCATATGTTCACTTGAATCATAAGGGATCTCCAATCTCTCTTCGTAAATTTTACGTGTATCTTTTCATATGTCATAGCACTGAATATAACTGCTTCTACTGTCAGAATTTGTTTAAGATGAAAAATATGCAATGTGCTAGGAGAAAAAG
Source organism: Ibycter americanus (assembly GCA_035590275.1). Lineage (NCBI taxonomy): Eukaryota > Metazoa > Chordata > Aves > Falconiformes > Falconidae > Ibycter > Ibycter americanus. The sequence goes on from JAVJGI010000063.1 coordinate 73,234,502, forward strand.
TAATTCACAGGAAAGAGCAAGATCTGATCAGAAAAACTGCAAATTCCATAACAGACAATTTGAGCAGGGCTTTAAGATCAACCCCATTAGAGCAGTGAAAAAGCACTTGTGTAGCAAATGACCTTTCCTGAAGGTATTTAATGATAACGAAGTATTTAATGGCACAGCAGGCCTCTGTCTTTTGTTTGCAGCACTGTCCCTAAGGCCAGGCCAGGATACAGAACTACAATATCTTTTTCTGAATCCCACCCCCCTCCACTTAACTGTATGTCAGAAACCTCCTAATGAAATATTGACTAGACTCTGGCCAGTTTGGCAAGACCACAGTGCAAAGTGCAAAGCTGAGTAAATGCAAACCAGTTTATGGTTCTCTTAAATCATTTAAAGATATTAGTCACACGGGGTGAGTCTCACTGCAAAAGAGATGGGTGGTTGACATGGGAAGGGTTTGACTTCACCTCCTCAGAACGGCCTGGCATCTGTTGGTGATGTTGTCCAAGTCATAATGCTTGTTCTGCACTAGCTGCTGAGCAAATGAAGCCATCTCATCAATTTTCTCCATCTGAGCTTCCAGGGTTTTTTCAAACTGTGTGTGTTTCCGCTGTAGACTCTCCACACTAGACACTGAGTCCTGGACAGAGTTCAACAAAGGGAAGCTGCTTTCAGTCAGAGTTTTTTCACCTACAACACCGATAATCCAGAAGCTAAATGGCATTTACCCCACATTTGCAAGCTGTCAAGAAAATGTATTGGTCTTTGGAAGTTACTGGCATTGAATCCAAGACTTGGGACCTAAATAATGTTCTATGCATGGTCTGAGGCCATTATTTCAGCATCAAAACTGAACTAATGGCTGGATGCTTAGCTTCTCCTGTGTGTTGTTGTGCTGCATAGAACATATCACTTCAAGAGTTAAAGCATCAGCTCCTAATCATAAATTAATCTTAAGACCAATGCTATTTTGGAAGCAAATGTGGATGCCAAACTGAGATCAGAGTTAAGAGTGAACAAATATATCACAGAAAGAGATTAAAATTAGAGTCTCGGTTTCAACCCATGGAATTTGGAAGAGCTCAGATCCAGATCTGAATTTGAGGACTGGAGTCTGACATTACAGTTAATCTGGAGAGAAACACAGAATTTTACTCCTTTAACATTTGTGAATACCAAGCTTAATGAGTCAGAGTTCTCTTTTCAGCACCCCTCTGCACTTTTAATTTTAGAATCAGTGGTGTCAAAATGCTGTTGTCACAATAAACTCTGCTCTCCCACTATTCTAAAGGAAGCAATAAAGCTCACATCAAATGGCACAGAAAAAAAAAATAATCAAAATTTCTTGGTGCTTACATGAGTCATTGGAAGGAAAAGTACTCACAGAGCATTTTCTGTACATTACTGAGCTAAATATGACTGGAAAACGGGTGGCTCCTTTTAAGACTCATATACTTCAATGGAGAGACTATAAATACATGCCTCCAGGCTGAAAATTAGAGACAGACACCAGCCACTAGCGCTATATGTTTTTCACACTGTTTGCACCAATTATGTCTACACTGAACTCTGAAATGTACTTGTAGTTCCTGCAGACACAACTAATTTGGTAGCACTACCTGTACAAGGTGCAGGGTATGCTAAGTGTCAGGATGTATATCCAGCATCCTGCACAGCTTTTGCAACCCATGCATCAGTCTGCGGTTTCAGTTATTGCAGTGTTACTGGTACCTCAGAGAGGTAAATTTAAAGCTACACTGGATGCATCAGCAATGACAGCAGTGATGATTTGCACACTGCTGGCAAATGTATTTGTGTCAGATATGACCAGCTAGAGAGATGCAGGCTCATTTTCCTGCTATAATTAGAGTAGTTGGACTGTTTCATTACTCTTGAGGCTGAGAATCCTATCCTCTGTAAACTATCAAGGAAAGAAATCTGATCCTAAACTGTCAACAAGATGCAGCAGCAACTTCAGAAGGAGAAAGATCACAGGAAGGTTCAGAGCACATCATCATACTTCACAGCTCCCCTTCCTCCAGACCGACTGCAGAGAAAATTGTAATTTCTCAGAGCACCTACCCCTAAGTCCTCATTAGCTAGGAAGGCCTCTTTGCTGCTGAGCCAGCTCTCAGTCTGTTCCACATAGCCATAGAATTTCTGTACAGGGAGAAAAAAACAGTCATAAACATGGTGTAAAACAGAAGCAAACCTGCCTTTGGCAGAGTATGCTGAAAAACCCCGAACTTCCAGGGTTATTTAACTGCATAGAACTAGATGGCAATCAGCATTAGATGATACAAACCCCACATGCATAACAGTAATTCTTGTAACTTTCTCCTTTATAGTATCATTTTTTGGGGTCTAAGACATAGGATACAATACAAGTACTTGTAGCTTGTTTACTGATAGTGTAGAAGAGTGCTGTGTGTGAGGTAACTGGCCAGTAGAAAGGATGGTTAACATGGTCTGAAGTAAGTAGAATGTAATACATACAGAAGCATGAAATCAGCCATAACCACATGGCTTATGTTCGCATATATATATATGAAGCTGTTTAGATGGGACTAGTAGCACCAGCTGTTATTTAAGGTACTTGACATTCCCCACTATAAAATCTCCATTTCAGTTATTTCTAAATTTTGCCAACAAGCCATTTGAGCAGAAATTTTGTAAGTGAGATGACTGTTACAGGGAAGTATTTCTGGAAAACTGCAGCCAAACCAGTTCTTTTCTTAGAAAAAAGCCAGGGAAAGAAATACAGTATTCTGTCCATGCTAAATTTTAGTTCAGAACTTTTTTTTTTTTTTTTTAAATACTTGCCTGCCTCCATGTTTTTTCTGTGAGATTATAGACTTCAGTAGAGTAGTGATGTTCCATTTTAAGTATATGCCTTTTGCCAGCTGTATGACAGTTTGACCACAATTCACAATTCACTCCGTTTTATAGCCTTTGAAAAACATATGAGCACACATTCCACAGAAATTTCTTTGACTTGTAAAGGTACAGTTTCTAAAGTCCTGCCATCACTGAAGGTGCTGGGCTCTCAGCAGGCCTCCCAGAAATCGGCGAAATACATTAATAATACCCAGTGTTTAATGTATATCTTTCATTATACCATCTTATAAATTTGCTGTTTATACCAAGGAAAGCTGTCAGTGGCATGTGCCGTCTCTGTTGAATGTTCTTCTTCTCACCTGTAAATCTTGTGCCTGAAACAATTTTCTATATTGCTCCTGCCACGCTTGGATCAATTGAGACCAGGCTTGCTGCAGTCTGGAGAGGGACTGGTGAATCTCAGGGGTTGCGTAGTGACCAGAATTGGCAAGTTCTTGACCATAGTTACCAAGAGAGTTGAATCTTTCCACTCGTGCTTCAATCTCCTCCTAAAATATATTGCTAACGTTGATGTCAAGGGTTTACAGAATGCCAGTTATTCAGAATACAAGCCTTAAGGGGAAGAATATGGGCTGTAACTTTCCAACGCTAGTATTTGTATGGAAAAATCATTCATCTTTGAGCTATGTTACTGAAAGAGCATAGAACTGCCTAAGAGAAAACAAACGTGGACAATAAATGACTTTACTGCTCTAGGAACAACTGGTCTCCTACAAATCAAAATTGGGATTAAATTAGAAACAGATTAGAAAATGCTTAGATATAAATGAACACAGTTTTGAGCACCCATAATACCATATCCTCCAAGTCTTCCTACATAAAGGTGGTTCTTATAAGAAGCTTTCCTCTCCTGCCAAATAAGGTGGCATCAGATTATTACATTAAAGACACTGTTTTACTTTATTCTGTGGTGTTAAAATGAAATACATTTAACTTTTGCCCTTACTCTGAGGAATAAGTTATGCCTACATACTGAATCCTGAAGGTGAAAGCATTGCAAGCAACTATGACCCCTGCAAACTAAATATGGAATTCCTAATGTAACCAATTCGAAAATAAAAATAACCATGCAGTGAAATAATACCATGTATTAACTCATAAACCACCTTAAAAACTATGGCATGTACTGTTAAATGTCTGAAATTGTAACTGCTGGGCTTTTTTGGGGGGTAGTGTTGCCTAATCATAAGTAACACAACTGTAAGACAGCCATCCTATTTGTTTAATTCACATTAGCACCTTGTGTTCAACTCTAGTCTCTCCTAAAGAGTTTGGTTTGAGCCACTAACCTGAATGAAAAAAAAACCCTCCACTTGTCTATCATTTCAGTCACCCCAATATAAAAGAACATATTGCCTGGATTCCTGCTTTCTGTTTACTAACAGATACTAAAGACTTAGATCTTGCTACCATCTAAATCTGGAGTACACTACATCAGTGGATTTGGGTATTCCTGTTGGGACAAAGAATTATTAGCAAACACACGGTTACATCTGCGACATGAGAGAGCATTGTTAAAGTGGAAGACTCTGAAAAAGGAGAGGACTTCAGGTACTTCATACTAAATTCAAGTCTAGAAAATTAATCAGAATCTAGAAACCATTTGTGCTAATAATGAGATGCACAAAGCCCTGGATATTAGTCATGATTCTGGGAACATGATTTTTAGAAAAAAAACATAACTGCAAAGCAAAGTTAACACAACAGCTGAAAGATAGGTATGATGCTTGGGGAAAAGTAAAATATTAACTGTTTTCTAGGGTTAATTAACAATATAACTCCTTTTAGAAAATCCACCAAAAATATTAGCCAAATTAGCCACCAAAAGATCGTGTGGTAATTAGTACTGGGATATGAAGTGCTTCAGAACTGAATGTGTAGTGCCGTCCAATGGTAATTTACTGCCCGGTGTGAGACAAACTGCTGTTTTCCTCCCAGGCAAATGGAGTTTGCATGACAAAATCTAACTCAAAGCTAGAATTAACTGCCATTAACTTTTTGGTAATCTGAATAAAGAGATCAGCAGTGAGTGTGTTTTGATACTGACCCAGCTTTTTACCTACAGGATTGGACAGCAGTACAGACGAGAGCTAATGGGGCTTTCTGAGACTCTTTGCAGAGACATGAGCTGCCAAACAGCCCATGCGGTAAAGTTCTGTCAATACGTAGGTGACTTCTGTCTGCAGCCTGTTACTGAAAACAGTCTTTTCACCACGTTATTGACAGGTGCATGCAGCAAAATTCTGCTATGTCTGCATCAATTAATTTCCATGGGAAATATTCCCAGTATAATTGGAAGCAAAAACGATACTTGCCTTTCTCTCCTGATGCTCCTCAATCATGCTTTCTGCTTCATTTGCACTTTTAGGAAGCCCCCTTGCTTCCATCAAACCTCTGATATTTTGGGTCCAATCTAGCATCTCCTTCATCTCCAGGTTAAACTTCTGCAACCGATAAGAGGCTGCCAGCTTCTCCTTCCTGCCACACAATGTGCAGTTCACCATTATCCAACATAGAATTATCTAGTGGCCTCTCCCTCCCCATTTGCAGAGGAAGGTATCCTAGGAGAAGCCACACGAAGTGAATTCAAACCTCCCAGCTTTCCGTTACAGCTCCTAATGGTCCTCATGTTAAACCAAAATCACAGGAGATGCACACTGCATTGGAGATAACATGCGTACCTCATTTTCTATGCCAGTTCATTAGGACAAGAAGGGTTAAAAAGCCTTCCTAGCTGTTGCTGTCAGCAATCACTACAGCTCAGGTCTAAGTCTTTCTTGTTTTGGAAAGCTTCAAGAGAAAAGAAATCTTCTAGAACCATTCAGTCTTTCACAAAGGCTTCATGACAGATTTAATTGGATCATCTGGAGGAATTTTAGTAACATTATTTAGTGGGATAAACCACAAACTCACTGTATTAGTTTTCCCAGAATCACATCAGTGGAACTTTTCTTGTACTAAGTCACACTTGTTCCAATGCAGGTGCCTTAGCTGCCTGTATAAACTTTGTAAAGGAACCTCAAAAACTTTTAAAAGGCCCCCAGCAAGTAGATTTGAGACCCCAGGGAGCAGCTGTGCTCCTCCTGAGAGATACTCAGACCATTAGAAGTCTTACCTTTGTTTGGCCTGTCCCTGGAGTCGTAGCCAGTTGTTTTTCATCTCCTGTTGCTTCATAGTCAGTTTGACATTTATGGATGGATTCCTTGTGGAAAGGCGGAAAGATTCCAATTCCAATGGCTGGGAAGAGATTTACAGAGGGATGAATTTATGCCAAAAGCTTGTATTTGTTCCTGAGTTTGCCTTTCAGGAGAAGTAGTTCATTTTAAGATCCCAGTTTTCAAAAGCAGGTACTTAAATTACAGTAACAAAATACACAGAGGGACTTGTTATATGCACAGAAAATACATATGCATTGCGCATTCACCGATGTGAAGAAAGAGATGCGTGTTGCTTTACATGCACAAATGTCAATTTACAATTAAGAAAGTAGTTTTGCAGAATAGAGACATAGAGGACAATGAAGTGCTAATTGTAACCTCTATTAACTTAATCTAACTAAAGCGGGCAACAAAAAACATTAATATATGGCAGTACACAGAAGCAACCAGATTTGCCTTTCAGCAGAAGACTCAAAAATCCTTTGTATCTATCTCAGCTAACAGCAGCATCAAAACACAACTTTCAGTGTAGACTTCTAGTTGATGCTGTTTTCCTTAACACAGCCTGATAAACAGTAATGAACACCCACCAACCCAGGTTTAAAGTTGGTATCTTTCTTGTAAAACTCCGTCCAATGGATGAAAATGAAGAATTTTAATCATGCAGAAAGGAGAATATGCCAGGCTGGTTTTAATCCATAGGGAAAGTACAGATATTATACTTTGTACATGGTATTAGTGATAGCATGGGAAAAAAAAGGGAAAAAAAGAAAAAAAAAGGAAAAAAAAGAAAAACCACACACACCAAACCCAAACCTGGCTCATCTTTGTTCCATGCAGCACTCCCCCATATAGCCTTACTAATGCTATCTGTGGAATGCTGACTAGTCATCACCCACGTTTCATATGAAAATTAGCTAACAAAGTCACAATGTGTGAAGGTATCACACATATTGTCACCATTTGCATACTATTGTGAAGAAAAAAGTTTAGAGAAAGTTTGCAAAAATATGTTCTATATGAAGAGGCTTAAAGCTGTAACCAAGAGTGAAAACCATGAGAGGTTGACATAGGATTTCTGCTTCTGTGGTTTAGCTGAAAACATTTCTTTTTACTAAAAATATGCAATTACATACGAAGTCAGATCCATATTTAACACTCAAGACTAGTCCTAAACGATGCAAACTGGTCATTTTAAAAAAAGCCAGAGCTGATGAAGCAGGTAATTCGAACCAAAGATTTCTGGGTTTGATGTGTATGTAAGAAAAATACACAGACTGTGGGATCTGCATTTTAGTTCTAAACAGAACTAGAGTCGTGACTTTGGTTCAAGTCAGTACAGAAACTGTGGGAAAGATGTAGAGCTTAATTTGGATTCCACACTTTTCAAAAGTGTCAGAAGACAGTCTAATCCGACTTGTAGGTGAGGAGCAAAGAATCAGCTAACATGTTAAAAATGGACTTTTCTTAGATTTGTTGCATTAGAAGAATACCATTTGATACAATAAAGTAGGACTAAGCAGCACAGTATCTTACTGAGAAGAAATTTGTGCTGCATTTGCATTGCAGTGCAATTTGCACTAGTAAGTCATGCTGATTGTTGTTTCCAAGTAGCACTTGGATACTTTTTTACAGTATCCTCTATACTTCCTCATTTCTTACCTCCATTTTGGACTTAATAACGCTGATTTCTCTCTCCATTTCTTCATGCCTTCGAATCAGGTTTTCCACACTTTCCACATCTTTCCCGTAATCCAGGGCTTGTATCAGTACACTCTGGAGGGGGCAGTAGAATATGCAAATGGCGAAGATGACAAAAAGCAAAAGGATCATATCTTAATTCTTTCAAATAGTCTCCTCCTCCAGTTTTTTGTATTGCCTCCAGAATGTTCTTGTCTTTTTAAATATCAACAGGGCACCTCATCTGCACTCCTTACACAGATGGAACAAGAATTCACAACTCTTTGAACAGTGGCAATTCTACTTAAGGTGCCTCTGGCCATTCACATATAAAACAAAGACAGGAATGCTTCCCTGCATTTCTCAGTCTTTCTTTTCCTTTTTTTCCCCTTACACCAAAACAGCCAAATATTTCCCATTGACATGTGGTACATAAATTTTCAAGTGCGTTTTATGAAAATATGGAAAATAAAATTCACACTCAGAATCCTAAGAGAAATGAAATCCCACAGAATGAAGCATACATTTGTAAAAGTTGTTACAAAAATTTCAAACCAACAGCCTTGTAACCTTAAGTAGTACCACTATGTATCTGCCTAATGACTTACAATTAGATTAATATCGTTAGTTATGTGGATGAAATAATCAGGTTTTATACAGCCTTTTTCTTCTATTAATCTCAAAATTATAATCCAGGATATGCATTTTCACCTCCATTTTCTGAATGAATACGATTTTTATACAACTCTTCAAACGCATATTTAGTATGTCTGCATCACGCAGCAGGGAGAGCTATGCAAGCTAGTGTTGAATGAACTAGCTTTGAATTTGGATCATTAGAAGTTGCTATATTCAAGCTAAGGAGATAATTCAGAAAAAGCTCTATGGTAGCTCAGCTAACTGGCTTTTGGTATTCAAAACCATCTTGACTCAGCACTGTCTGAAGGAGGTGCACACCTGCGTCAGTAACACAGCAAAAAACAGACACCAGTCCCTCAGCTTCTTCGATTTCTGTCCGACTTACTGCATCTTCCTGTGTTCGTTCCTTGTGGAAGGATTCACCAGACCACATGGAGATGTTTACAAATGCAAAGAAGCTGCAACTTAATTACTTGTGTAATTCCCCCTACAGTTAGTAGAAAGACAGACTGCTGGAACATGATTTATCTCATCCTCAAGAGGACATCTGAAATAGGTCAGATGTACTGAGCTCTAGAAGTACCTGCTTCTTTCTATTGACTGTGGAAGAAACCATGGATGACTACTTTGGATATAGCAACTAATCACCTAATACTAAAAGTACTATTTAATAGGCAATACTTTTTGACAAAAGACCATTAATTAGAATCACAAAATAATTTAGGTTGGAAGGGTCCTCTGAACATCATCCAGTCCAACCCCTGCCCAAAGCAGGGCTACCTTAGACGAGATTGCTCAGGGTCTGATCTAGCTGAGATTTGAATGTTTCCCAAGGACAGAGAATCCACAGTCTCTCCAGGTAACTTGTTCCAGTGTTTGATCACTCTCCTCGTGTTTTTTTTCCGCTTTACACCTATTAGGAACTTTTCTTGTTGCCATTTGTACCCACTGACTCTGCCCATTTCAATACGAACCTCCAAGAAGAGTCCAGCTTCATCTCCTTTGTAACCTCTCATTAGGTAAAGAGAGCATCCCTTTTTATTGCAGACTCTAATGTGTCATTCCTCACAACACATTTCAAATGTACCTTTTTAACTGTGAATGCCTTAGAGTTGGTGATCTGCAGTGTTTAATGACATTTCAGCCTTCCTACAAACCTGATACACAGACAACTATCAAAGGTCACTGCTGGATACTCAGTATCTCTCTAGCAATGGGCATGCCTGGGTTTATCACTGTTGGCAAAACAGAACATTTTCCCATTTCAATTAATCAAAATCTGAGAACTCACCTTCTCAGTAATTCTCTCCATGATGTCATCAATTTCTCTGATTAAAGCATGAATCTCTAGGGCTCCCTCTAACTTCTTCCTGTATGCATTCAGGTTACCATGGAAACTGTTCCACCTTTTATTGAAAAGAATACTTTAGAGGTGCATTTCAGAGGTAAGGATTTCTACAGCTGGGTTTCATAATGCTCAGATCTAAGTAAAAAGACAGGGTTTCTGAACTACCTTATGTATTGATCTCCAGTTCCCCACAACGGGGGACACATCACAGAGATAAAGCATTAGCCTGACAAGACTATCTGGTTATATTTATTCCAAGTTTTCAGGAAGGTTTGAGGGTTAAAAGCTAAAAAGTACTGATTCAGTTTCCCTAAACTCTCAATAACCTCACAATCCCTATGTTCATGCTTTTGGTTCTTAGCTAGTGGGCTGCGAAGTAGCAAAAGCAATATGCATTTCACCAGGACAACTATGTGAACAGATGGAAGCTTCATGGATCTAGTGTGTGAACTGCTGTGGAACAGCATGTTTGCCTTCAAGGCTAGAAACATGACTTTGCCCCTGCTGGATTAGAAATCCTTCTGGGTAACTGCTCTGACAGTCTCGAAAGGCAACTCCAGTGTCTGATGGTTGGTAGTCATGATATTAAAGAAGGAAATATATGTTGCAAATCCCTCATTTATCCTGCCCAAGACACCTCATCTTCCCTTCTTGTTTTTGCTTTGCACAGAAGCTTTAAAAGCATACTCACTTCTCACTGAGCTGCTTCCGGCGCTTGTATATAGTCTTTGTTTCTTCCTTGTTCTGTCTCTCCAGTTTCATGGCCAGGGCATTGATAGCCTGGATGTGAGCATCATCCACTGTCATCTCCTGTAAAGTCAGAAAAGGAACAAAGGTATGTGTTTGAAATGCTTGTTACTGAGTTTTCCACTGCAACGTGAAAAACAGCAGTAACAGCAAGCAAGAGATTTACCTCACTACCAAACATTTCAGACACGTGGGCTTTGCTCTACTACAACTGCTGGTGTTACCAGTCCCTGATGAGAAGGCAGTAAAGGCAAGGAAGAACATTAACGACTACAGATACAACAACGATCTAGGTCTACATGAGGACCCTTGGAGCTTCGTTTCTAAGCCAGGCATCCCAGCAGGGGCTCATTTGTTGAAGAAACATAGGTGCAGTTGCTGGTTACATAGGTGGGTGTTGAGGAACTGCTGATGTGTGCCAGATTGTTTCTCTGTCAAACAGGTAGTGCTTCATGGCTCCTAGGCCAACTTGCTTTTTTTCTAGACAGGCTTCTGTCCAGAAGTGCCTTCTGTACTGTGGACAACAGGCTTAAAATCTACAGACCTGAGAAACCCGGACAGCCCATGCCATTGTGCTTTCTTCTAAGGCAACACCACTGCATTTTAAAAGGTATACTAAGTCCTCAAGGCAATTTGTTTCCCAGGTATGTACCAAAGAAAGGATAATATTTGCACATTGCACGTATAATCTGGACTATAGTGGAATACTTGTTTTTTTGGTGCATGATGGATGGCCAACACTGAACACCATCTAAGATTCAAAAACATTCTCTATTTTTCTAAGATCAGTAAATCACTGATTTACTTGGCAGGGAGACATTAATCACTAGTGTAGTAGAAGCACAGCTGCAAGATGCCAGCACACTGTTAGCAGAAGTACTGACTCCATTTGTGTTTTATTTATGCTACATCCATACCAATGTGCATGCTTCCATATGTGCTTTACAATTATACACAGCCATAAAGTAAACAAGAGAAACCAGCAGACCAGCCAGATATTCTTCAGAAACCCTGTAGTCTCCTCTCCTGGGAAATAACAGCAGCACAATGTGACAGAATATGAGTAGAAATCTGGCTGCCATCAATGCAGGATGATTGCTCCCTACCCTGATCTCAGATTTGCCTAGTGGGGAAACCGAGACTGGCTGGCTGGACACACTGTGCCAGGAGCAGCCTGCTTCTGTGTGTATCACCTGTGAAGGACTGTATAACTAAGCATCAGCCATGAGGGTATCACTGTCCCAGCCTTTTTCTGCAGGAGTCGTGTTCACAGTGGTAGAGGAGCAGTGGCTGCAAGCTGAAAGTATCTAAGGCTGAGTTTCCTGTGACACATAAAATCTGCCTTAGTTTAAGGAAAGACTTTCCTATTCAGAGTGTTATGCTGACTAGAGAACTGGGGTGTTTCTGCATCTTTCAGCATCCCTCTTTTGCCTGGTACAACCTGTAGCAGAGCCCTTGCTCCATCCCTTAGCTCACAGTTCAGCTGGTGAGGACTGAAGGGCCAGCAAAGGTCTCTTCACACGCCCTCATGCTGAAGCTGAGTATTTTGGCTCTCTGCCTAAACCCACTACTAATGCACTGCCACAGGAAATTCTGCCAGGCTCTGGAAAGGGGAGACAAGGGTTTTCTTCCAGGTGTGAGGCATATCTATACTGTTACTTTCCACAGAACAGGATTGTCTCCTTCTGCTTTTAGGCAACAAAAATAGAAGATGGGAGCTACCATAACAGGAATCGGGAACAAGCTACCAGCAAACAAAGGATAAAGAATATTAGAAGAGAACAGAGTAAACCTCACTCACAAAGTCCTAATATACCTATTTCCAGACCTTCCTCACAGCTTCCAGACTAGCAAATCAGCACAGTAATCTTTCTTGTGTGACTCTCAGACCTGTCAGTCCACATCTGTAGCAGTTCACACGGAGAGAACAAGAGGCTGCTGCAAATGCATCCCCTGGACGTATGGCCTCACAGCTCTCATGGTGGGAGCTGAAGCATATCGTAGAGGGCCCTGGTTGTGGCAGGACCTGTTCCCCAGCATCCTCAAGGTTTCAGGTTTGGTGCCCAGATAAGCATATCTCACTGGGGGCCTGAGAGGCAGCTGGCATGACTCAGCACCACAAAATAGGGTCAGAGATCTTAGCACAGAAGGGTGAACTGTGCAGCTATCTTGTCACATGGCTACTACCCAAAGTGCTATCCATTGCTCTATTTTACTAAATGTCCACTTACTAACACTATGATTCATGACTAAACACATGTGCGGTATAAACAAAGGCCCCCAAATAAACATGCTTCATTTGAATGAAGGAATATGAGAAACCTGACTGTTTCTCAGGAGGACAGGAAGGGAGAAATCAAGGAAGGAAATGGAGAAAGTGGTCAATTATTTTACAGACTTCTTCATGGAAGGTCTATATCAACTTTCTGATTCAAACAAACATGGCTGAAATAATAATTTTTAATGCACTTTTGGGTGGAACTCACTGTGACTTTGCAGACTGCATGAACCAAACTGGGAATTTGCTCAAATTCAGGCTCACACAGACAGCTTTCCAGTCACGTAATGCAATCCAAAATTCTAGGTTGTGTCATGAGCGTCTGACAGCTCTGCTAAGACATCATCAAAGCAGAAGGCACAATGAGGGAAAATTCTATCTTTGTTAATGGCTTGTAAAGTGGCAATGCTTCCTACCCTCCTCATCTTTCACCTCCTCAGGGTACTGTAACTGTATTGGCTACCTGGATATACTGCTGGGCTGAAAAGTTAATTGCTTCTTCCAGCCATGTGAGAAATGTGCATGGAAAACACCTCTTACCCCTGATGATGCTCCACGGAACTCATTCAGCTTTTTCATGAGCTGCAGGCAGTGTTCATAGTCATTTCCCACATCGCCTACATTAATCATGACTTCCTGAGGAAATAAGCAGCAGACAGGCAAACATGAAGGTTAAGAGTATAAGAACACTGCACAACCCAATGCTTACGTTGATGCAGTAAGTTCTGTGATGCATCTGTAAATCACCGACCTACAGCTTCTGAAGTGGTCTCTTCTGATCTGATCTTTAGATAATAATGAGACTTTAGTCACAACACCCTCTCCAATCTATTACTGATTATGGAAGCAATCTCTGAATGAAGACTTAGTGTGAAAGGGTTAAGGCCCCAAAACCAAGGAAGATGTTGTGTGTACCTTAGATACTTAGTTGAACAGAAGTGGATCCAGATGTTTGTAAGATACGGGATGGGTGTAAGATAAGGGGGGACTGGGATAATCTCATGGTAGACAACTAAATCTTGAGAAGGGATGCACAGGACCATAGAGATAAGAAAGTTACAAGAGGATGGCAACAATAGCCTCCAAGGATATGGTCTATTGATCCCAGAACTGAGTTTGTGCAGAAGTAAAGGTCAATCAGTGGGCGCAGTGAAGAAGACTACAAGCCTTCATCTGAAGACCCCTACGACCATCCAAAGACCACCAGGGAAGACAACCGCGCATGTGGACCAGACATTTGCATATGTTAATGAGTTCCAGGACATCTCATGTATATGTAAATGAGTTCTCAGAAATCGTATGAATATGTATAACTTTATGGTATATAGTCTCTAAAAGTCTGCCAGATGGTTGGAGCACTTATGGTGGAGCTATCCCCAGTGCTACCCCAGCGCTGCAATACAGAATACCTCACTTAGTAACAGTCTGCTGTTATTGAGTTTAATTATATCGGACTCCTTATCCAGTCACACCTAGCTTCCCACTTTGGTGAGGTTAGAAAGCAATATCTTTTGGCTACCTTCATTCTTGCAAAGTGAAACTTTCAGATTTGATACACAATGAGAGTGCCTGCTTGGCAAAAGCTTCAAGTCTCTTCCATTCTAGTCTGCTTTCACTTCTCTATCTCGATAGCGACACACAGGATGACCACGATAATCACAATCTCTATGTGCACATTTTACATGGGAACACATGCTAATACTGTCCAACTGACTCTGGCATGGAAACGCTCCAGAAAATTTCCAGAATTTGTTGAATCATTCCTTTCATATTGTTTGTAGAACATGTAATGATTCTCCCGGCAAAAGCCACTAAGAAAATACCCTGGAAGATGACACATTTATCAAAAGTTCACTGCTAAATAGCAAGTCTCTAGTGTGCTGCTTGGGCTAAATACTAGAATTCATTTACCTTCTCCCTGATCCAGGCTTCCACCTGGTCCACCTTCTGCAGAAACTCCAGGAAGTCCCGGCTATCCTCCAGCATCTTTCCACGAGCAGCAACAGCTCTCTTCAACTTCTCCCAATGCTCCTGAAGCATGCGGACCCGGCGACGGATCTCTCCTGATTTTGGGTGGCCTTTTGATACCAGGGCTTCTCCTTTCTTCATATTCAGAAGAAGAAATTAGAAATTAAGGTTGCTACTAATTTTTAATGTGATTACCATGTTACATGAGCTTTCTAGAAGGACCCTCTTACTTTCCTAACCTGGCCTGCACAATAGATTACTAATGTAAATTCTCACTGCCCAAATGATACTGCTCAGCTGGAAAGCTTTTACATCTGGAAGGAATCAAGAACACTAGGATTTGAATATTTCCCTGCCAGGAATGACATTCATGGAGTGGAAGCACCAAGACAGGTATTACAGATGATTGTGCCCTTCAGCTATGTGATTCATCCAGTTTCAACAAGAATGTTCACAAGTTGGGCATGAAATCTTATTTAACTTTTGTAGGAGTAATCACCCCAGGCAAGGAAGAAGTCAGTGATATCTTCCTATTTGGGCAATAAGGAAAGACAGAAATTCCCTGGATACAGCAATTAACAAATCTCTCTATTGTAAATTAACAGCATTACATTTCCATGGCATAGCAACTGGGTTCTTGTCACACAAGTAGGATAATTGAGATAGAAGTGGTGAACATGCTTTCCCTCCCTTTTCATTTCATCTATCTGTCCTTCTCTGGATAACCAGCAATAATCTGTGAAAACACTAGCAGGGTGAGAGAGTGTTACCTTATTAACAGCTGTGATGATTTCTTCATTTGCTAGAATCTCTGCCTCAAAGACCTGATGTTTCTGCAGCAGCTTCATTTTGTCCTGCAGACTGCTAGGGTCTTGTATGGAAGGATCCTCTAGCTTCTGCATGCGCTCACTGACCCAGTCTTCTGCCTGCAGCAGCATGAGGTATCAGAGTTAACACAACAACTACACGCTGTCCTGGGGACTCCTCCCAAGCCATGTCATTGTTCTATGCAAGCATGTATGCCTGGGCGAGGTAGGTTGAGCTGGGAGCTGACAGCCGAGGTGGCTCTCCAGTTTCTGAACTATTCTGCTTGACACGAAATAAGGACAGGTAGGAATGAAAATAATTTTTAGCTGACCACAAGAATAATGAAAAATTCTTTGAGCACCCCAAATTTTATCACAAACCACAAACAGGTTTTATAATCTTCTAGATTAGATACAGAGAATCCTTGAGTAGATACACAGCCTGACATGGTAGACACATTAAAAATGAGATTATGACAGCTGAGCCTTGGATTAGGGCTCTGAGTTTCATCCCCTATCTCTTTCACTGACCTACCTGTAAACTGGATTAAGATTCTTAAAAATTCTGTGCCTCATCTATAAAACAGCACTAATGTTTCCTGATCTCAATGATGTTTTGAGACCTAAATGGAAAATGCAAAGCGAATAAAGCCTTAGTGATAGGGCCAAGCACTAGTCAGACTATTTGAGACCAAATACAACTCTACTTGTTTATACTTCATAAAATTCAAAATCGTCTAGTCAGGAACATCAGACTCAGACAAGCAGGTGAACCACAAGGACTAACAAAGTAAGGGTTATGTGTTTCTCTTAGGAAATCCTTTTTGTAGGAGACTTGAATGTATGCAGAATAAAATAAACAATAGGATAGTGAGTCTTCACAATTTTCTTTGAAGTCTACTAAACATGAGCCCTTAGCACTGAAGGGAATATTTTCTATCCATCAAAACACTGAGAACCAAACACTTGACATATGTTGTTAACTGATGCTGTTGTCCTCAAACCACTGAAGAAACCTAATGTTTTGACAACACAAGAACAGCAAATTGAAGCCAGCTTTACCAGTTCCAAAGCATCTTAGCTGTCTTGCAGCTGTGCTACATGCACACAAGCCTTGACAACTGGAGGATTCTCTCAGTTAATTAATGATCTGAAGTGCTGTTTCAGCTGCTGAAATTCTATAAACAATAACAGAAATAGCTTTCACTAGCAGCGTGCTCTCCAGAAACTGTTCCCCTCCAAAGCACAGTTAGAGACTTAAACAGGAGCCTTATGTCAAGGTTGCCCAGGACAGCACACTCATTTGCTGTTTTCATTTCTAACACCTTCCTCACAAGCTAGGGCCTTCTCCCATTACCCAGTCACACATTAACGCTTTAATTTCACTTAACTGACTTCTCATTTGAATGGGAGAAGCTCATCCATACAATGAGAATGAGAAACAAATGAATCCCCTTTATAAAGCCACTTAAAGGGCGATTTCTCTCCTACTTTCGAATAATAATGGCTTAATGACAGACCAAAGTCATTTAAAAATAATAAAAAAACCACATCTGCACTCTTAGTGGCTTAGTTTATTTTAAGGCTTACTTAGGATGGCTCTAGAGAGTGAGAGATGTTCTCCTGGCCCCACGTCCACATCCTGATGTGAAGCATGGCTGATCTGTGTCCGGGTTTCAGCTGGGATAGAGTTAATTTTCTTCATAACATCTGTTATCTCAAGATCTTTCTATGGAAAGCCTTAGGGTTGTTTAGACAGGCATTGTCACTTTAGAAGACAACAGTGAGACTAATGTTATGCTCAGTGTAGACACATGGGACCAGTCTTATTTCTATAGGACTCAAAAAATGGGGCCACTATCAATTTCAGAACCTACATTTTCAAAATCTCAGTTACCATAACCTCAAGAGCACAAACATTTTGTAAATTACACTGATTCTTATTAACTGAAATAACTAGAGCATATAAAGGATGTACCTGTTCCAGACATCTAGAGATAACAATTAATTCTCTCTCACTTCTCTGAGATAAAGTAGTAAATGTCTTTTATTCTCTTGTACAGAGGGTGAAGGGGAAATGAAGTTAAGCGCCACCAATATGATGAGCAAGTTTCAGTCAGAGCCAGCTTTAGAAGTCAAAACTTTCATGACTCTTCTTCTGCAATAACTCAAATACACATATTTCTAGTTAGCAACCTGCTCATTTGCCTTCCATGTTAACACTGAGGTACTGACACTGTAACAATAGGACAGTCTATAAGCCTGTCTCTCCTCTTTGGGACTAGAAAAGTGCGTTATTTCAACTGTAGGAGAGTGTGTCCCATTCTGAGAGCTGCATGTGATCTCTTGAATGAAGTTATTGCAGGTTTTGTGCAGAAAAAACCAAGTCCTGTGTCCTGAAAAGGGTACAAACTGCAGCAGCTAGCCTTCTAAGCAGACCACACAATGCTGAGCTCTCCATCCTCCCATCAGTGGTCACACACCGTGTTGTCTTTGTACTAAAGCATGTCGCACTGTGTAATTGCTCCTAGAGAGCAACTAGGAGACTTAATGATGACACCAATCACTCTTTTCTGATGATACAGAAAATTCTGTTTGATCAATAGAAATTACTTAAGATGATTGCAGGAGAGAGGGTTTTTAGGGGAGTGGGACCTGAGCTACGGGTATTGCTCTCCTAATAAGCATAAGCAATGACCTCATTGATTTCACAGCTAAACTCAAAACTCACGTCTGCAATTTAAGCCCCCTTTGGGAACTATTCTCATATATGAATTTTTACACACCCAGAACATCATTAAAATCAAATTAAACATTCATTCTACCCAACAAAGAGGAAGGACGATATTGCTGAAAGATTTAATTTTTTTTATTTTTAATTCCTTGGTGGCATTCACATTCTACAGCAGCAGACAATAAATTTAGATTGGCAAGGTAAATGAGCAGGTACTTTGAGAGCAAAGACATTCTATCAGACTCTTGGCTGAATTTATGTGGAGAAAGTGGATGAGAAAAGGGAAATGCTCCTCACTATACAGGGCCAGATCCTCTGCTATAAGAGTGTGAGTCAAGAATGAAGGGGGACCACAGCCTAAGCACTGATTTGACAATTACAGAGCAATGCGAAGAAATGCAGAAGTATTGCTACTTAATGGGTTGATTCTACCTCTAGGAGGGCACTGACAGTTTCTCCAGAGGACGTTGGCAGTTCTGTGACTTTTCCATCAGAAGTACATTGTGCTTTTGAAAGTATTAGCACTGTGCAATGCACCATCCATTCCCCTCTGTTAGTCCACAAGGTAGAACTAGCCATCACTGGCAAATTGGTTCATGTGATAGGAAAAGTATAGCCAAATGTTACGAGTTAATATTTGGCACTGTAAATAATTCCTGATAAAGTTTGTTTTAAAAAAAACCAACAGTGTGCAGCTCTGGCTCTTTAGTGTAACCAAAGAAGAGGGTAAATGTCTGACTATTTTGGGGAGGGGGGGAGTTCCAAATATATTGTGCTGTAAATGGAATTTTAGCAGCCATTTATTCCTTAGATTATTATTATTCTTAAAAAATACATTTAAAAAATTGGTTGTCAGCAGCAGCCGTGTTACAGGCATTCATTCTCCTTTGGTGACAACCATAATTTGATCTGTGTCAGGACACATCTTTTTTCACCGGGTGGGAGGTGACAAGCACCTGTAATTTTTCTTTAAATCATGGAGGATGTGCCATGGGATGCAGCAGCAGAAGCGGTGCATACTAGACCAGCAAGAGTGTTTGCAAATGTCCCCTCTGGGCCTGTGTGCTCTTGTTTATGCCAGCACACCAGATGCTAGTGCATTTTTCAGTCACACACATTGTGCTGCCCTTTGAAAGACTGACCTAGTATGTCTTTCCAACAGTTGTGCCAGGAGCAGAGCTGTTCAGTTACAGGACTAAAGCGAGAACAGGAGACAGAGACAAACATTCTGCAGAGACCCGTCTACAATAGCTGAAAAGTTGTGCTAAATTACAGCACTGTTTTGAAGGCCTTCAGTGAACACTCACTAGTAAAGCTTGGTGCCTTTGTCATAACGCTTTCCACTTTGTATTCACCCTGATTTGAAGTCTCTTTTCTTTCCCACCAAAGGAAACATGGCAGTTTTCCTTTTAGTAGCTTAATTTTAGCAGAGCTCCTGATGTGTAAAGCAGCTGTAATGGGCACAATGCCACAATGATGGTATAGTAACAGCAACAGCATCGGAGCACCCTTTGTGTGAGTGTGGCAGGAGCTGCCATACCAGAGTAGATTATCAATCCTCCAAATCTCTGGCAAGGGTAAGCACTTCATGCAACAGAGGCAGGCAGCTCCTCTGCCTTTCACCCCCATCCCAGACTAAAACCCTCTTACCTCTTCCAAGTTCTGGTAGAAAAGTGCCAGAAGTAGGGCAGTCTGCAGCTTCTCTCTCCTACTCTGGGATAGATCCTTGATCTGATGCTTTCTCTTATGAATGGCATTCAGTTTCTGCTGGATCTTTAGCCCTTCCAGTCCACCAGCCTTTTCTAGCCTGCTTGCCTGTTCTTGAAGAGACATCATCTGAGGAGGCAACAAATCTGAAATTACTTCTATGGTTCCAAGTGGTGTGAAAGAAACAAAAAGCAGGCTCCTTTACATACCTAAGAAGTCTTTTTTCTGGAATGAACCAAGAATAGCAGGGACAAGTTAACCAGCATTCCCCCCATCCTCACCCTGTACTATGTTACACCTATGACATTCTTGTCATTGGTCTCTGCAGGGCACCCTGGCTACATAAATGAATTAAAACTGCAGCTCCAGGAGTCCCTTATGCCACTGTTCATCCAGTGCAAGGTGTCATGGAGCAAGCCTGACACCCATGAGTGCTCAGGTTTTATTGCTTTGTGGAAACTGGGTGTTGGAAGGTAGCTCTCAACATGAGCAATCATCCTGGCAGGGAGCTGGCAGAGGTTCTGGGAGCTCATTACTTCTGGGGAACCCGGGCACAGCCCCAGGCCTGAGTTTAGCCCTACCCTGGATGAATTACAGCAGTGGCCACCAGCCAGGCAGATTCCTTTACATGTGGGTGAGCAATTCAGCATCTATTCCAAAGGTGCAGAGAAGCTAGCCAATTTGGTACAGACATGGTAAACCAAACGTATATTTAAATAATTAGACAAGTAATCCCCTCTGACCTATTGTATTTTACTTGCTTTAAGAGCCACTGATATTTCTTTCTATGAAAAAAAGCAGAAACTTCTGACATCCATAACACACAATATGGCCTGTTTCAAATATTTCTTCTGGTAAGTGCCATTATTCAACTTGCTAAACAATTTTCCTGTCTACTGCAAGGCAACACAGGCAGGACTTGGGTACGGAGTGTTTAACAGTTGTTCTCCACTGCTCTGCCTCTTATTTCCCTGAGCCTCCCCATTTTCTCTTTGGTTCAAGCATATCAGGCATATTGCACCTGTCAGCAATTTAATGTGTTGCCATATTTAAAAAGATAAAAATCCTTCTAGCTCATGGGTTGGTAGAATATTTGTTGTTGATTTTCGTACCTTCTCATCCTGTGATGCCAGAAGCTTCTCAAAAGCCTCATGTTTCCTTATCAGTTGTTCCACTTCATCTACAGAGCTTCCAAGGTCACTGCTTTTCAAATAAATCTATGAAAAAAAGTGTTAATATTTTTAAAGTGGATTAATTATCACATAAACCTGATGCATAATGTGAGAAGTATTAACTCCACAGTTGAGGATACACTTGAAAGGAAAAAAAAAAGGAACAGGAGGCAACTGAAATTGAAAATTAAATAGTAGAGCTCCATGGTCTTGAGCAAGAAAGAGAAGCACTAACAGGTCCAGCTAAGGAAAGTGACGGATCACTGCTTGTTGCAATCACTGAGTCACAAGGCTGGCAGTGAATTCCAGAGATCTAAGCCATCCTTGTAATCCAAAGTCAGATTAACGCTGTCATGTCTGGCAGATGTCTGTATGATTCCTTCTTAGAAGGCTTCCAATGACAGAGACTTTGCAGCCTCCCCGGGCAATTTATTCCGGTACCTTTACCGTTAGAAAGATTTTCCAAATACCTACCCTGAAAATGCATTGCTAACACTTCACCTCATCATATACCGCCCTCTTCACACTAAGGAGATAATTACTTTTATACGTGCTTCAGCCTTGTACATGTTTGTGGCTTTTTGCATACTAGTATTTCTGTCTTCTCTAGGCTAAAACTACCATGATCTGATCAAACATTCCACAAGGGCTGTGTCTTCTTGACTCTCATTATTTTTACTGCGCTCCTCCAGATTCTCTTCATTTCCACTTATTTTGAAATGAGGTTCCTAATACTTGATGCTATAAGTGGCAATAAGCAATAAGGCTGCCTGAATGAAGGTAGTGAAGACAGCAGAGAGCTTATGTGTACCTTTCAAGCTGTAATCTTCCGTGTGTATTCGTGTATGGTGTTCAACTTGTACACAATACCATGAACCAAGTTCACTTTGCAATCTACTGTAAGCTTCCATAAACCTTTCAGAAGAACTGCTATCAGACCAACTGGTCCCCATTATATCTTTATGCAGCTGATTACTTCTGAAAAAATGTCACAGCTTGCACCTGCACCAAGTGCATTACATCTGTTATTTTTCCAGGCCATCTTTCCAACTTGCCTGCATTAATTTTATTTACTGTCTGTCCTGTCAGTTTCTGAGGCAGAGAGACCTTACTTTAAAATAACAAATGCAATTTTAAGGAAACTGACCTCTGCACTATTCACTTTTAACACTGTGAGGACCTTTTCTAACTACTTCACACATTTCTGAGGCACGCCAGTGTTTCTTGACTCTTTTCTACTGTTAAGAAAACTGACCTCCCAATTATTTCTGCCATGCATTCTCCTACATTCAGTTTTGTCAAATGCAAAAGAACAAACAATGCAGTTACTTACTAACAAAAAAATAAGCTTTTCTGCAGGCCAGTAGGAATTTATTCTTTTCCAGTGGATTTAGTTGCCTGCAGGTTCTTCCCTTATTGAATGACAAGATGACAGCTGGACAAAAAAAAAAAACTAATCGGAGGCTGTGATGGGACATGAGCAAAAATTACCTGTGGACAAGGTTCACAGTGGAGTAAATATGACTGGACAGACTTTTGGAGCTCGGACTGCTATGAGGGACTGTGTTTATCAGCTGGGATATCGCACTGTGTAATCCATTCTGTGAACTCACGGAATCCTAAGTACTTGGATAAGGTTGAGAAATTCCAACCACCAACTCTACCTGGGTAAAGTACAATTAGCAGAGATGGAAGAAGAATTTGAGATCAGTAATACAGTGCAAAAGAATTAAGAGGCAAGAAAGAAACAGCGTAGAATCAGTGAACCAACACAACCGCTAATAGTTTCAGAAGGTGGCTGGTGAAGAACATAAGTAGATCTGCGCCTTAAAACCACAGACATGCACAGGAAAAATAACATCCAGAGAGATCTCTCTTGCTTTGCAACACATTGCTGTTCCGCAGCAGTCTTACAGACTGTTTTATATAGGACAGAAAAGATACTCTTTGGCAGCTGCTTTAGAAAACCAGTAACAGTGTTCATTGTCCACACGGAAGCGCTGGATGACTGTCTAACCCCACAGAGTATCTTCTGAAGGAGAGGTTTCCCAGGCGCATGTTGTGTGCAGGGGAATCCACAACTGCTGGTTAGGGTCTGAGCGCACCAACAGACTGTGGTGGCCCTGAGCATCCCCCAGATGGCCCCCCCAGGGGTCCCCCCGAGGCTCAGCCCTAGCCCCAGCCTTCCTGAGCTGCAGTGATGGGGAGGTCTGAGTCTGCCCTGGTCCTCCTGGACAGAACCCAGATTTCAGTCATTACCTCACTCCATCACCTCGATCTCCAGCTGTCGATCGACCTTGTTACTGCTGCCGCCACTCAGTCCTCCTTGGCAGCTGTGACTAAGGGGACTGACAGCCAGACCTGGCCTGACTTTCTGGTTCATTCTGGGGACTTAATGAGGACTACTTTGCATATACAGAAAAATGCACAGAAGAGTATCATGCCCAGGCCAGATGTTCAAACTGCTTTTCAATAATCCATGCTGAGTATCAGAAGAAAGGTGAATAAATCCCAACATGGTAATCACTGTCAAGAAGAGCGGAGGGCCACTGTACAACAGGCCTAAGTTTTTAATAAGTCTGGCCCATTAATCACCAGATGCCTAAAGAAATACATTAACATTAATGCCTCTGTTATGCATGTTAAATACGACCCCCACCCGAAGACAGATATTGTGTCATTTAAACTTTAATCCTTTGATCTGTCCTACTCATCAAGTGTACAAAATTATGACAGTTTTTTTGTTTGTTTGTTTTTAGTTTGCTCTTGTGGAGGAAGATCTCTACACATGTGTGCTCCAGGTCTGCCTACTGTGATGCTTTGTTAAACCACTTATAATTACCATCCATATTTACACTGCTGTTACTATCACTGAAATAAAACATTATTGACTGGATTTAACTCACTCCTGTTTGGGGTACACAAATGTACAGTCACATACTGCTTGTCTATTCTGGTGTTTTAAACGCTGCTTTAAAAGTACTGTGGCTTCTCCATGATATGTTGTGGATTATCCGCCAATTTTGGTCAAAGAAGATTTACCTGAGGAAGCAGAAAATTCCTGTAATTTTCTACATGCTACTCCAAAACCTTTATTTAGCAACTGTTAGCAGTGAAACTGCAAACTCTGTGATACCTGAAATGCTCAGCCATTAGTTTTTCTGCTCATGTATCTGTGGTGGAAGAAAAAGGCAATGGATATCTACTGGATAAATGGTAATGGTTTATAACTGGATAAAAGGTAAAGATGGTTACTTTCTTTGGAAAAGAGAACAGAGACATCTGAGAGTCGGGGTGTGGGATGGTGAGTCATAAGCAGCTGCCACTGGAGTGCTCAGTGCTTTGCTCCCACTGAAAATCACTACACACAAATAACACTGAGCATTCAAAGCCCCATTCCTTTAGCTGTTACAGCAGTGGGAAAAAGTCCTCCTGAGTTCCAAAAGATTTGGACCAGGTTTTCCAAGTAGAAGCCTGGGCACATGCTCTTGGGTACCCAGGTTTTAATACTGAGAAAGAAAACTGGTGCACAAGAAAACCGTCTGCGTACATTACAGGAGAGGCGACAGCAGTGCGCTTAGAAGAGAGCAGCCCCAGCAGTACTAACAGTGCTACTTGGAGAGCTGGTGAGGTAAAAACTTTCCATTCGTCTTTTGAATATAAATCTTATGAGAGCAATTGCTAGAATCAGAACTGCAACATTTTTTCATTTAAGCATTTGTTATACCAATCTGAAAGCAGAATGGAAACTGGCTGCCATGTCACAACACTGGCCTGTGGCCAACTACATCACTTTTTGGCATATTTTTAGACAGGTCCCCAAACTCCTGCTTTGAATGAGATGTGTTGATTTCAAATACAAAACACTGCACAGCTCTCCTCAGGTAACCTACCAGGCACACAGCAGGTATAAACTTTCAAGTTTGTTTCTGTTATGAATCATGGCTCATCATCAGGAATGTAACATTCAGCCACAAAAACCACCAAAGACTGACCACTGACTACATAATGGGCTCATTTTTAAGTGAAGACTTGCAAAGATGGTTAAAACCACAAAATGGACTTGGCCCTTTCTGAGATTTGAAATGGAGCATGAAACAAATAGCAAAGTTATTAACAGTGCAGAGCACAGAAACAGAGGTTTTAACCCCACTTAACTGCAGTTCTTCACCATTTCTGAGCTCACTGCATAAATTTAGCCACGCTATCATAAGACCTCTTACATACAAGTTAATGCAGAACTAAATGCAAAGTCCAATAAAAAAAAAAAAATGCTCACTTTAAATAAAACAGTACTACATACACACTTCTGTGACAGCACAGGCCAGCTCCAACTGTTGGAGAAATACTGAGTAAAACATTTTAGTCATTAGGATAACTATGCTCTCTGGATGCCACAGCTTCACATTTATACACACTGGGAGCTGACACAGCCCCAAAGGAAATTTGCCTTCCAAGAAGTGTCATTTTTATTTCTCTAGAAGAAACACTATTTTAAGTATCTGTGCAAATTCACTCCCTTCTCCTGCTTCTGTTCTTCACAGTATAACAAGCTCCACAGGCTTTGCCCCTCGTTGCCTGCCCTGGGCTTGCTGCTGAGATTGCTGGAACTCCGCTGAAAATCTTTCAGCTCTAAGCATGTACTAAAGGCCAGATTTACTCCCCGTTTTAAATGCCTTCAATTAAAGCACGTAATCAAGTCCAAACTCTCTGCCCAGGTAGATGACAACAAGGTTTGATTTGATTTACTTCTGATAAATGAAAATACAAAAAAGAATTAATGAAAAAAAAATTACTTTTTTTAGCAAAGTAAATAAATGCACTTCATACCATGACTATATATGGTTCACAAATATGTTGTACTATGCTTCATTTGAATAAAAGTGGTAACAAGCTATCATGCTAAAAAATACATACACCTCTTCTATCATAGTGACATCACTGTATTATTGGCCTCTGGCCTCACAATCTAGATGCAAAGTTCTAATGTTAAATGTATTTAAAATTTCCTTCCCCCCTCCCACTGCATACTCTCTCATTGGCATAATTATCTGATATTGGAAATGTATATGGGAAAAATACAGAGAGAAGTCAGCATATGTTTTCCCATAACTGCCCCAACCCCCTACTCCCACCTATCCCCTCCTTCTTCGAAATTCACAACCTCAACCCCTATCCTCTAAGCAGTAGGTGTGAGACTAGAATCCTATGCCCATACAACATCATCATTGAAATATTTACTTATGAAACATTTGTCTGAAGGCAGACTAACTTCCTCTTAAACTCCCCATAGCTTCTCACTGCTAGAAACTTTGCTGCACTATCCAAATTTGAGATGCTGTGGAGACTAAATTCCTTTCATTTCCCTCAGGAAAGGGTGGTACCTCTCTTTTTTTAAGGGGGGTGGGGGGGGGGGGAAGTGATGTCTTCCTAAACACTTAAATATTTTGGGTTTTGAAAAGAAGTATTACTTTTAAAAGTTACAAAACCAGGAATTAACTGTTTAGAAATATAGCATAATCTGCGAGTAAGAAAATGAAAACAGTCAAACAGAAAAAACAAAGAAAAACTACACTGAGGATTTGTCCCAGGTCCCAGACTGACTAGCAGAGAAGAAAACCAGTTCTTGGCTCTGAAATCTTGAACCTTCAAAGTGCTGAACACGATGGCCCAATTACACAAGATCTGTAAGCACATGCATAGCATTAAACGTCATGTTGACAATAGTACTCTAATGGTTAAAATGAAACATTTGTTAAGTGCTTGATCAGATCAGAGTGCTCAGCTTCATTTAGAATGGATTAAGCTGTAGCTCCAGCCTCGGTGACAGCAGAATGCAAGTAGCTTTCTGGTTGCCCCAAACATCATCTCTGGGGAGTGGGAACACGGCAGAAAGCATACAAACAGAAAAATCCACATGGCTTGATTAACACAACTTAATACTTCTGTTTGCAAATGTTCCTAGAATGGAATGGAAATCTTCACCACTTTCCTCCCAGATCCAAAGGACGCAATATTGACAGCGATAGATGGACACCATGCGCTCTCTGTGTCTTTGGAAGTTGAAGACATGGTGTGAGCTGGTATGTTTGTCAAAAGGTTCTCAGGGCATACACTTTTCAGAGTGCATGTTTCCTGGGAAGGTCTCAAACCAGATCTTGCCCAATGGCTAGAAAGTAATCCTGAGCAGCAAACTGGATTCACTGATAGAGAGAGGCCAGCCCCAATCTCCACAGGGTGAAAGGGTGGACCAGCTATATCTGAACCATGTGTTTTGATAAAGATTGTTGGACTTGGGCTTCTTCTAAATTCTCTTACCACCTGGATAGGCATAGCAGTCCAAGGGGTGGCAAGTATCAGGGTGATTTTGGAAACCTTATGGTTAGCAGGTGTTAGACCATCACATGAGGTCTTCCTAAACTCTGGCCTAGATGAAGGGTGGTTCTGAAAGACAATCAGCTCTGGATTTAAATCCTTGCTGGTGACCTCGTTCCCACTAGCTGAATTTTCTCTTCCAGTCAGCGCAGCTGAGGACAACCATATATCTCTGGAGACAGTCTGCTGGGGAAGGCCAGGATACTTAGAGGAAGTCACATGAAATCTGGTGATTTGAAGGGCTGGAGATCCACCTGAAGGGAAGCCTTGTTTCGGTTTCAGGGATCCTGTTGGAAGACCAGCTGGAGTTTCAGACACCTTCTCTAACTGCGGCATGAGCAGGCTTGAATGAGCATGACTGCCTCCAGGGGAATCTGCTTGAAAAGGCTTTATCGTCAAGCTGCAAGTTGAAATGTAAAGCTTCATTGAAGCATGGAGGTCTGGCATTTGGATATTGCACTGGCTACAGCCTTGTTGGGGTGAGAGAGAATCACAAGGTTCCAGGGATGCGTGTAGATTTTTGCTGCCAAGTGTAGAAACAGCTGGAATAGCAGACAGATCAACGTCCAGTCGTGATGTCCAGCTTGGTGGAGCTTTGCAGGAAAGGACATCAGAGGGCAAAGATACAGCAAGCTTCAAGGGACTGTTTTTTTCGGGAGAAATGCGATGAACACTTTTTTCTCTTTTTGAATATTGCTTGTAAGATGTAGATGTTGACCGAATGCCAGAAACCTCATATCCACGTCCCCGAGGGTCCCTGGGAGGACTGGAACACCTGGATGCCTCATCAGAAGGACTGACACAGCGACTAGTGCTCCCAAAACCTTTCCTCCGGTCTGCATGTGCCAGGATGACATCTAGCCTTGAACAGTAAGCTTCAGAAGACACACTGCTTGGTGGTGAGCTGGCATTTCCTGCAGCAACTGACTGACCGGTGGGAGGATGCCATGCTGATGCTGGCATCTTTTGAAAAGGTCTGTCCCGCACAACAGATTCAAAAGGAGGAGGTGGGGTCATTCTGCTGGAAGACAGCATCACTTCCGCAGTGGAGATATAGGTTGCAGATGAAAGATTGCAGCGATGGTCCCTGCATGACATTCTGAAGCTTAGTCCTAAACGATGCAAAAACTCAAAGCCACAGAAGCTTGCCTTTCCCCCTGTTTTTAAAACCAACTCCTAATCCTTTTTCCTTTGGCACTGGAAATTTCCATTCTTCCTCTGAAGCAAAGGAATGAGAGATGAATAAACATTCTCCAGAAAAAAAATTATAAACTAAGAAAATCTACATTCAAAATAAAAATGCACAGCTCTTCTAATACTGCTACCATCGCCTGTCACGTCTGCAAAGTGATATGAGTGTGGGATGGGCAGAAAGATAAATTACGGAGCATAAGGCTCTGCTTCCTGAGTGTTCTGACAGTGAGACTGCAGACAGAGTAGGAGGGAGCCAAAAACGCCTGCCAGAGACAGCCTGCGAACTCACTGTTATTTCATCCGTGAAAAAAAGGAAAGCAGCTAACCTGAGCAATGCATCTGCTGCCGTAAAAAGATTAGAACAGAGCAGAGTGTACTGGACACTGCTTCTGCTCAAAGCAAAAATGATTTTTTCTCTCCTTTCTCTTTTTCAGCTGTTGCTTGTCTGCACTCCAAATGGCAAGATCTGAGTTCGCAGGTCTTAGGAGAGTTTCCTACAAGAGTTCCATGCAATGGCACAACCAAATTCATAATAAAAAAAATTTAAAGAGATAGATGTTTGCCTAATTTTCTCCACATGTGTTCTATTTTCTTTAGCATAGAACAACCCTAGACTAAATTCTGCAGAAAACCTCGAAGGTTTAAGTAACTTGGATGTAATAGAAGATGCTGGCGTAAAGTCAAACCTGTAACACTGGCATAGACAGCGAATGAGAGAGCAGTTCTCAGTAGTAGTTCTTAGCTTAAAACATTCCTCTGTGGCCTTCTTCCTTCCCCTGTTCCTTGCTGCTGGGGGAAAGACTTGGTCTAAGCATATGAAGTACTGGGAAAATAGGATCAAAAAATTATGGGATGGCAGAAACTGCCTTCTTACACACTTATTTTGCAGATGTGCAAAGTAAAATGCACATGACTGAGCTTTACCTCAAACACAAAAGTCAGATGAAACATAAGGGGTGGACAGATTTATACTTGTTTCCTGACAGGAATCCTTTTTGCATGTGTGTTTGCTTTTGTCCTTTCTGAAAGCAGCAAATGACAAAATTCCTATTGGGAAAGTAATTTGAGAGTCCTCAAGTGATGCCTTGGCTGAATACTTTTTGAAAACACATTTGAAAGGACTGCCTACCAGCCTGCCTAGGGACCAGAGTCTGCACCACTATGCAGCCACATTTTAATTCCGTATAGTAGTAGTAGAGCTCCATCCAAAAGGAATACATTCCTCTTCCAATTTTTCTTCAAATGCAGAGAAGTAAAATACAAATAGTGACTAAGGAACTAAGTGAAGCAATGAACTAAGTTCATTGTCAAACTGTATATAGCGATCCACAAGGCACATGGTGGCAGCTGCCAAAGACAGCTTTGCAGTTCTTGCTATTTCTCCCTCATTTAGATGGGAGTCTAGCAGCACAGGAATGACCCACTTGAAGAATGATCACACTTAGAGATGAGAGAAGAAAAGCAATGGGGGATAGTCTGGGAATACAGGAATTCCAGCCGTAGAGGAATCAGAATAGTGGTGCCGTTTCTATTCAGCACCAGGCTGACGCACTACATATTAAGGCAGAAGGTAAATTCCTTCCTGTTCTTCTGTGAACAGCAGCAAATGAGGCACCTCTTGCAATGATTTGCTTTCTTTGTAGATTTCATCCCATAAATTCTTCAAACACAGCTTATTTTGTACGTAAACACATATATCTCTGCCTTCTCAGCAGCATAACAGCCTAAACCTGCATCACTGTATTTATACTCGCTGTGGACTGACATTGCTCTCAACACTGAGGTGATCACCAACATTGCCAGGTCTCAAATCAGTAAAACTAACTTAAAGACAGCAAAATATGATTTAAAATGCACAGGTAGCAATGGAATTTGAAGTACAGCTGAGACATACCATGAAGAAAAGGCAGCTACCTGGGAACATCAGCTTGCCTTAGAGCTAAAGAGTGCTGGTGAAAGCACTTTTGCTCAAGTGTCAGCTGTGGGTTAAAAGCAAGATGACAGGAATTGACAACACAGGAATGAGTCATTGTGATGGAAGAAAGCTAGTAGCTCCTGAAAGGAAAGCTGTTCACAGTATTGGCCTAACTGGTGCATCCAGAGTAGTGAAAGTTGAAACTCATCCTGAATACTCACAGCTCACTGAGGATCTGTTTGCTTGCATCCTTGGATATGAAAAAATTCAGCATCTTTTCTTCCCACCTAACAGCACTTGCACATTTCCTGGATTAAATTCCAGCACTAATCCGTAACAGTCTCTTCTAGGCATTGTGGTACCTTGGTGATGGTAGGGACTATGTCAGTGAAGAAGGAAACATATGGCTGACTGATATCCAGATTACTAATTTAGAAATCCATGGCATTCTGTAATTCCTTCATATATTGTAGGTAGATACTTGGCCACTGACTGCAATATCAGGGACATTTGTCTATATGGCAACACCATTATGACCTACTTTTTTACAACAGTAACCCTGTGAGCATGCAACTGTAATTCTTTACATGCACAGACCTCTCACAAAAGGAACAGTTCTTCAATCAGTTGTAATCTTCTGAGGATTAAATATAAGCAAAAAGAGAAACAAAAAGTTTATGAATCTTCCTTCCATAGCCAGAGCATTCTTTACAACCTAAATGCTCTTTTTTTAACAAAAAAAAACCCCAAAAACAGAAAACCAGAGGCAGAGGGTGGTGGAGGGAACATGAGAGCACATGACAACTGTGCCTTCCTCATTCTCTATGCCTGCATGGATGAGACCAACTTGTCATCATTCCCCTCTCCTTATTTTCTTGTCATCCTCCCTGACCATAAAATACAATCTCTGTGAAGGGGTGCTGGGAGGGACAGCCAAGTATCCACGCTTTACTGTTCTACCTTCTGAACTCAGTTCTCACTGTGACTACCAGGCTCCCTGGAAGTCCATAGAGAAAATACTATGAAAGAAAGACTCTGATAATAGAACTGCCCTTCATGATCCTCAGGGTCACAGTCTTCATTCTAGGCTTTGCTTTGGCTGAAGAAACTTGTGGTAGGAGGCAGGCGCTGTGACTGATCCTACCAAGAGTATTTCCCCAGTCTATAATGAACACCCACCCCTTTTGTGGCAGTCTACCTCACAGCCTATGGCAATGGTAAATTCATCTGAATAAAGAAGTAATATGAAGTGCAGTTTACCTGTACAGAACATGCCGGGGGCATACCAAAAATGCCAGGTGCAACCTCTTTCATGTAAGGGTAACGTAGTCTTTTGCCACCAGGACTCAAGACTGAGGGGCAAGAAGAAACACTACCCCATAGTAGCTTCCTATGCATTTATTTACCTCTGAGGTATATACAGCAAAGCAGATGCCACAGCCACAGAGCCTCTGCATGTTGGCTGATCTCCATTTCATGAAAAGAGAAAGAATACAGTTGAAAAAATTTTGTAGAGCTTACATTTTCCCTGATGATGCTACTCATGCAGGAGCTTAGCAATGATGTATCACTGCTTGGTAGGAAATTGAGATTGATATAATGCAAATTGTGCCATTTGTTTATTAAGCAACAAATAAAAAATTTTATGGGCAGAAGTATGTAATATTTTATTCCAGAAACCTGAACCAAGGTGAAACACTCTTAGTTTCATGTTTCAGCACCAACTCAGAATGCAGGCCATGCTTGCCAAGGGTGCCAATTGTAGGGAATTATGGAGATATAAATTTCCTTCAAGGAATGAGCAGCAGAAGCCTCCAAGCCCATGTGTCCCAATGGGTTAAGTATCACTGCATGGCACAGTTCAGGGTCAGTTTTCCAGAAGGTTTAGTGCCAGTGACAAAACACTGGTGGAAAACAGAGCTCAGCACAAACTGAGAGCCATTCATTACATTATGCTGCCAGTGGTCTTGGAGAATTAAGAATTATTTTTCCTTAATAAAAAATGACCCAGAGATACAACACTCCTTCAGCTTTGCTTCAACCCTTCAGCTGGGCAATCTTCAACCCACTGATGTGGTTTGCATGCCAAGTCTCAGCACAGTTACAGCAATCTATCAATCCATGAATTTGCAGAGTGTGACTGGAAAAGATGCCTGAATTCTGCATTCAGTTCTGTCATAGCAAATGTCAGATCTCAAGCTGGAGCCTTTTAAAAGGTTGAATGAATCCAGGAAAGTGCAAGAACAACAAAAGATAATTTCATATTGGTGGAAAAAAAAAATCTATTTCAAGAGCTGCAAAATTATTATAAGACCTTCCTTCTATCTCTTTGCATTAACTATACCAGCCCCTTCTTTTCATGAGAGGGCTTGTTTCACTAGCTCATCTTTCTCTACTGCATCAAACAGAAACTAATATTCCTTACAATCAAATTCTTTCAGTTGCTCTCCACACTGCTATCAACCCCCTTGCAGAACCGAGAAATCAATTCCTTTTCCTGGATTAACTCACACTGCCAACATCCATATTCTACTAGTTGCATTTCCCCAGCACTAACCCTCAGCCTGGGGTGAAGTTTCCAGCAACACCTGCAAAGTAATCTCCCTGTCCTCCTTCAAACACTGTTTACAATTTCCCTTCTCTCTGAAGCCTACAAAACAACTTGCCAGTGGCTAAGCAGTTTGCATGCAAGTTGACTAATACTGGACTGTTGACTCCCTCTTCTGTTGTGACTGATCTGTTAGCTCTTACGTTTATTTGCAATGAATTATCTTTCAGCTAAGGATCATCTTTTTGCTTCTGGTTCCACACCTAAGCCCCATAAGAAATGCAGGTGCCTGTACACTGCTACAGTGTCCAAGTGATACCACAATGCAAATTATAACAATAAAAAAGTGTGTCTTGTCAATACACAGGATTTTAAGTTGTAGGTGAACAGCAGTGCCCCTTTTAGTTTGGAAAAGGTCAAAGGCTTGAAGAGTTTAACTTCTTATCTCAAGTTTATAATTCACTCACCTCCTGTGAGTTGAGGAGCATGTCCAGGTGATCCCAATCCTTGTAGAACATTTGTTCTTGATGTATTTTCTCCAGCCACTCCTTTTTCTGTTTCCATTCATTGTATACGTTTTCCTTCTCTTCCAACACAGCCTGTAGCTTCTGCTGAACCTGAACACCATTTCCAATGAAAAACTCATGTTGGTCTTTACACCACATGGACCAGGGTAAGGTGGGAGGAGAAAGGATTAAGTGGAGTGGTGGATAAGCCCTTTGAATTGCAACAGAATTATCAAACAGAAAAAAGCAGAACAAGTTCTAGCACTTACATCTGGGGAGAGAGAGAATCAGAGGTATCTCATTTCAGGAATGGAGGAGTGCTTCTTACAGCATATACAGCACCCCAAGCCAAGAGCAAAGAAAGGTAACTGTTTCTCAAGTGTACCTACTAGAATTAAATCTTAATTCTTCATTACGTTTAGTCATAACAGTGCAATAATAGCACTTCAAATTGGGGTAGGACAGATACTCTAAAGAAGTTACCAACATACCATATTCTCCTAATCAGTGAATACATGCTTCAATGTTAGACCATGTAATTTCACCTTCCAAACTTTGTATATCCACAGGCTTTCTATAAATAATTTTTCCTACAGTTTTCTACAGGGAAGGGACTTTACAGACAGGAAGATTTCTAGTTATTGTAGTAATACATTGTAATATTCAACAAATTTTCAGGAATTAGCTTGGTCAGATGGGAGAGTACTCTGCACAAACTGCGGTTTTCTGAAGATACTCAAGAGACATGTTAATGAATTGTCAGGGGAGAAATAAACCAGTACATACTAGAAGAGAGATAATGCTCTGAGAATCTTAGAAGCTATTTGCCTTGAGTAAACTGACATTTTGATTTCCATCTCTCATTTGCAGGGAGTTAAATATACCAGCAGAAATCATTACTACAGAAAATGTTTCAATTCATCTCTAAACTCTCTCATGTTTGAGTGTTCTCATTCTTTGGTGGACAGGTTTTTGTCCAGCCTGATCTGGTATGGATATAGCACTGTAATATGAAGCATAGTATTCATGTGAAAACCCAATTTGGGAAGTTGGCAGAATTATCTCCATTGCTCAAAACATAGCAAACTTCTTGAATAAGTCCAGCTT
This sequence comes from Ibycter americanus, assembly GCA_035590275.1. Lineage (NCBI taxonomy): Eukaryota > Metazoa > Chordata > Aves > Falconiformes > Falconidae > Ibycter > Ibycter americanus. The sequence continues at coordinate 73,269,273 of JAVJGI010000063.1, forward strand.
GCTGCAGTGAGCCCTCAGGAGATGCCAGCACTCATCTACTGCTCAGGTAGGATATGGAACAGATGTTTTTCTGCTCAAACTAGGTAACACATTAAGGCAAATGTAGGTCATGTATATGGATAATGTGTGAGTGTACACATGCTTTTGTATACTTACAGCACAATATAGTATAGAATGGTAAGTTACACTGGTGTTGAGCAGCTGAATGTGTGTGACCGAACTCAAATGAGTTTCAATTACCTCTTTTGAAGCTATTTCCTCATCTTGCAAGAGTGAATGTCCTAGCTGTACAACATGACTGTACTTCTCTTCTCGGGCTTCAATCTCTGCCAGTAGCTGTTGATGCTGGGTGAGTCTCAGGCTGCTAGTAGATATGTCCCGAATAGTCTCCTTGGCTCTCATTTCCCTTATTATTTCTGCTGTCCACAAGATATAGTCCCACACCTGGAACCCAAGAAAATGTGAAAGCTGAGGTTAGAGCTCAAGCTTGGGTTATCAGGCAGGAAAATCATAAGCTAGCTGTTCAACTTTAAGTGAATAACAGGTAATAAAATCACATAAGAAAGAAAATATTTCATTAGGGTTTAGAGTATGTCTATGAATTTTAACAAGGGAGGATAACATGACTGCAGGAATTCCTACATACTGTGATAGATCATAATGTAATATCATAATCATATCAAACTGTGTTATATGACATCAATGACAACATGATATCATTTATTACCCTTTAGTCCTTCATTCCTTAAGTGTTATTATCTGGTATTATTCCTTCACAGAGGATAGAACAATATCACCCTACTTTTCTGTGACTTAGCTTTGGCTAATACGGGTCTATTTGAAAATTAAGGTGTAGGCATATTCTAAAATGAGACTGAGAATTTGCAGGTGAAGAACAAATGCACTCACTCTAATAGAGGTAGAAAAAAGGCAAGTCAGAAAAAATTGCTGAAGCATTATCAAGTATGCAGATTCAGCTCTTGAATTGTGTAACTATACAACTGAGACTGGCACAGAAACACAATTCTAGAAGGAAGAAGGATGTAATGCTAGTTCACTTTCAAAATCTGATGAACCAATAAACATATTTACAGTATCTTAGAATGCCTGAAGCATTCAGCTGAGGCAATTATGAGCAAGAACATTCTAAACCAAATCTCCGAGAATTATTTTCTGACTGTGACTGAAGAAATTTGTGCAAGTAAAAATAATTTGACATTTTCTGTATGTCTTTTTCTGAATTTGATTCTGCACCTTCACCAGTCCACTTACTTTAGGCACCTCACTTCAATCTGTAATAGGTGTTTTGCTCTTATGTGTCCACTGGTAAAAAATCAGGGCTGCAAGGGACTGTACTGGGGATTATATGGACGATAAATTAAGTTTTGTTATAATGTAATTATATTTGGATTAGTTTATTTGATTCTGAGTTAGTTAACAATCTTTCAGTTTTTATTTAAAAAAATCTGTTATATATAGTAAGTGGTGAAGAAAAATGCTCTTTTACTGCAAAGAACTAAAAATTTTCCTGTTGTGAATAGTTGCTGGCTTTTCTGCTGAAGGAAACTATGTAATGGAAACTGCTTCTTGCCTGTTCCATTTTACTCAAGGATTTTTATCCATATCATCAAAATTTTGTACAGCTCAAAGCTGGCCAGTAAAAAATATTTTCAGAAAAGCACCACAAAATTGAAACCGGCCAATCTGGGGTCCTAAGAGCTTAGGCTTTAAAGCCAAAATACTCTTTTCTTAAGGCCAGTGAACACAGCTACAAAATTACTCTTTAAAAGACTGCGGTCCTTCTAAAAGGATCTACGTAGTGCACACATATTGGCATCATTTTGATTTGCAGAACTAATTACAACAGCTGGATGTCACTGTAGAAACTGACATTGTACTTGGCATGGCAAACGTCTAAGAATCCCTGAGATTTTAAGCTAAGAATTAGGGAAAAAAATATCTATAAATCTCAGGATATTTAACGCAATGGAACGAGTCAAGAGCCAGTAAGAGGTTATTGGACTGCCACTGTCAGCAACATTTAATGATAGACTAGGCGTCAGCCTGCAGGAAACTCATAAGCAGAGCTCGACTGAGACCATGCCGATCCTAGCACAAACTTCAGAACAAGAACCTCAGATCATTCAGAAGTACTTTGAGCCTATGTCTAAATTCCTCTGCTTTGACTGAGTGTCCTGCAAGGTTTGGAGCCCTCTGCTGTTACCGTGTATTGTCAGTTAGGGCCAGTTCTGCTATTTAATCAGACTAAAATCATACTTGATAGAATGAAAGGAGATACACTTGATGACTGTGCAGAATTCTCCTTTCATGGAAACGCTTATTTGTTTTTGTTTCACTTCTTAATCTGTGTAAAATTTCATTACGAAAAATCCCCATGGACTGCATATGAATATGCAATAATGAAACAATACTGAAATAATGCAACAATAACGAAAAATGTACACCGAACAGCTGTAACTAACATCAAAATTTTGTGGACCTATTGGCACAGATGAAAGAGGAAAGGGAGCAAAGTTGCCTCTTTGTGCTCAGCAGTTTGGGGAATGTTCTGCAGCAAAGCTGCTCGTACCTACCCTAGATCTACTGAGATTCTTACAGTCATTAGACATGGCTGTATAATCTTGCCTTGTCCCATCTGGGCAGAAAGATGAGCTTACCAAATTTCTGCAACCAGCTCTTCACTTCTTCAGGAATTATTGTCAGGAAAGGAGGTGAAAATTGAGAGGATGAGGAATACTTCTTGCCAACAGACTGACATCAAAGAGACAGGGAGGTGCCTGAGGCATAATCCCATCTAGGCATGTCCCTGAGAATACAGTCATCTGGCTTTGTCATTTTGTTTTATGATGTTAAGAAAGTGCCTTAATGACTGTGTAGCCCTCTATTAAGCACTGACAGATTTATACGTTTCTAAGGTGTTCACTGCTTGCAAATTTACCAATGAAGATGAAAGGACACACTGCCAGACCAAGAAACGGGCTACAGATTTGCCATTCAGATCACAAGATGCATCACAGATTTCAGCCAAAACGCAAACCAAAGGTATTTTGTATGGTTCCAGCAATAAAAAGAAAAAAGCACCCTCACCAACCAGGACATTTTCTATCTGAAGCCAATAGATAAATTTATGACATAAGTTATGAAATCAATCAATAACAAAGCAAACTGAGTGACTATGCTATAACAGATAAATCCACGAAGATCGATCTCCTGATGAAACTGCCCCCAGGCTGAAGACTTCAAGAATCTAATGTTAGAAGAATACATACTAGAAGAAGTTTGCCTTGTTCTTACTATCATTGCTAGGTACTGTCAGAAAGACAGTGGACAAATGAACCCTTCACCTACATCAGTAAAGCCACTCTAATTTTCCTTAAGTCATATTCTAAATTAATCTTATTTCCCCATCAACAAGTCTGCACAAAATACTGGATTCTTAACAGTTAAAAAAACCACACAACCAAACCCTCAAAAAACCGAAGTGCCATAAACCAGCCAAATGCTGGTTTGAACAGTTTTAAGAGACTTGAAGTGGATTAGCCTAATTCGCAGAAGCCTCTTATGCTAACACAAAAGCATCATGTACACTCTATTGTGGTCTTGATCCCAGCTCACAACCTTCAGACAAACTCATGGAAAGATTTTTCCAGGTGAGCACACCCTGGATATTTTCTGCTTCCCAGCAAACATGGAAACAGAATGTGAACTATCGCAGGTATCTTTAATTGACACTGAAGTTACACCTGGAACAGTTCAAGAATACAAAAGACGTAAAAGTATTCTAGAAATCTACATTAGCAACTTCCTCCATGATAAAAGGGGGCACCCTTGCTGTTTTAGTACCTGCTCCTGCAGTACATGCAGCAATAATCTACTGATTTGCAGTAGTGTAGCTCAAGTGCCTTCACTGAGACCAACGTTTGCCCAGTATTCCGTGGCAAATCATAGCTCAGTAACCTACTGAGTTCTTTAGACACAAAGCTACTGTGCATTGCAGATGATACTATGCTAATATATGCATATCACTGTGTTTAAGCAACTGGAGAGGTTGCTGCAAAGACCAGTGAGTTGTATTTGATACATTCCATGAAGTAAGTTAACTGAGGGTTACTGCATGCCCTGAGAGAGAGAACAAACTTCTAGCCATTATAAAAGGGAGTCTAACATCTGTTTTTATCACTCTTACTCAGTGGGAATTGCAGAGCCTTTGAAAAGACTACAGCTACTCCTGCAAAGTGATGACAATTTCTGACAGCTATCAATTATCCCATACACTGCCAGATACAAGCTTTCTTCCCCACAGAAGGTAAAAGATCCGTATCCTCTAACACCTTTCTAAATAGCTGCAAGTACTGAAATACTTGATTAATAACACAGATACCACCTGCAGCCTTTTAAATCAAGCTTTGCAGCTTGGAACTACACCTATGATTCACACACATTGAAAGCAGCTTTCCTCTGTGTACCAGGGGACAGAAGGCAGAAGCGCTTACATGTGCCTGAAACTGGTAAAGCTTGTATGCTTGTTCCAGAAGCTTCTTGCGTAGTGCCACTTTAGACTTCAGGGCCTTCCAGTTGGTCACTATTGCCTGCTGCTTTGCTTTCAGGTCTTCCACCTGCTTCTTTGAGCAATGGGTTAGAACATGATCTGCAGAGTGGATCAGCTCCTGCAGCTATACACAGGGACAAAAGAAGACAGTAAGAAAGAGAGTCATAGAGATCCAGGTAATATCAGAAAAGTTATAAGGGTTATGTTAATTGTACATGAAGCTACAATTCAAGTAACATTTTCTGATCTCATTTTTCTCACGCTAAACAAAAGCTTCCCTAATTTCAGTTCTATGGAATAACAGTGACATCCAGTGTTTGCTAAGGCTCATCACAACAGTGATTTTTCAAATAGGCAGACAGATTCTGTTTCTCCTTTTTACCACACCATTTATTACATGAGTAATGCAAATAATATCTAACCATACTTTGTTTTCCCCAGTGACCACACAGATTAACTGTGACTACATTCTCTTCCTGCATATCTCATGCTTTTTTACCTTTAAAAGTAACAAGCAGCTGGTGGGATTAATTCTAGCATTATTTGCCACAAGGCCAAGACATGAGGCCACTGATAATACTGGGATAACTACTTCAGTAATCTCAATATAACACACACTGTGTTAACTATCCATTACATTTACTAAAAGGGATGAAAACTCATACTAGCATTATTGGTCTAGTTGAAGCTAAGCAAATCTCCCATACACAAGGAAGCTGTTCTCATGGGCTGACACTTTTCACAAGTTTGTAAAATGAGCCCTATCCTTCTTTCTCCCAGTCCAATTCCTACCCCTCTAAACTCACTGAGGATTCCAGACTGCCGCCCCATCTTTCCTTCTATAATCCTCTATAGTCAAGCAACGCAATTTGTGTTCAATGAATATTCAGTTCCTCTGCACATACAACAGATTGTAGATTTTTCCTTGTAATCACCTGGAATGCTTTGAAGAAGGCAGTAAACGTATCATAAAGCCTGGCATAACCATACATTTTAAATAGTAATCAAAAATGTCCCTGTGAATCACTTTAGCAGTGTTCATTCATTCATACTATGTCCCTTATTTGTAAGGTTTTAAATGTTCTACTTTATCACTGTCATCAGACCTTGAACATATTAAAAAAGCAGAAGGCTAAGGAAGATCCTTAGAGATTTCCAGTCTCTCACAGAGAACCTGTAATAATTTGGTTCACAACACCAAATTACTACTATGATTGTCTCGGAAACCTGAATTTTGGCTACACATTAAAGACCACACATTACTTCCATTACCTGCTGCTCATTCCCAGAGAGCTCATGCTCTAGGGCCACGTGGTTTCGGAGCTGGGTTTGCACACCTCTCATGTCCTTAGCAACTACATCTGGAATACTTTTGGACTTCTCCTAGAAGGCAGAAATCAGAGAAAGCTTTGTTACTTTCTACTTCCAAGCAAAACGCACTACAAGCCTACTTGTGTAGTGCAACTCTTACTGCACAGTTAAGGACATCCTGGGTTACTCGACTATGATAAGGTAAAAGGAAGCTGGATAAATCTGTCCTAGTACATCTTCCTAGTAACTCAATTGTAAGTATCTTAGTGATTAAGCTAGCCAACTGGAGTTTGAGAGATGAAGGTTCGAGTCTTTCCTTGATCAGGCAATACAGAGGAATGTCTTGCAGGCTTTGTGCTGGGAATCAATGTTGAACAGCTGCTGCAGTGACATATAGTGAATTCTTACAATAGCATTATCAACCAACAGTTTCAGGGCACTCTTTGGAATACAGGTGGTCTGTCTGTGAACATCTTTAGATAAAGATTTAGTTATACGTGCTCAGGAAAGATTACTGTAAAGATGAGAGAAATGGAGAGACCATCACATAAAAGGAGACTTCAACATTTACTCAGCTCAACAAAGGTTCAGGGGGACTTAGTTGTTACAGAGACATGCACTGGGAACACAGCAAGCAAAAAGAACAGGCACTTCAGCTGGAGGACAACACTGTTGCTAGAATAAAATTATTAGAAACTAGCTCCAGGTCAATTGAGGGGAAAATTAGAACAACATTTCTAACCATTGGACAAGTATATTTCTGTAACAGATTCACAGGCTGGTCCGGGGTACCAACAACTCCTGTAGGAGGAGATGCATGCTGCAGTTGCCTGTGCTATGATGGCACTGGAGTTGGTGACTTAAGCAAAATCTTGTAGTGCTATGTTCCTATGAGAAATGGCTTTCCCTGGCAGACATCCAACCAGGGTACACAGGAAAGGATGGGCAAGATGACTGGATTGCTCTTCCACACAGTAGCGAAGCTTATTAACAAGATGCGACGCAAGAAGGATATATTGGTTGCCAGGACCAAACTCAGAATGGGGATAGACACACAGCGGTCTGTGTTTCTGAACTATTACTTGTCACTGCCACAGAATTAACTACTTCATCACTGAAGTTAAATATGCACCAGGTTCTGAAACCCCCAGCTGGTATACAGTAGAATATTATGACATTTGATTTTCCATTCACAACAGGGAAAGAAAACAGGAATAACATAGTTGAATAGGGCAGCCTCTGCCAGCACAAGCAAGTAGAAAATCTACTGCATGTAACCTAACAAAGCTCTGCTGCCTTGCAAACAGTGGAAGCTCTGCTGGATCACCGCCTCCTGTACACATCTGCGTTAGGGAAACTACACCTCTCATTACAGCAAGGATGTGGTTTCTCTGTGAAATTCTTCAGGATGCTCAGATAAAACAGAGGGCTGAAGATTTTCACTGGGAGTTCTCCCCTCAGTTTTCACACTGGGACTGTTTGAAATTATTGCCAGTACTGGGCACTGAAATGAGAGGAAAATATTTTTGGCCTGGCTTTTCACATCAGATCACGTGATTGCCTGACAACCTTCCAAGGCTAACTATCACTGTAATCCAGATGCCTTTCTCACAAGACAGTTCTTTCTTCAGTACATAAAGCTACGATGGTGTACTAAGAACCACCACAGTGAGGCAGTAAACAGTTTCTTAGGCCTGACACTGCAAACAACATTGCTTACATGCATTGCACTGTGAGACAACTCAGTTCAAGCCCTGGTTTTCTCAGCTCATCCCACAGATCAGCAACTCCAGCTGCACTTGGTTTCACCAATGGTTCTCATAAGGTGACCAGTCAGGCATCTAAGGATTTCCTAGGATATATTTTTTTTTAACACTCTGACTAACATATAGGCTTCTTGCTGAGATTTTTAAGTCAGCAGTAAGCACACTGAGAATCATAAGAATACTCCATAAATTAAGCTGAAATGAAGTTTGCATTATATGAGACTTTCCCATTATTTTTTACCTCAATATGGGACAGAGCATCTGTTAGATCTTGGTAACACTTGTGAATTGCCTCAGCATCTCTCAGCCGCTCGCCTCGTAATCTGGTGGTCTCCAACAGCTCCTCCCAAGAGTTGCTACAAGGGAGGATGGGGAAAAGAACCACGTAAAACATTTGAACTAGGAGTAAAGGAGATTGACAGTCTGAAGAAAGACTAAAACCAAGATCTCCTCTGACTTCTTCATTCCTGCCATTAAATTCTCTTGGATTGATTCCCTGCTGGGCAGCATGTCTCACACATTACTCTGTCCATGTCCTCCTGTCTGCTCCAGGCACTTAAATAGATGGTTCTCTATAAGGGTGCCCCTCTCTGATATACTTTTCAGGTTTTATATGCAGAACTTGGAGGACAGTCAGATCCTACTATTTCTTTAGGCTTCTCTTTTGGGTCATCTTGAACTGATGTCAGATGTAAGAACTCAGAACATCTTAATGCTGTTCTGCAGAGCAGTTAAGGGATTCAAACTCGAAAATCAGAAGCAATAAAGAAGCAACTAAATTCCTAGCCTTTCAGTTAGGTGATCCTGTTTTAAAGGACAAAGGAAGTTCACCCACCCCTTACTTGTAAAGCACCTCTGATGCAATTTACAAGAAGACAAATCAGCAAGCAGATAATGTCTGCATTTATAGTAGTCTATTTTCAAATGAGGCATGGCAGCAGCTCTGTATCAGTGAGCAAACCACATGTTTTGCAGTTAGAAAATCGGGAGGACATGCCTTATCCTTTTCTAATTCCTTGTCACTTCCGCCTCCTCCTTAAGAGTGAATTGAAAGGACAAAGTATTATAGAGCTAACACAAGTCTCTTACCTTAGCATTTTCTGCTTCTGCCGAATTTCCCTGGACTCAAAATGCCCACAGTTCAGCAAGTTGTCTGCCAACTGCTGGCAAGCCACAACTCTTTTCCCAGCTGCTTCCAACTGGTGTCGGAACGTGTCATATTTGGCACAAAGTTGCTTTTGAAGGAAAAACAGCAATAACAAAAAAGGCATTTTGAGTGGTCTCTTTTCCCAAACATACCTGCCCAGCTATCAGAGCACAGCCAAAAGACATGTAATAAGCTGATCATGTCTGGAGACTGAGAAACTGTGGAGAATGACTGGATTTTACCTCCAAAGACCATGAGGAGCTACAAGCTATTAGCAAAACATGAGGTTTGTGATGTGGATAGGAGGCAGAAACAATTACTGAGGATAAAAACAAACATTCAATGCAGAATGAATTTCAATTATTAAATCACTTGTTTTCACTTCATTAATGCAAATGTGTATTCAGTACTATAACTGGGTAATTTGTCTGATTTTAAGATTTAGGACACAAGATATTTTGAAATTAATTATAAAAATGAGGATACTGAATGGCTATTGATTTCTAACAGGCTGACATTAGATTAGATTCTGTGCCATGTGAAGACATGTAGCGGCAGATGTCTGTATATTAGAATTTATGATGAAAAAAATCCTTAATGGACACAACACTGAAATACCTGGTTATTAAAAATAGAAAGGAGTTGCTCTCTGAAGGTGCAGACATTTTACCATGCAGTTGTTTCATGCAGCTCAACCCCCATGGTAACAGGATGTAAGTATTAGGCAATGCTGCCTGCCTGTCATAACAAGTCAATCTTTCCCACCCACGCTCCACCCTTTTCTCTTCCTGTCTCCCAGTTATTTACACTTATTTCTTACTCTTACAAGTTTTCAAGGACAATCTTAGAAACTTTTTACAGTCTCATTACATAAAGTTTGGTTGATTTTTGATCTGTGACTCAAAAAACTCACCAAGACATGTTCATAATCATTTCCATAGCCTTCAGAGCTGGCTGCTTGTTTCTGCTGAGTGATCCAGTCTTGCAGATCTTCATACTCTCGTAGAAACTCATGCAAGATAAGAGTGTCATCCAGCTTCTTCCCTCTGTTGGGGGAAGGAGACAAGACAACACAATTAGACCAAGGGAATATAAAAGGAAGGCAATCAGTAACTTTATTCCTATTAATCCCCAAAACCTCTCACCATCAAGACTCACTCTTTTTAATGTAAGAGCTGACTTATTTCTCAAGATTGGAAATTATGTTTGTAGGATGACAGCTGTCAGCCAGGTCAGACTCACTGGCCAAGTTTCCCAGAAAAGCACTGTGCCTACATGAGCTCTCTCCCTGGTTTTGGGGTTTTCTTGGGGTTTTTTTTCTTCCCACGAGAATGCCCTTCTTTTTTTTTTTCCAGATCTGTCCTGATCTGTCTTTCAAAAAAATAACTGCAGTACTTCTGAAAATGAGAAGGAAATCTTTCTAATGGAGGATGGTGTGCCTGGAAGGCAAATGTTATGAAATCCATTTTATGCAATTCTGCTCATATTGCATATTCAGAAGAATTGCTGCAACCTGCTGCATGTTTCTGATAATCTAGAGTATCTTATAGTACAGCCTGACATGTTACAGGCCTTCCACAGTAAACAAAATATCAATATTCCATCTGCTAACACTGCCTGGCCAAGTAAACAAAATATCAATATTCCATCTGCTAACACTGCCTGGCCATTACGCAAATATTCCAGGAAAGATGAACCTGGCTTCCCTGTTTGCTTCACAAATGCTCTGGTATCACAAGAGATGTAGCCTGATGAAAGAGTCCACCCTGCCAAGCAGAGTGCAGATCAGAGGTACAAACCAAAGCACCAGTAAGGCACCATGAGACCCTGGTTAACATTAAGCATGAATGAATGCTAAACATCTCTGTGTTCAACACACACAAACATTTTGGTATTTCTCAATTAAGTGTTTCTTTTTCTGATTTTTCATTCACAGGATTTGCTATTGATGCTCAGCATTTCCTCTAGGCTTAATTATTCTAGTATTCAGACTCATCTATATGTTATTCTGGTTGCAAAGCCCCATTCCTTTTCTGAGTGAAATATTTGTGGAGGAAAAACCTAAACTGTTCAGACCCTTGTTCCTTCCTGAGAACAAACCAGAAGTGTTTAAAAAACCCATGCACAAGCAAACCATCCTGTTGTAAACATCTTAATGTAACAGTAATAGAAAGGAAGTGAAATGAAAAGTAAACAACTCATTCAAGAATAAAACCCTTCTTATATTAGCACAGCCATCAGGCATAAAGTTAAGTGTAACTGTGATTGTCTCTCTTCTGCTATGTAATGAATTAAGAAATTTTCAAGCAAAATTAAGGAAACCTTTTAAAAACATTTTTTTCCTTTTGATAGCAGATTCCAAATACCACAAAGGCAACTAAGAATCTGGCATCTCAAGTTTCTTTACAGAAGGATGATGAAGGGTCAAGAGGAAATTTGGGGGCTTCAAATCCTTAATATGTAGCAAAACTCCAGAATAAAATGTAGAGTTCTTGCTTAGCAATAATGAAAAACTCATAGATGCACAGAACTCTAATATAGAAACAAGCAATTTCCTAAATACACTTGAAAAAAAGAGGAGGTAATGGATATGATCTAAATTCCAGTGAGATAACTGGAGATAATCCTTTATTGACTTCAGTGGGCTCTGCATCAAATCTAGGATCCAAGGGGCAGTTCTAGTTCATACCTCACTGCTGCTAGTTCCTGCAGCTCCTGGAGTCTTGAATGAACTTGCTCCTTTGGTGCATCAACCTCAACATACTGAATGGAGCCCACAAGAGAAAGAGTTTGGGCACTTTCACTCAGTTCTTTCATCATATTTTGGTAAATGGCAATCTCATGCTCCAGTGCCTGGCAGAGAAAAGAGTGGATTGAAAGTCAGTTGTCCAAGATACCCACTGTTTGAACTCCTGCACCGGTCTATGGTATAGTCATTGAGACATTAAAAGAAAAGAAAAATTTTCTGGAAGCATGTGACGTTTCCAAAACTTGACCAACTTTAGGTAATTTTCTAGCAAACTTTTTCTGAAAAAAATGCGTACCTAAATTCAAACAAATTAGGTGAACGAAGACAATTAGAATTTTGTGATGCATTATTAGGCAGAGGAAAGTATTCCTGAAATTATACTCTATTTTCATCTTTGATTTTAGGAAAAAAAATAAGGCTGCTGCATGCGTCTATTCAGACTAGAAAGCAGGTATCAAATCACAGTCAGTTTTGCCCTCAGGAAAACAAGCTGAGAATATTCACCATTCTCCTTTTTCCCCAAACTATATCTTTTCCAACCAGATTAGTAAACTGCATTGATCTCTTCTATCCATCTATTCACATGTAGACATACATAAATGCAAAATATCTTGTAGATGGCTGGACACTTAAGTACCAATGAGACAGAAAACTTTACAACCACAGACAGACCAGAAGATCTGGCCAGGGTACAGAATTTAAGCAGAGAAATACCTTATGTTTCTTGAGCAGTTTCAGTGTTCCATCTTCATCCTTACCATAGTCCTTACTTGTTGCAAGTGGATGTTTTTCTGCTATCCAAGCCTCCAGGTCTGCAGTATTCATTAAAAACTATCAGTTAAAGAGAAGGTAAATTAGTTTCTACCTTAACTTTCAAATTAAGTCATTTTTTGGACCTAATAAATTCTAAATGGAGGGTGCACTGCAGGATTTACTGTGATGTTTTACTGAATAACAAATAAAGAATATTTAATCCCAAGAACTACTATTCCACACTGTTCTGTCAAATCATATTAAGGTGAAGGAGGCCACAGATGGAAGACTTCAGTGCAGGATAACTAAGGTATTCTCCAGGCCTCAAAGCTCTGGCAGTAAGTTTCAAGTTGTCTCACCTTCTTCACATCACTATACTTACTTGAGACTTCCTTTACCTTATTCACTAAGGGTAGGGGCTAACTGTATAATACCAGTGTGATATTTCTCATTCCCCTTCCTGATAAGTTTGAATCACCTATAAGAATCAGGCTTCGTAAAGCCTGTAGTACGTACAGCTGTTGTTATAGATGGAGGAAATAACAGCCAGATGATCAGCTTCCCCAATGAACATACTTTAGGTGGGCCTAAGAACTCTGCGCAAATGCTGTTTATGTCTACAAAAATGCATGTGTTATCTGAATAACTGCACTCCTACATGACCCACTGATGACAGAAAACTTGGATCATTGAAATAAATACTTCATGCCTTTTTTTTTTTTTAAACAGGCTAAACATAAATGTCCAGTATCCTGTTGAAAATAACAGTGCCAAAAGTCCTAACTCGCTCTGAGAGTGAAAGAGTGTTATCAATTTCTCATCATCATTTTGTTGTCTGGAACAGGTAAAGATTGGATGGCACAAGAGATCCCTTCTCTTCTAATTTCCTTGTCATAATTCCCCAGTCCGAAGGGCCAGTTCAGGATGTATTGCATTACTTAAGTCAAAGCCTCAGGCTGTATAAAGATATTAAGAAAGGAGCTACAAGTAGGAGAAATGTGTTTTATACACCACCATGAGGGATGGGTACAGAGTCCAAGGCAGACCTCTGGAGCAGCAGGTCTAGATGGGGGCTGCATTCAGCTATGCAACCCAGCCCTCCACTTCCCATCAGTCTGGCCTCAAGCGACTGCAGTGGACACAAGTCCCAGCAAAGCTGTTTTGTTAGTCACGTTAAAACTTTGGTCCTCTTGTTTGTCTGAAGAAGCTACTGTGTAAGCACTGGTGTAATCTGTACCTCCTGGAAGCCAACTGAGTGCTGCAGCTGCTTCATCCTTTTCTCACAGGACTCCTCCAAGCCCTGCCAGGCAGTCACAAGCTCCTGGCATTTCTCACTTATTTTCTGAGCTGATGGATGCTGGCCTACAACCATTGTTTTTCCTTTATTCAGGACCCGCTGAACTTGCTGTTTGTGGGCTTTCACTTCTGCCTGCCGTTCCTGGGAATGACATAAAAGAGAAAAATAGGAATACAGGAAGGGTATGTGAGGACAAAGAAATTCTATGTGGTCCTAGTCCTAAGCAAAGCTGGCAGCTTGTGACAGTGGGCAGAATATAGCTAGTGGACACAAGGACTGCCTGGTTCTACAACAGCTGCAGCCTCAGCCACCGGTCCCAGCCCTGCTTGTAAAATGCTCTGCTCTTGTGCTGCCATTGAGGGAGGAGGTAAGAGTCTGTAAGGTGGCAGCAGACATCCCTTAACTTGCCTACACCCTCAGCGTTACTAAAGTCCTCGGCCTGGTGCTCTGGTCTGGTCCCACCCCTTCTCCTTACCATGCACTTACCCCTTCCCCTGCCCAGCAGCCAGGGAGGTTTGGGAGATGGAGCAGGAAAAGGGATGACACACAAAGCTGAGGGATTCAGAAGAGTGTTGAGCTGCTGATGGGAAAATAAAATATCCCAGAAGATGAATGGGCTGGAGGATGATGGGAAGAGAGACATTTGTCAACAGTACCATGAAAATCATTAGACTCCTGCTCCATAAAGCCTCCCAACTGGTTTTACAAACTTTCTCGTGGAACTTGCAATCTAGGTGCTGCAAAATCCAGTGCTGCCTGTGGTGCAGGGCAGCTCTGAGGTGCCGCTCTGGCGGTGAGGAACTGCTACAAAGAATCAAACTCTAGAAATCAGTGTTAACCTGTCTTTAATGCTTGTTCAAAGCATTTTACAAGCAGTACAGAACTAAAATAAACATGAAATGTCCGTTATATGCTCTCCTAGAGAATCTAGCATGCACAAACCTCAAGACTGCATGTGTAATGAAGCAGTAAGCAGAGAACTAAAATAGGATGAGCATATAACAGTCAAAGTATCCAACCTAGATCAACTCACAAAGCAAAATACTCATTTTTTTCTATTTAGTGTCAGGTACACCAGCTTTATATCCACTTCTAATGGGAAAAGCTACAAAATTTCTTAGAATAATACTGCAAAATATGACAAACTTTGCAGTTACCACAGGAATTTCATGTTTGCTCTGCAAATCATCACACTTCTGACTTGTCTCAATCAACTGGAACCATTTTAGCTGGGTGAGCGCTGCAATCAGTGAATGTACTCATTGGAAGTGTGGCAATACACTTTGCTTGCAATGGCCTTCCTGAAGGTAAAGGAGAACTGTGTAGGTACTGGTTTGCAGGCTGAGGTGAATGCAATGTGCCAGCATGCTATAATACACTTCATTAAAGGAGTTACCTTGTGTTTTTGCAACAGGCTTTGAGCCACATCCAAGGACCTCCCACAGTTGGTGGAGTGGGCAATAGGCAATCGCTCATTAATCCAGTTCAGTTCCATGTCATGATAATGGTAGAACTCATAGAGATCCACTGCAGCTTCCAGCGACTTCTGCCTCTTATCAAGAGGTGCTTGCAAAGACTCAAACCTAGGGGCCATCCATTAATGTATGTTAAAGTTTTATCCTGATTCAGCCAAGGGAATTAGGCTATGATACCACTGTAAAAATTAGAAAACACTGGACAACTCTTTGCAATTAAATTTCAATGCTTAGTGCTGGATGCACATACAAGAATCCCTTCTCCGGAAGGCTACTTTTGGCAAGTAGACTTATACGGTAACACTAGACATAAGCTGAGGAAAAGTGATTCACACTTTTGAAGTCCTAGGCTTGTCCTGTGATGTTTTAAGGAACTAGTCACTACTGAATGCTGGATCACTGCACCTCCTAGAAAAGCTGTGGGTGACCTATGGATAAGCAAAGGACTAGAGGAGGAGTGCAGCAGGCAAGGAGCAAGGTCCAGTAATAAAGGTTTAGGCAGGTCAACAGGCAGCTGTGTAGGTGCAGATCAAAGCACAGTTGTGGTACAACTGGGAAGAAAAATCATTCCTCAATAGGGGTTAAACCTAATCAACTGAAAGGCATTTTCTAGAAGGTAGAACAAAAAATGCTATTTGTCAGAAAGGGTGGAGACAAAAAGAGAGTGGCATCTCACCTTTTCAGGTATTTCTGTGTTTCATCCAGAATCCTCTGGGAGTCAAAGTGATTGGTGGCCATATTCCTTGCATGAGATACAATAGAGTTCATTTTCTCTGCCAGTTCACGTGTCTCGTTTTCCAGCTGTCTGTGCTGCTTGAGCAGATCACGGCTGGAGCGTAAATCATGGCCTGTCTCAGATTCCTGAAGAACTTTCTCAATTTTCTCTATCTTCTTTTTGGCATCCTGCCAGGAAAAAATTACAGCACACTCACACTGACCTTTCAACATCGTTTTCTTTCACTCAGCGCCTCCCATGACAGCTTCCCAGACGGAATTTTTAAATCCATATCTTGTTTCTTGGTATCATGATGACCAGGTATCTCTAAGAGGCAACCCATGGGAATATTCTGTTTTGCTCGCTCTTTTGGAGCACTCTTCTCTCCGAGACACTAAAGCACATTGCTAAAAACAGTCTCTTTGAACTATCTTCAGTGACGTAATACAAAACAATCAAACAATCTTCAAAGGCTTCAGACTGTAGCTACAACACAACAGCAGTCCTATGATATACTGGTATCTAAACAGCTTCACAGCACATTGTTCCTCTTGTACAATTTGCCTGGATGACAATGTACTGAATACAGTGCCATGCTGCCAACCCCTGAACTGACTCCAAGCAAGCAGTTATGTTTGCACAGCATCAACCCATGTAGAGAGTTCTGGTTGTTTTCCCAGTACAGGGTGGCCACACAGATGCAGTGCTGATCCTGAGTTCAACAGCTTTGTGGCCTGGTGCGATGCTGGCACTGTTACCCTGCTGATAGCTTTGGAGTGAACTTGGTCAGCGTTATATTGGGTTTTCTCTCCTTAGTCTGCAGAGAAAATGGACACCTTAAAATACACATTTAACTCAATGGTATTCTGCTCTTTTCTGGGAGGACCACACAACAGAGGAACTAGGCTCCTAGGCCATTCCTCCCCTCTGTTCCCCATCACCTCCTGACCTGGAGCAGTTCCATGAGCTGTTCTTGCTGCCCAGCTTGTCTCAGCTTGTCACCTCGCTCTATCATCTTGCCATACAATTTCTTCCACTTCTTTTGAAGCTCTAACATCTTCTCCTGGATAGAAACTGCAGCATAATGGTTGTCTTGAATCAGCTGATTTCCTTTCTGAAGAAACATAGCACATCATTTTTTTGAGCAAATCAGCATCTATGAAGTTTGGGACAAGATGGAAGACTTGGCTCCAAAACTGCCTTCACCTTTATCAGTGTGGCAAAGTGCTCCTCATTAGCCATCATTTCCTTCTCAGCAGCCTCATGCCACTTCAGTTTGCGTAGAACATTTGTTGGATCGCGATAGGATTCATCTGATGCAATCTTGTACTTCTCTTCCATCCATATCAAAAGCTCAGCAGCATCACGATTAAACTCCTTAGAGAAAGAAACGGGATTTAAATTGATTTAACTTATGATTCTGTGTGGGTGTACAGTGCAATCCTTGCTGTTAGGATCAAGCCCTGATTTTTTTTCCCTAAAAAACCCTATACATTTATAGATTTATATAAAAATATTTATATGTACATAAATATATATATAATATATATCTTGTATTTTATGTTTTCCTATAAAAGTTGTTCTACATAATCAACATTCTTAATTGAAGAGGTATGATCTTGAACCACTGACTAGTTTTTAAGCCCTTGGAGTAGAATCTCTTTGTCTCTTTTTTACCACATTTACTGATCTGTTGCCTCTAATTGTCAGTGAAGGTTTTCATTTTTGATAGACTATCAACCATAATTGTCCAATCCTCCAGTATAACTTTGTATCTCAGCACTGGAAGCAAAATCTGGTGCCAAAAGTACAGTTACAGTAAGTAACTGTGCCAAATTATTAACAATAATATGTAATGAACAGAATAAACTTATCCAGCAGATGAAACATTCTGTTCGTATTTTTCATTCGGTATCTCCAGTTTTGTTTTGGAATTTTGCTATGGTTATAGCTTTGAAGATTCATCATCAGTGTTTCACTGGCTCCCTGGAGACTGGAATCCTGTCTCATAGCCAAAGAGAAAGTGAGTTGCAGTAGGAATGGTCAGCATTTTGAGATTTGTCCCATGTTAAGCAACGGGTAAAAATACTTCACACACACCTGTGCAAATTTGCAGTATCAGTTCTTTTACCTGCAGCTGTAGGGAATCCAACAACCTCTGTTTTCTCTCGTCATTGCTTCGTATCAGCCGCTCCCACCTTCGCCGGAGAGTCACCATTCTCTCTTCAATACTACCAAAAAAAACAGGAGATCCAATGCAGTACTAGTCATGTTGCCTCCCCTTGGCTGTACTGTAGTCATGACTATGATATAAAGGGTGTCTAGTTCAACACCTCTGTTGACAGAAGGAAGGGATAGATGGCCCTGTCCCATGACCATGCTGGGCTCATCTGGAAAGCAGTGACTGCTTGCCAGCTGCGCTGGATTTTCCTTTTGTATGGCTGAGTTACACTAGTGAATTGCAGTCATGTATGCTTGACTATAACACCCAGACCTTTCTCTTTCCCAGATAGTCCACCCTGATTAATAATTTTCTCTGTGATCTAAGTACAATGAGGCTCTGGAATTGCCTTCTAATGGTGATAGTGGTGGCAAGAAATCAGATTTTAAGAGCAGTTTTACAGGTTTGTGGAGGGAATTTTGAAGACATTATCACCTGTGATCACAAGAACATGGTCTTTTTGACCCAAGTGGCCCACTGTCTTTCTAATTCTTGTTTATACAGAGGTTCCCTTACTAGATGCTAGTGGCTCTAGCAGAGTAAAGGAATTAGATGACAGTTCAGCTTCAACAAAAACAAGAAGGAGCTGCTCCTGACGAGTTATTTCCTCATGAAGTCTTCTGTAATTTTTTAACCGCAAACATTAATTCTAGCATGTGATACCGATAAATGAAGGAAAATTTGTTTCGTGTCGGCACTTAATGAGTTTACATTAAAGAAATTTTAACACTATATGTAATTTATGATACAAGGTGAATTATTCTAGCATTCTGTCAAATGCCGCTTCTAACCTAAAGCATTTAGCTTATTTGTCCTGAGAGCACAGGAAGTCTGTATTCTTTTGGAAAAAAAAAATTAAAAAAAAAATAAAAATCCCTTTTCCCCCTTAACCCAGCAGATCACAGCTTGTAGGTCAACTAAATCCTGGCTCAGAAGAAAGTTTTTCATCTCACCCTAATCACGCTGGATCAATTAAAGCTAAATAAAAAAGGAAAGAGTTTGGACTCACATGTGAGAAGCAAAGTGCCTGCTCTCTATTAGGTTCATCCCATTTTCATTAAGTGCTTCAACTCGTCTCTTCAGTGCCATTAGCAGTTGTTCAAATTCCTGATGTTGCTTCAGTAGGCTTCGAGCAGCATCTACATGATCCTGCATTTAAGAAAGAAATTTTGATCAAGTCTTTTCTTGGTTGTATGTTGTTTCTGTAGCAATGAAAAGTAATTTTGGACCTTATTTTCCCCCATCTCTTTCAGGTAAGAGATACACGGTACATTTTGCATGTCCCTAAGGATGTTCAGAGCCACAAACAAGCAGTAGGTGTTTGTATCGTATCTGGTTCCTCTGTTCTGCTTCCATTATGATTCCATTTTCACCTTTTAAGAAAATCTGCATTCTGAATTTATGCCAGCACTCTGGCACATCTAAGGACATGCAATACGAAAAGCCATAACTATGTAAAACTTTATTCCATCCAGTTGACCCAAAAGCATTGAAGTTTCAGCTGAAAACATAAAAGATGGCACAACCTCCTCCTTCACTGATCTTGTGAATATTGCCTGCATTTGTTTTTTCCCTTCGTTTGCTTTAATGTTCTTAAAATACTCAATGAAAAGAAAAAGCTTTATTTTTTTAAAAGTCATGTTTTTACTTCACAAAAAAAAAAAAAAAATTATGTTCAAACTGAAAATTTTTTTTAATGGTTAGCCACCAAACCAATGAGGCAATTGTATATAAACCATCTGACATGTACAAACACATCAACAAGTCACAATTCTAGCTGTTTTTAAAATTTTTTTCTGAGAGACAATGAGCTTTTCCCTCATTAAGATAAGTAAGAACATAAGAACACTAATAAGAACCTGAAAGTCTAGCTTCCAAGTGTTAAAATTCCACAACCATAAGAATGAGGAAACGGATCTAATTAAGAAATTTGCTGCTACTCCCTGGATGGGAAGATGAAGTAGGAGAAAATAAGATCAGCTGCTGTACATACCCCAAGGTCATCCCCCCTGAGAAAGGCCTCATGGCCAGAGAGGGCTGCACTGATACGGTCTCCCTCCCTATTGAACTTCTGCAATTCCAGGCTGTCCTGCAGCTTCTTCTGTCGCTGTTCCCAGATTTTCTCCAGCTCTTTGTACTCCTTGGCAAGCCTCTCCATGGACTGGTGGACTTCTGCGGTCCTGCCGTTACTGGGTTGTTGGTGGATTACTTTCCCCCCTAGCTCTTCCAGCTGCACAAATCTTCCCAGAGTCAAAAAGAAAAGTGAGACCTCACTGCATGAAGGAACATGAATTCTCTTTCATCACAGCTCTTTGCTCTCTTGGCAGTGCCTAGACATTAAGCTTCCTTCCCTCTCTTTCGCTCCTTTCCTGCTAGCCATTGTTGTGCACTACAAAGTGCAGCTGGCTGTTCGCTCAGAGATACACGCTGGAGGCAGCAGTGAGGTTTCCCCATTTGGACCAAAGGTCCACATAAGCAGGCTTTCCCATGGAGAGGAGGGCCAACAGTACCTCGAGCTTCATAACAGTGCAGAAGGAGAACTGAAGATGATGGCAACTGGAAGCATAAGGCCTGAGAGGAGAAGGACTGGGGCAACTAAAAGTGCAGATGGCACTATCCAAGAGTGTCAGGAGAGCTTGTGGAATACTACTACAAACATACAGCTCCTCCTTCTCCCTCCATCAGCCATCAAAGTAAGTATGCAAAAGCTGACTGGATTTTGTGTTCCACAGTCTCTTTTTGACACTGTTACAAGAGCATCTGAATAACCTCTCAGTGTCACTTTCATATACAATTTATGTACATGATAAGACAGTTTTCATTTTCACAGTACTCTTGTCGTTATCACCCCACTCTGCCCACCCTGACAGAATCTGTCTACCTTTCTTTCTGAGACCTAATTTCTTTCAGCAGGTCCTGATGTTCCTTCAGCAATTGCTCTGCAGAAACCACATCCACAGCCATTTCTTCACTGCTCAGTTTCTCCCGAATGCCTTCTGCCCACAGCAAGAGCCTGCGGCTTTCTTGCAGGAAGGACTGTTGATTCTGGGCCTGCTGCAGAATGTCCCACTTCTTTTGGATCTCCAGCTTGAGCTTTGCCAGAAGCCTCTCCATGTTCTCCACGTGCTCAGTGATGGCCCTGCTCTCTGCAGGGTTAGTGTCCTTAATCCTACAAGAAGAAATAAAATACATACAATTGGATGAACACTTCAGGCATTTAGAGACTGAACCAATACTCTTTAAAAGGAATGGATTTGGGTATTTACACTTCCATTAACTAGAAAGTCAGCGAAGGCAACAAATGTTCCACACAAGCAAGAAGTATCAGTGAGAATACGGTGTAATGCAGAAAGCGCATCCCTGTGAAAGCCTCTAGTAACACTGTTGTGATTCAATGATTCATTCCCATTGTGAATGCACAGAAAACTTAAGGCAAGTCAGTTCTTCACGTTGCTAGAAAAAGAAACTTCACAAGCTGCTCATTCTCTTTAAAGCTGTAATTTACAACATGATCTTAGAAAACTAGCAAAGAATATGGAAACAAAGAGCAGGTTTCCTTACGATTTTGCAACACTCCTCAAGTATTCAATTTTCCTCTCAATCACCAGGACCTCTCTTTGAACTGTAGACAGTATGCGCTTGTCTGATTCCAGCCCAGCAGGTGAGTTCCCTAGTTCCAGACCCCCGAGTTGGACCATCTTGTCTTGCAGAAGTACTCCTACGCTCTGACAGTCCTGAAGAAACGTCCTCACATCAGCCACTCCAATCAGCTCGGAGCCCTTCTCCTCCTTTAGAGTTTCCATGTGTTCCCACCTTGGAGAGGAATAACCCGATTACTTGCATCTAGCCTCAGCCACTACCCCAAAACTTGCCTTCACCTAGAAGAGCAGATTCAACGTATAGCCTGTGTCACACATGAGCTACATCCTTTTTCCATTCAGAAAAAGTCTCGTATAAAGATTACGGCAGGACTCAAGTGGGCTGAGTGGGTGAGCACCAGCACTGCTCCACAACCTCGAAGTTCACCTCAGTGCCACATCAAGCAAGGGGACCCCGCTCACGTGGCCCGAGCACACTGGGCATGATGCAAATGAACAAGAGTGGCCACCATCAGGACCCGGCTGTGCCTCTCGGTCCCAGCTGGGTGGCACGGTGCCGGGAGCACGCACACAACAGGTACGAAATACACTCGGTGAAGCCAAGCAGGGTTTGAGGTTCCACTCAACAGCTGCAAAGGCACCCTCACCCTGGTGGCTGAGTGACAAAGCCAGGTGCGACGGTGCAATACAGACAGAAGCGCTCGGAATCCATCACCGCCACCTGCGCGCAGCCGCACACCGTGCTTCGACACACACGGAGCTACGGCAGCTGAAGCACCTGTGCGGGGCCTCGAAGCAGCCCTGGCTCCCGGAGGCACGGCGGGCAGCGGGCCGCCCGCCCGCCCGCTTCGAGGCCGGGGACCCACCTGCGGCCCT
>JAVJGI010000063.1:73292515-73303296 GCA_035590275.1 Ibycter americanus
CGCCCGCCCCGCGCCCCCACCTGCTGCTGATGGCTTCCAGCCAGATCTGGATCTCGGAGTATTTCCCGGGGCTGCTCTCGCCGTACTGCGCAGCCAAGCTGGCGATGTCTCCCAGCCGGCCTTTGCCGGCAGCCAGCTCCACCAGAAAGTTCTAAAACAGCACAGATACAAGAACGCAGAGCCTGGGGGGTTTTGCTGCGGACACAACTGTTGATAACCCGCCACATGCCCCCACTCCCGCGCTCACAGCTGCCCCCCCGGCCCCGCCTGCGGCCCCCAGCGTGTGCCGCATCCCGCACCGCACCGTGCACCACGCCGCACCATGCACCACACCGTGCACCATGCCACACCGTGCACCGCACTGCGCACCATGCCACACCATGCACCACACTGTGCACCCTGCCACACCGTGCACCATGCCACACCATGCACCACACCGTGCACCATGCCACACCGTGCACCGCACCGTGCACCATGCCACACCATGCACCACACTGTGCACCATGCCACACCATGCACCGCACTGTGCACCATGCACTGCACCGCACACCATGCCGCACCATGCACCACACTGTACACCATGCCACACCATGCACTGCACCGCGCACCATGCCACACCATGTACCACACCGTGCACCATGCCACACTGTGCACCACACCGCGCACCATGCCACACCGTGCACCAGGCTGTGCACCATGCACCGCACTGTGCACCATGCCACACCGTGCACCACACCGTGCACCACATCGTGCTGTCTTGCTCCGCTGGCACACACCGTGCTGCAGGGTTTTTTCCATCATCTGGCATTTTTCTTCATGTGGTATGAGAAACCACAATAAAAGCCCTTTTGTACCATGATACAAAAGGAGAGGTTGAAGGGACATAATTACATCGGCTTCAATAAGCCTGGCATAGTTTATATGAAAGAAATATCTGATCTGTGCATGACTCCGTAAGATGAAGTGAATGAAAAGACTCTCACAACTGCATTTCCCAACTTTTACCTAGTCTCCCAAGGCCAATCCAATTCAATCTGTGATCTGTGAGCAGGGAAGAGGGGTACCTGGTATTTCTGCTGCATGACCTCCACATTGTCTGCTTGAGGCTGAAGGGTCCGGAAGATGTTCTCTTTGTCCTTCATCCATGACTGAAATTCTTCACAAGAGCTACAGAAGTGGTAATAGCCGATCATCTCCTCCAGAGCCTTTTTTCTGTCCTGTAAGACAGATGAAGACTTATGTATTGTTGTAACAACTCCTTGCTGTTTGAAGGGGGGCGAGGGGCGAATCCTTGCATTTAATCTACAGTACCCAGGTGGTAGCTTAGTAGTCTTGCCAGACTGCTGAAGGAGAACAGAACATGTTAGCTTAAGATCACAGTACTGCTTCCCTGAGCAACAGCGGTTTAAAAGCGTAAGAGAAGCGGCTGGAGAGCGCTGAGCCCCGGCAGGCAGCGGCGCTGGTCTCGGCTGCTGGCGGAGCAGCCACCTCCAGCATCTCAGCAACACGCACGTCCCACGCAACGTGGTTTTCTTGGTCCTTGGGGCAAGATTGTGGCAGGTAGGAGTGAAAAGTAATAAGTGGAGACTGCAGATTATGCTTTGTTTTTTTGGTTTGATGTTGTTTTTGTTTCTGTTGTTGTTGTTATTATTATTCTTTGGTGTCAGGTAAGACAGCTCAAAGATTTAGGAGCTGCAGCAAGCAAACATTAGGGAAGGAAAAGATTACACAGAAGAATCCAGTCTTCATCAAGTAAAAAGACTAGAAGGTAAATGGGAAGTCTGCCAACATAAAATGAGTTTTGATACAGAACCGCAATGATATTCTCCAACCTTGCAGTCCGACCGGATTGAGGCACGTTATCGAACTGAAAAGCAGGAGCCGGCACCGCACTTTAACCTCCCTCGGCATTGCTTTGGACTTGACTGCTTTTGTGAACTGCAAAGCACTGGAGGGGATACCATACCTCAGCCATGCTCTGTAGATTTTCATAAAGTGAATCTATTTCATCTTGGGTCTTCCAGATATTCTCTGGAAGAAAATGAACATCTGGACTGGCAGTTCCAGGGAACGCAGTTTCAGATGTTGTGCAGGTTCGACTGAACAGCAGCTTTGTTGTCTTTTGATTTAAGTCACCTGGGGCTTCCGTCTTCACTATCTGTTAAGCAAAATTTAGCAGAATCAGTGGGTGAATACTTATGATCTGGATAAAAATTTCACGTGGAAGGAAAATTTGGCCTTGCCAGTTCAAGTCACAGCATTCTGACCCTTTAAACAAAACATTTCCAGTATTTGAATCACTTTCCTTTTTTTTTATTCTGAAAGAATGAACCAAATAACTGAAAAACATTTTAGTTTTGTTTGAAATAGTTTCATTTAGCTCATTTTAAAATATATTGATTCAGTAAAAATTTTCATTTTCTGCCCACATCAAGGTTGTTTGGCGTTTGTTTTTCTAAAATCTTAAAATTGCGAACAAACCAGGGAATCAACTGTGCCCACAGTTCTATTTGTAGTGATGTTTTAGTACCTGAACATTTCCAGTTTCAAAGCCTGTGAGTGCCCTAGTGAATAAATGCTTTTATTTGCGCATCAATACTATCTTATCAGGTGCTTTTTCATGTTAATAACAAAGCAATAAAACTTTTGTTCCCATAAAAATTAATGTTGGAATGATCGAGGTAAATGAAAGACCCAAAATGGTGCTCATAGCTCTCAAACTGGTTTAGCTAAACATTGAGTGACCATAGAAGTCTGAAAGAAACAAGCTATGCAATGTGCCATTCATCTCCCCTGAATTCCGTTGTCAAATGAGCTGATCTCAAGTCAAAAGGTCCCTTTCCAGTCAGCAGAAAAGAGGGGCATCTGCAGAGGTTGACTTCACCTCATGCGTCTTGAACATCCGTCCTGGGATGGTATGAATTGCTCCGGGAGCTGTGGGATGGTTCATCGCTACGTTAGGATGCAGAGAGAATTTGTAAAGATGTTTAGATTAAATGTCTGCTTTTTAAAGCTGATTTAAATTAATACTGTTATGCAAATAAAGAGTGAGAAGGTATTTGTGAGGACTGGTAGAGGGAACTAATATAGGCAAACACATTTCTAGCATTTCACAGAACACTCACTGGGTGAGCTACAAGTGGCCAATGAACTTCTTCGTCATCTAAAAATCTGCCTCAATTCTAATTAAAAATTTCTTCTGGATTAAAAAAACTGCTCGTTTAGGTCATTTGGAATATCCTAGTCTGGAAAAATCAAAACATTTTACACATTTCATTTACATGCTTCAGCAAAATGTGACAAAATCCCTCATCTACTTACCGCAGCTGGAGCTTGCCCTGCTGCAATGTCCGCCTGCTCTTTCAGGCGCCTCATCTCAGAGGAGTAGGCTGCAATCTCCTTCTCCAGGCGCAAGTGACGATGCAACAGCGCTTCAGCGCTCGACTCATCTTTTCCGTAGTCCTCGCTGGCCAGAAGGGGCTGCCTTTCTCGCAACCATGAATTTGCTTCATCGACGTCAGCAAAGTACTGAAGGAGCACAGGGAAGAAAGCACTCAGTTTCATCCTGGAAGTATCATACTCAGCTCCTTCCTCTTTTGAAAATTATTAATAAGGAGAAATGCTATTAGGTCTATAGCTATAAGGTTATTTCCAGGTGTTGTGAAAGCTATGAATAAAGTAGCTTTAAATCCATGATGTATTTCATGATCACATCAAGCACAGATAATTCACAGAATCACAGTGAGTAAACAGATTCGAGAACTGCCTATTTAACTCTTTGAAAACTCCTAACTAAAACTTTATGGTGCTTGAGAGCAGTGGTAAAAAGAACCCACAAAGTATGGTGTTGGTAGGCACCACGAAATTCCAACAGATATTTTCTAAAATTTCTAAGGAATAGTCCAACAATGAACAATGAACTCAATCTACAAAAAAATGTTTCTTTTTTTTTCCAGATTTTGCAGACTGTCTGGCTATGGTTGTAAAAAAGCAAAACAAGATTGAGATCTAGAATAAAGGTACAACAGAAAAAAAAGAAAACCTATAGTAGTGAAAGAAAAAGAAAGAACTAAAACACCATAATGATGTTAAACTTCCTAGACAAAAGAGAGAAATCAGACTTTGTCAAGAACAAAGCTGTTAAGTTTGGTCAGGCACCTCATGGGAACAACAGACAGAGCAAAAAACTTTAGGAAAGGGAGAATAAGTATACCTGAGATAACGTTATGTGATTTGTGAAGGCTGCTGTTATAAGAGCACTTTATTTGCAGACGTGTGAATGTTTGTAGGTGCAAAAGTGTAAATCAGAATGGCAGCGGCAAACGTTTCCCAGGCTTTGGGAAGTTCATGGTTGACCCAAGTCTTACGGCACGTTTCTTTTGTTGTTGCTTTTCGGTTGGGTTTTTTTTATGTTAGAAAAATGTCACACAGCCACCCAGGTCCCACCTTCAGAAAAGACTCTGCATCAGCACCCTTACGTGAGCTATTTCCATTAACATTTTTAACTTAGTGCAACTCCCAGCTGCTCCAATCTTCTGCCTGGCTGGTTTGCAGGAGGATTGAGACTCCGCTGCTGGAGATCTGTTTGCAGCCTGACACCTGAAGGCTTCCTGCCACTGTTGCCCTGCACTGTGGGGACATGGGGCAGAACCGAGCCACGTCCGTGTCCCCCACACCCTGCACCGCAGCAGAGCCCTGCTTACCTGTTTGATGAGAGCAGCTGCCTGCAGGCGGCTTTTGCGACCAGCCACCTCATCTTGGAGCTTCTGCCACAGCTTCTGGAGGTTGTCTGTCTGCCTCAGAATGTCCTCCTGGCGTGCAGGGTTCTTCTGGCTCAGCTCCCAGCCCCTCCTCATCACATCCATACACACGGCCCTGTGGGAATTGCACTCCGCTTCCAGAGCCTAGCAGAGGGGTGGGAGACATGTCAGCGTAACTCGCTCCCCACCAGCTGAGAGCGAAGAGGGGGGCCTATTCTCTGCTACTCTAATACAGACGTTTCCAAGAGGCTCGTGTCTCACCCATGCCTGTAACTTTTTCCTGAGCCCTGAGATGATTGCCCCTTGGCTCCCTACACAGAAGTTACTGTCCTGCTTTTTGCCTTTGATCTGAAGCTTGTTATGCAGTCTTCTCTGAAGGAGATACTTGTTTGTCGTCCACCAATTCAGCTGTCTTACGCCTTCCAGAAGCGACAAATACACAAACATATGCACACAAATGTAGATTAAAGATTACAGAGGAGTCCCCTGTTTCAGTTTTGTCATGCAAGTTCTCAAGTCCACAGGTCTCTTCACTTGTGTTGACAAAGTTCACAGTGATTCTTTGCGGCAAGAAGGCAGTAGCTCATACAGCTAAACTTCTGGTATTAGCCCACAGCAAGCTCTTAGAGAAAATGGTAATGGACTTGCAAGCTCACACAACGTTATCCATCCTGCCTGCTGATATCTGTCTTTCCAACATCTTTTTCTTTCCCCACATCTCTCTTGGCCAGGAAATGGGGTGGAAAAACAAAAACGAGCAACCTTTTTTCCCTCCCATCCAAAGTGAGCTAATACAGAGTCCAGTGTCTTCACTAGAAGCCACACTTCTAGTCCAATATGAAGCGTATTCCTTCTCTACCTTTTCCTTCCCCTCTTGGGAAAGAATCCCTACCCAATACATTTTTTAAAAATTCCAAACCCTGGTCATGACACTTGAGATAACGAGTGGTTTGACAGCTTGCTTCAAGTGCTGCACTGACTGAACTGAAGGGCACAGATGTTCTAAAGTCTTGCTATAACAAAAAGAAAAGGCACCACCAGCAAAGAAAGATACCTTGTGCTTCTGAATAGAGGCTGTAATCTGGCTGACATCTTTCCCTAGTGTTGTCATTCTTGCTAGCTTCCATTTCTCAGAGA
Organism: Ibycter americanus; assembly: GCA_035590275.1. NCBI lineage: Eukaryota > Metazoa > Chordata > Aves > Falconiformes > Falconidae > Ibycter > Ibycter americanus. The sequence goes on from JAVJGI010000063.1 coordinate 73,298,413, forward strand.
TCCACAATTCTTCCTCTTTGCAGTCACGGAAGAATTCAAAAAGCTTCAAAGCCTCTTCTAGCTGAGATTTTCTGAAACAAAGAAACAGTACGTCTCAGTCAGAATTAGGATCCCATGGAGACAATGGTAGCAAAACCACAGAAGAATTTAGAAAATCCAAAATCTGAATGCCTTTAATTCCTCTTTGTCATAGATTAATATATTCATGCAAGACAATAAAGAAAACAAAATTACAATTCCCTCTTCCTCTAGGAGCAGAGGAGACAACCACATGCTATTCAGACTTCACATAAAGCAAGTCATAGTAAGTGCTGAGAACGAAGCTATTCTTCATCTGTGAAAGCAAGTGACCTCTTTCAGTTAACCGCAATCAAGACACTCAAGTTGTTTGTGTTATGTCTTTATAAATGGAGAAATGAAAAATTTCAAATGGCGGGAAGCTGTATCTTCTGATTAAGGGAGTGATTGGTCATCCTAATTGGGAAGAACGGAGCCAGAAGCAAAGCCCTACCGTGACTTGCTCAGAGCTGTAAGGTTCTGATACAGCTGGCGGAGCATCTGAACTTTTGCATAAAGCACTTCTGGTTTAACAGTACTGTCCTTGCTGATTTCTGCTGTCCTCTGGGTGATGTGTGTCAGTCGATCATCATAGGAAGAGATCTGTGAGTCAACCAAGTTGTGCTTCTGCAGCAAATCTACAACTTCCAGGAGCTGCTTCCCACAGTCCTGGGAATTCACTAGCACCTGCAAACAAAGCGCAAAACAAAAGGCATTGGCAGAGAGTGCAGCCAGGGGCTCAGTACATAGGAATCAGCTGAAAAGTTCCTGTTGACTCTCATAGCTTCTAAACGTGAAAGAATGATATTAGCTAGGTAAAGCTGAAAAGCTGCCTAATTACAGGAATCATATTTTTCTTTCAGTTTCACAAGCTAATGGCAATAATGCAGTTTCTATCTACTGCAATGCAAGTAATGGTCTCTCCAAATAAGCATCTGTTTTCACCCTTAAGATATTGCTATTGATTAAGCACTCAAGGTCTCAGAATTCATAGGCACAAGGAATAGCCCTTTGCTATGCACCCACCTGTAGGCAGATCGTTCCAGTCTGTGTTTGGAGAATTCTACAATATCCTGTTTTATGGTATGTTTTGACTGCAGTGTTGTTTTGTTTGAGGAACTTACTTGCCTTTGCTATCTAAACAGTGAAAGTAAGTACTTCATAGCATTTAATTGGTGGCTGATGAAGTTACCAAGTGCTTAAAAGTCTGTCCTCTTTCTAACTGTATCAATGGATACAATTATCAATCCTGTTGTAGGACATTATCTTTCCTTACCAATCTTCTGCCGTACCCTCAGGCTGTCATGGTTCCAACAACATTACCACCATTAGGTGTTCTTTGCATACTAACACTAGGACAGAAAGATTCGTAACTTACAGATAGCTCTTTAGTTTGAAATTCACCACTTCATACAGCATATTGACTCTTTCAACTTAGATACAAGGCAACCCAGAGTCAGGATTGTTCTGTCCTTAAATAAGACAAGGCAAGACTAAAGGAGATATATATATATATATACACACACACTTCCTGCCATTACAAAATCAGTATGAAACTGGTTATTTCCTGTGCTAAAGAGAAGATTTTGCACTCTGATGCTCTGGTAACACCTGGAAATTCTTGCTAAAAGCAATCACTGTGCATTTACAGTGGAATTTTTCACTCTCACAAGTTTAGATAGCTGAAAGCCAGACACATGCCTGAGCTGGTCCCCGCCTGTATCATCAATGGAGGTTCTTCCAGAAGGTCTTTCAGAAGAATTATGTGGAATGGGAACAGGAGGCTGTTTTATTTCACTTTTTGCTTTTACACTTCTAAATTTAGGTGAGATTTCTTCCCATCTTTGTTTTACTACATAACTCTAACCTGTAGTGCACTCCCTATCTGGCTTTCGGGGTAGGGAGAGCCCCCGCAGCACAGCCTGGTTTTTCTCATGTGGTTACCTGCAATGATGAACTGAAATGCACAGTTAGGCATCCAGGTAAAAATGGTGTATTTTTTCTATAGCTGATAGACTTATCTTTCGTTAGCACCAGGCAGTCCCTGGAACCTGGGGGCTTTTTTAGGGACACAGACTAGTAGCAGTGCAAGCTGTGTGCTGGTGGAAAGGGCTCAGTACCTGCAGCTCTTTCAGCTCCTCCGTGATGGCATCTATGTCCCTCAGGAGACCCAGAATTTCCTGCATTGCACCCAGGGAGTGTTGTCGTCTCTGCAGCTGATCCAGAAGATCCTGCCACTGTTTTGAAATGCTGTTTTGCCTACAAAGGAAGGGAGAGAAATGACCAATTTGGACCAAAGACTTTGGGTGGCACTGGTGGGTTCTCAGTGCTGGTAGCTTTACCGGATCTAAATGAACACACACAACTCTTGCCACTAGTGCAAGAGGACAGGCCATGGTCACAAAACAGGTCAAAGCAATGTTGTTATCTAATTAGTGTGACCACGGAGAGGAATTTTGATTAGCACATCAACTGTCATTGACTTTTTTTGATTTAGACTTTTTTTTTTTTTTTAATGGATCCTCATACCTGAGAACCTACATTGCTTTCATTTGATACAATGGAAAGGCTTAGAAAAAAAGAAGTGGTCTTTAAATGGCTGCTGAAAGTAAAAAATTAATCTAAACCAAATAATGAGTCACAATCTGATCTCATAAAGAGTCTGGTTTACTCTTTTATAAACTGCTTTTCTTAGTTTTCCCACAAGTTTCTGATTTTGTCTGAACTTGGAAAAGCACTGAAATACCACAAGAGAAGCTATTCGTATGGCATTCTTAGCCGTTCCCAAATCAGGCTGTATCCATAATCACAGAAGTTATAATTTCTCAAGATTTGCTCCAAACTGGAGTCAATCCGAGTTGTGCCTTAACTAATCTGTATCTCCCCAAACTACACACTGGGAAAAAAAAAAAGTGTTGATTTGAAAAAAAAAAAAGTTTGTATCCCTCTAAGCACTTTTTATGGAAGATAGAATTTTTGGCAGAACAAGCATTTTCATATATAATGAAGATACCTTAAAATTACTTTTCACCAGAAACCAGCCTGAGGGTTGATCAGTCAAGAAAAAAAAAAATAAAAATCATAGTTTTAAAGAAGATGAAGCATTTGTCTTATCTGCTGAAACTGTTCACAGGTAGACAAAATTTCTGCCAGTTCTACTCACGAGGAGCAGAGCTACAATTCATAGCTACAATTAATTTTCTTCCAGCACACCACAAAATTTCAACTCAGCCTCCACTACGACAGTCTCACAGCCGTCACTCACTTTTTCACGATTTGATCTTTGCCGTGGTAGTTCTCCTGGCTGATGACTGTGGCCATTTCATCCAGAGCTGCGAAGCGTTCCCTCCTGGGGAGCACATCTGCCACAATGGCTTCCAGCTTCTTACTGGCAGCTTCCATCCTGTCTGCGCTCTCTGGCCAGAAGTCCTGCTTCCCTATCACTTTCCTCATGTCTTCCAGGTAGGACTCACGCAGGACTGCCTTTTTCAGGAACCTCTGGGCTAGCTGTTCCAGCCTTTCTAGCCTCAGCATCTCCTCCTGCAGTGCTTTTCCCCGGTTGTGCTCTGCCTTTTCCAGCATAATCCAGTGCTTTTCCACATCCTGCAGCATCCTCCCCTCTGGGGGCAAGTATGGCCGTTGGTTGTTGGCTCTCTGCTTGGTCCTGATGTTGAAGAGATGAGCTTCAATCATGCCCTTCTCTTGATATTTGGGGGGTTTCTCCACAGTGCGGAAGGTCTTGAAGTTGGCCATGAGCAGCCACATTCCCTGAAGAGAGTTGGGGAAGTGACGGTCATCCAGCTCCGTCACCTTCTGTTTAATCCATTTCAGAAGGTCAGAGACCATCTGCTCATACAGAAGCTTCAAGTCATCTATCTCCTTCAGGAAGAACACGATCTGTGATGGGAATATGAAGTCACAAGCCACATAAGAAGCAGAATGAAGCAAGGTGGGTGAACAGAAAACTACATCTTAATAAACCAAGCTTCGGATTCGAATAGTTGAATGTGTGTCCAGAAAACAGTATATGACAAGCAGGTTGTCACAGTCATCACATTTTTATACCAATGTGATGACAGCGGTCACATCTGAGGCCAGGTGGAATCCTAGCACAACCTTCCATAAACCACAGATGAATATTATTTAATGTCTCTTTTTAGTTTTTATTTAAGAAAAGGTTAATTTTGGAATAAACAGCACGCATATGAAGACTGTCAGCAGTTGCTGTGTGGGCTGACTAGAAAGCAAGAATCCCAAACTGAGGGTTTAGATTTTTTGATTCACAATGGAAAAACCAGATTTTTTTCCCCCACTCATTCCTAAAAACAAAACAACTCTATCCCATCTAATGTGCAATGACACCGTCTTAGCTTTACCGCCTTAGGCTGTAGGAAAGCATCCGACAAGATCCCAGTTGTCCCACATGCCCACAGCAGGCTGTGAGAGGGGCTGTCTGACCAATCTCTTCTGCTGGAATGGTGTCTCTTTACATAGGTTATTAGAGCATGTCTTGTAGCCAGACAGGGGGGTTGTAAGGATGTTAACTCTCAATACTAATTTTCCACGTCCAGGACATGATCTGTTTCATTTGCGGTCTGACCTGCCTTTATTTCAAGTTCAGGTGAACACTGGAACCAACATTTAGAATGAAATCCATAATGAAATAAAAGGTGTTAGAATGAAATCACCCTTTCTCCCCGTTCTACACTTTTTGCCTTTTTACTTTGTCTTACGTTTTTCCCTTGCCCTTAACCCGCAGCCCTGCTGCAGACGCCGGGTTTCGGGCTGGACCAGGCTGCCGGTGCCGCGTCCGCCGCGGGCTCAGGC
>JAVJGI010000063.1:73303341-73339988 GCA_035590275.1 Ibycter americanus
TGGGGGACGGTGCCCACGGGGCCGGCGCTGCGGGCGGTCACCTGCTCCCGGCCACCCGGCAGGCGTCACAGCGCGGGAAGGGGAGCAAAACAGCACCGACCTTTAGTGCAGGAAAAGCAGCCCACGACATCAGGGCTCCCTTCTGTATTTTCTGCCATCGTGCCCAGCTCTCGCTGAAAGAGCCCAGCAAATGCATGGCCACCTCACGGGGCAGGGGTGACCGCTGCGAGCCGACGCTCTCTGCCACCCTGGTCACACTTAGCCTGAGCTCAGAGGCTGCCTTGACAGATTCAGGCTTCCCTGCCCAATCCTATTAGTAAATTCAGAGCCGTCTATTTGAGGGGACTAAGGACGTGAAGAGATTAACATCTGTTCCGTCCTCCCTCTGAGTGTTTGCGTGTGTCAGAAATGCAGGAAGACGGGAACGCAGTATTAGAGACAGGCTGAAAACAGGGAAGGAGGCACAGAGAAAAAGAAGCCGGTAAGTGGAAAGAGAGGGAGACAAGAAGGAATAAATACAAAATGGAAAAACCGGTAGAGCACAGCAAGAACTGAAAAAGGACAGAGTAAGAAATGCTCCTTCTGGTTTTTCCCATAATACTAAAGTTATGGCCTGTTCGATCCTCATAGTTCCTTTAACGCATACTTGGTGACTCAAGGACTATTTCAGGTTTATCAGAAGAAAAATAACGTCTCCTGGCCAAAATCCAGAGACTGACGTGCAGACCACTCAAACCCTGCTGCCCGCTCTCCTCACTGCTGCCCAGCCTTGGGCTGAATCCCAAGTCCTGCTCTCATCTAACGCTTCTCTTCAGAGAACATCACTGTTACCGATACAGGTTTCGGGATCATCTTGTTCTTGTCCCAGACCGCTTTGCTAGCTGAGCAAACCCTGCTTCGCAAAAGCTTTTCACCTTATCACCACCAGAGAAGTCTTAGTTTGAATTTTTGTGCCTCCCATTAAGCAATACATTCCCCCTCTCAGCTGCACAGGCAGTTCAAGTCCAGATGTTCACGCAGGACCCATCCTGGGCGTGTAGGTTTTCTGCAGGCTATTCGTTTTGTATTTTTGACAAAACCAGAATAGATTATTCTGAAGGTTCTGAAGGCAGAAAAGAAATTATCTCTAAGGAAAGTGGCTTTCACTGGAACAGCTACAAAATTCCTACAGTCTTCCATCAACAGGATGAAAGTAGTTTTTAGTATAACTCATGATTGTGTATGAGACAAAATGTATGCAGACATTTTTTTACCTTTGGGGTTTTTTTCCCCTAACTACCTTTGGAGTTTTTCCCCTTCTTTTACACTTGCTCATTTTTCATGTCTTACACACCCCCCCACCCCCCCATTTTGTACCTGACTAAGGAGTTAGAAAGAAAGGAGGAGGATTTTCACAGGAAATAAAAATGCAAAGTAGTCCCATAGAATAAGGGATCATCTTTCCTATTGAATCAGAAAATTGTTGACTAGGTCTACTTTTGCCTAGCAGTAATCCTCCCAAGATTACTGAGCTCTGTATACCTAAGCCGCCTTGGAGCCACATCAGTTCTCAAACAGAAACTGAGGTCAAAACAGGATTTTCGGCGAGATAAACGCAATCCCCTTGAGAGATCAGAGCCTACAGACACTTCTCAAGATTCAAGTGATGATAAAAGGTCTTTCAAATGGCTGTGCCATTTGATTCATTTGATATCCATTTTCAAATGATAGTGAAGTTGGGTTGGCACAAAAAAAAAACATTTCCAACATAAATTTAGCTTTACATATTTAACTTTTAACTTCTGAACACAGCAATGCACTTACTTTGGTAAGTCGCTTTTGTACTGTCTGGCCTTGTTTCAGTCTGGAGAAGTAGTGGTAATAGAGTGACACATAAGTCATGATGGATCTCTCATCTGGGTAGGGTACTGCCACATCCTCAGCATCCAGCAGTTTGCTGATTCCTAGCTCTTTCTCAGCAACATCGAAGGCATTGTTCAGGTTTTTGATGGGCTGGTCCTGCCGCAGTGAGCTGTAGTGGATGAGATCAGGCCTGGGCAAGGAGAAGAACAGGACACGGAGGGGAAGAAAGATTTATGTTTGCCATAACTTCTTTCAGATCATAAACCATAAACTGTTTATTAGGCTAAGGAATGTGACAGCAATGCTGAAATTACTCTGCCTGACCCTGAGCTTCATTCAAGAGCATCGCTCCTTGCCTACATAACAGGAAGAAAATTGTCCCTTACAAATCTGGACGTACCACTCCCAGAAAATCTCTGCCCTTCACTTATTTCTCCTCTTCACTGGTGGGTGAAAACCAAAGCCCACTAGACAGGCAATTCTGGAAAGGGACTCCCAGCCGGGGAAGTTACAGGATCCCCCTGGGGCATCCTGCCGGAAGATGTAGCAGAACTGTTCATTGGAGAAGAAACGTTCGAGGTTCTCCCAGAAGGTCTCTCTTTCCTGCCTTGGGCTGTTTTCTTCACACTTTTTCAAAGGGCCAGAGAAGGGAGAAAGAAAGAGACCAAGAGGTTGTTTACTCTGTAACAATTGAACCAGAAGGTGTCCGTGCTCACAGAGTTCACGCAATAAAACCAGTCTCCAAAATAATACCTTTTTCAAAAGGGCAACAGGAACACGACTGAGGGGCTACAACCAAATAATGGGCAGCGTTGTTCAGATGTGTGAAATTCGATTTTATGCCCAACTAAAGGAGCTACCAAGCAGGAGCTTTTCGCCCTTCCTTCCTCAGACAGAGAATATCCATTTAAGAAAGGAGAGTCTTCAGTGAAAAAGGGAAAAGAGAGAATTTGACACTTTCTTGACACATACTTGTAACTCAGACCCGGGAACAACTTGTGCCAGAGCTAGAAACAGCAATGGGCACCTCCTGCACTGATCCATCAGATCTTACCTGTGAGCATGTATGAGCGCGTTGAAGGCCAGTCCATCACTCCAGCTTTTGGAGAAGTCCTTCACATTCACATTGGAATAGCTGGCAGTTTTATGCTGACACCAGAGCAGTAAGGCTTCATTGGCAAACAGAATGTCAGCTCTGCCTCCAAATTCTTCCTGTGAAAAGGGCAGGAAAAAGAAACATCAGTGTGAACTACACACAGAAGTAGCATCAGCAGGTTTACACTTATGTTCCCAAAGATCACTTGGTACTACTACTGTCCTAGTCACAAATCCCCTCAAAGTCATGACTTGCAGACTGTATCTGCCATTGAGGTAGAATGATTTAACATAGAAGTAGAAGTTTTCTACTAAAGTATAAGTGAATTGCAGGTGTTCAAAAGTTTTTAAATGTTTCTCTTCTGTAAGATGTGTAGAAATCACGTGGAAAGCAAAGCTCAGTTTATTTGCTTCCTTTAGCCAGGAACTAGAACTCAGAAATAAAATATAATGTATCCAGGTCTAATGTTAGAAATTAACAACTTTGATTTCATAATACCTTCACAGGACCTTATCTTTCCTGTACTTAGAGTATCTGTTAAATAATTTAAAAAAGAATACTTTTCTTCAGAGAAAGAGCAAAGGAGCAGCATGCAGTTCAAATCTAGAGAGAACTGTTGTCAGAGAAATTTTTCTGGATTCAAAAGCCAGTAAAAAGTTTGTGGAAGAGAGTGAGGAACATGAATATCCTATCTATCTCCAACTTACTGTTTTCTGTCTCTGAGAAACTATAAAATGGATTCAATTGCTTTTAGAAATTGCTGGCTGAGTAACCGGGTAACGTTGTAAGATCTGCATGATCAAAATGGTTGGGAAACATCATCAAAATGGTCCTTGCTGGCCTGAAACTCTGAAATACTCTGATCAGGCAAAAAGACAAAGATACTGTTTTACCTTATCAAGTTTGATAGACGAAATCTGAAATCGAAGTATAATGATCCAGATAAGTCCCAGGATTAAGGTTCTGTCACCATCTACGATATTCTCAGGACCAATCACTTTTACTTGCACCTGCTAATAAACCAGTATCTGTTCAGCACAAACTTACTCACGTTCAGCTATCTGAAGGAGACATCTGCGTAACAAGCTGTTATTGAAGAGTGTGTTTAGGCTGTTTTCTTAAGGAAACAGGTTTTACATGATCTTTTCATTTGTCTATATACCTGCAAGCTCCCATGTTCACACCTTAGCTCTCATGTGCACCCAGGGTGAGTTTCAGAAAAAGCCTGACAAAGGGGTGATGGTATCAAAGACTGAAAGTTCCTATAAGGGTTTTGAAAACTGGTGGTTAAGGAGAGGAAAGAAACGCAATTCACTGCTCCTTTCCTCCACAGGAGTGACGGCAGGGCAAACCCAGAGACCATCTCCTCTGCCTGGTCTCCAACCAGCTGGTCAGCACATAGCTCTTGGGCTCACCAAACAGTACCAGCATCTTGCTAAACAAGCCATGGCTGCCTTCTGCACTATTACTTGAGCAGCAAGCAGGGCTGTGGTTTATGCCAACAAGGCGCTATCTCTTCAAGAAGTCTGAGCATGCTATACTGGCTCCTGCTGTCTGCACGATCCCTGTCCGCAGGCTGGACTCACGGGACGAGTGATGCTTGGCTGGTCCAGCTGGCAGAGCCGGGATGCGCACATGCCACTGGCCCTTACACGGTGCGTACCCTTAGCAGGCAGGTGTTAGCTGCAGCCCCCTGCTCCCTGCTCCATTGCATCTGTTCAGTAATTAGCAAAAATCCAGGCATTATATACTTTCCTGTATCTACTGCTATGAAACCGCGCTGCTTCTTTGGAATTCATACCACAGGGTTGTGTGATGATTCTCCAGAAAGGTCTACAATAAATTGCTCAGAAAAGAAAAAAACAAAGACATACTAACATGTGGCTGAAATAAGGATGCAAAACTGGAATAAATAAAACCACTGCAATGACTTCCTGAAACTGTTAGAATCAGAGCTCTAAATAATCTCCATTTTTATACCAGGTAGCTTCACCTTTGCTTAATGACGTTTGCTGTCCCCCAACATCTGGGAAAACAACACCTAGAAAGATACAGAAATGCTGTACATTTTCATTTAGGTATGACTTGTTTTGGGGGAACATTAGCTGTTTCTAAGTCGTTACTCAAATAACAAAGAAATTCAAATCTGATTACTTTTTTCTTCTTTTAATAAAACCCGTGGCCTGTCTTCAAAGAATATCTTACTGCGCATTAGAGTGGGGAATTATAATGAACGTAATGCTACAATTGGTAACATACATAAGCTGTTGTGATTTCTAGTATCAATACTAACTTACCTTGGATTTCAGAAATGTGATGGCTTTGCTATTGTTCTCCAGAAAATGCACTCTCATCTTTCCCCGGTTCGGTCTGGGCAAAGCTTCTCCAGAGAGCAGCTCCAGGAGCCGCATGAGAGAGATGCCGTCCTTCAAGTCTGTGTAAATATCTCCTATCTCAGCATTTACCTGCGAAGACCAGTCAGACAATACGGACTGAACGTTCGGCCCACAGAACCTTCTACTGCTAGTACCAAACAAACGCCTTCCTGCTGGTTCACCAAGTCTTCTGTATGTCAGTGCACATACGTGAAAAGTGGTGAATCTTAATTCACAGCAAACGGATTTACAGGAGGACTGACATTATTTATGAAAGCAGGCTGAAGTGAAAAAAACCCCACAAACTCAGAACCGAGCAAATAAAAAGCAGGTGATTTTGAAAAATAAAAAATAATTCCGCATTTTCAAAATCAAACATTTTAGAAGTGCTGACATTTTTTATATCAATTCAAATTAATCTTTTCAACTTTTTATTCTAAGCAATGCGTTTCATGTAAAGATTGGTAATCCCATTCAGTAACTCGGTTTTTACTGCACAGTCTCAATGAAGCCTGTTACACCCAGCTTAGACCTGCACTACCAACCGTCTCCATATTTTTTTGCCAGTCTCCCACGAAGCAAAAGATTAAGATCTCTTACAGAAACGTACTTCATTGCTGCAGCAGCGAGGTCACCCCGCGCTTAGGTGGCAGAACATGGCATAGCGTGTGTGGAGCTAACGAGAACTCGACTCGGGTGTTTCCTTTTGGCCTTAAGCCACTAGCCATCGAGCAGTGACGTTAGAACCACATCACACATCCAACAATAATTTACTGTGATTCTGAAATCACGGCAAATAATCTTTTTGTCTTCAGAAAAAAAGAAAAAACAACAACAACAAAAAAACCCAACCCTGAAGTAGTAACTTTTTCAATTCAGGGAATAGTTACATGTAGGGGGAAAATGGACAAGTAACAGACGTGTGCTTTTTTATTCCTGACCAATTATTAATCAGTTTAACAGATCTTTTCTCCAGAGAAAGGAGAAAACACTGGAGGTGTAAAAGCAACTCAGAGAGACTTTAAGTCTGTACAGTGCGTGGAACAAGAATGTACAACTTTCTCCGACTGATTATGTCCATGAAAAATTCCCTGTTTAGTTGCCAACTTAATTTCTTTTTGCACATTCAATAAACTTAAAATTCTGCCTACAGTATATTACCACACACACACACAAAAAAAAGTTAAAGCTGTTGTATTCTGTGACACTTCTATAAATGAATAGTTCCATTTAAATTTGTAAAGAAACAGTCTTCCTATATGTGCTTTATGCCTCACCCAGCAGCAGTTTCAATAGCCTTGCTGCATCACCCTTCTCACAGGTACCAGTCACAGGCTGCGCAGTAAGTTCGATCCAGTAGCATCCTCAACGCTAGACTTGAAGCGGTCAGCAGAGCGACAGAGGATGCTGCCGTGTCCTGTCGGACGCTCCGTCACGCCGCAGCGCGCTGGGACGCTGGGCGGACGCTGCCGGGAGCCCGGGCGGGCTGTCCCTGTCCGCCCGCACGCTTCCCACCGCCGCTGCCTGGGACAGCTCTGGCGGGCTCGTCCCCCGCGCGCTTACGGCACACGAACAAGAATGTGCAGGAAGCGCAGACTGACACGTTAATCTTTGAACCTGAAGGTGTTTTTAAGATGAGAAAATAGATACATTTCCCTGTAGCTAAACAGAAATAGTGTTCTACACCATAAAACCCAAACTTTCTGCAGGTGGCACAACGAGAATGTGTTTTGCAGCTCTCCCACGGTAAGAAAAATAAATTTAGAAGTTTGTTGTGCTCTGAGGCTGCCTTTGTGCCAATCACCAGCTCCACACGTTGCACTGGACACATCGCGCCTAGTACTGAAACATCACCGGAGCGCGGGGAGCTGGAGCGGAGCCGGGAGGCCTGGCGCTGCCTGGCATCCCCGAGGGCCATTCCCAGCACCGTGAACTGCAGGCTCCAGGAAAGGGAATTGGGTTTGGGTCACGTAATTCCCCACTGTGACACAGCCGCCTCATTTGTGCCTGACAGGAGTTCAGCTGCAGTAATTCTGGGGACTTTTGGAACACGTTGCAGTTACCTTGCGCACACGAATCAGCTGTACGCTAGCCCTGAAGCCTTCCAGAAGTCCAAGACTTACTGAAAACAAACTGGTCAGTACTGGCATGGCAGCATGTCTGAAACAGACTTCAGGCAACTTTTTCAGAGCCACTGAGCAGCAGCTCAAGCTGGACTGATCAGGCAAAGCAGAAAGTCTTAACTTTTGGCCTGGCAATTCAGAACTGAGCACCGTTTGGGGAAATTCAGGCATTTGCAGATACTTTACTTACAGGAAATAAAAGGGAAAATAAAGACCTTCCTCTGAGATGATCACCAAGATATACATCACAATATGACAGGGTCATACGGTCTAACAAGGTGAATCCTGATCTCAAGGAAGACCGGTGACACGAGCCATGGAGATGGATGTGAGGTGAAAGATACAGCTGGAGCACTCTGGTTAACCAAAGCTTTCCTTGCTTGCATGTATGTGTAGTGACAACACTCAGGAAAAATATGTAAAAAATAAAATAAAAAAATACAGTGGGTGAAATAAATAAAACAAAAACCAGAAAAAAATCCCCAGATTGAAGGAGCTACCTACATTATTCCTGAAGAAGATGTTGTTCATCCAGTTGGTGAAGGTCTTCTTTTGCATGGACATACGCTGCTCCTGCAGCTTTTTGATATGGTCTTTTTCATATTCGGTACCCATGGTCACCTAGGAAGTCAGAAACTCCAGTGAGGTGCTCCAGGCTGAGGAGACAATAACATTCGTTTCCCCAGTACCTGCAGGGAACCCAGCCCCAACGGGTATGAGATCCAGTACCACACCCAGCATAATACCTTAATGTCCTTTTGCTTGTACTTTGCACTTTAATTTCACTCAACTTTATTTTTAACTGACTTGACTTCTCCCTTTCAAAATGCATCTCTAGTTTCAGGAGGAAACCGTGGCATGTATCTACGCAGCTGTACTTTCTTTCTGTCAGCCTCCCCCCAGCCACTTAATCCCATGAGGAGCACCATGAGCTGAAAGCTGCCAGTAGCTCCCTTGGGTGTGCTGGAAGCACCTGGCAGAGAACGGATCTTAGACCCTGTCAGAAAGAGGGATCTGCAAATCACTTCCAATGCAGTGCCTGAAAGCCTGTTACGTTCTCTGAGGACTGGTTGAGATGCTGCTGCTGGCTTTCAGACCAACAGAAATCAAATAGCTGCTTAGAAAGGAAATGGAACCAGCTTGGTTCTTTCACAAGTTCAGATTTCGCATGTCTGTTACTGTAAGGACAGTGACACAGGTCCATAATCACGCGGACCAGGTCCTAGGCTGGGGGCCGGGAGCATCATTCCTCTTCCCCAGGCTGACACAGACTTGTCTGCCTCATCCGCATTAGTGAAAAGTCAGGCTTGTAATTCATCACAGCACCCAGGCTGAACACTGAGGAAGATTAGAAAGGAGACGTCTTCCCTTTAGAGTCTGTGACACCATAACCTGGATTTCAGCTCAGCTGAACAACTCTTTCAGAGTCATTTGGCTTATGGTGTAAATCTGTAACAGCAGTGACCTTGCTGTTATGAAGGCAAGAGAATCACTTAAAAAAAAAAATATAAATCAGTGTAAGATCTATGGATAGACGCTTTAGGTGACCAAACATCATCTGCTTGGACTTGTTTATAATTATGGCAGTATTACCTGGATATCAGCCTAGCTGCGAAACCAAGAATCCTCTTGTAATGGCAGAAGAGGAGGGAGGTGTCTGCTGCCGTCAACCCACTGCAAAGGGAGAAGGGAATGAAAAATTAAAACCTCTGACAAACTGCAGAGGTGTGAGCAGGCTGACCTGCTTCCCAAATATTCTGTGTCTGTTTTGCGAAGGCCTGGTTCTGAGCTATTGTGGGCTCTGTGCCCATTTAATTCAAAAAGCATAAATACTGAAAAAACCCCCATTATCTGTGCTAGTATGAGAAGACAGCAACAGGGAACTGGCAGCAGCAGCCACTGCAAATGGGAAGTTGCTTGCCTGATAGTTTTCCATGCTCTAATAAATATGAAGAATTTTGCCATTTTACAAGCTGAAAAGGTATGGGAAGTGCAGAAGCAACGACTTCTTATTGCATTTTCTAATTATTTTTTTTTCCTGGCAAATGTTTCTTAGTCCCCAGTTGCCTGACTTCTGCAAAACAGGGACGGCATTGAAGCCTGACAGTTCAGCAGCCGCACAGGGAAGGGCTGCGACGACAGATGAAAGCCTTAGGAAGGAAGGAATTTAGCAAAGTTTGAAACAGAGCTATAAAGAAGATCCTCACAATTTTTACTATCTTTTGGGTTAGTTCAGCACTGCCTCCTTTCTCCATCTGGAGAGAAGATATGCAAAGAATTGCCTTTCCCTGCCAGAGGGGTGATATTAACCTCCTCCCATGTAAAAAACCCATATAGTTAACCCGTATTATAACGCCATTTCTGAGTTTGCCAAACTGTTCTCAGAATGTCTGCGGGCTCTTTTTTAAAAGGGTGGCTTTCCAAGCATTGCAGCCACCCTGAACAATAACCAAACTGATTTCATCTAGGTGCAAAGGAAGCTTCTTTGTTGAGCTACTGCCTCATGCAACAGCTCACCTGTTTTACTAAATTAAGTTAGAAATGCTCCCTGCACTGGCAGATGATTACCTGAAGACAGCTCTATAATAGATTGTCTGCATTTGCAGGATGCAAAAGCAGTGCTAAGAGCTAAATCTGGCTATAATGATACATTACAGAAAAACCATCAAAGAACATGAAAAAAAACCCTGGACTTACTCAGGTTTGGAGGAACTCCTTTCTGACATTCAGCAGTTGATCACTCTGAAGAATGACTGAGTTGTAGATCCACTCCTATTCCTATGTTCAGCTCACTGTTTTCACGCAAAGCGACCTCTGAATTCAGGAACAGAGGCCAAGTATTTATGATCTACCTATGAACCCTTCATCTGATCTGAAGGAAATAACCCATCAGAACACAACGAGTAAAGGTTGACATAGGCTTCGTCAGATTCTTATGCTCAAAAATATGTACGAACACCAACAAAATTGCTATAAACCAGTGAAAGTGGTCATCCACCATGCTGATGCTTTGGTAAAGAGCACCTTTCATGATTGCACTGAAAGCTCTGACTGATCACGGCTGCTTTCCTAAAGGAATTCTTACTTGGGAAATTGGACCCGACAATGGAGTCTGAAAATGAAAGCACAGCAGAGGGTGCAAAGATCAGAGCAATTACCAAGTGGTTAAATTAGGATACAGCAGACGAGAAGGTGAAATCATGAAGTATTAGGAATTTGCCAGTCACTGCTTTGAGGAAGCTCACGTGTACAGATACCTGCCACTGCCAGGGCAAACTGGGATCAAGCTGGCAGCGCCAGCTGCTTCCAGACTTTACCATTGGTGAACTTCTCATCAATAACAAAAGGGAAAATAAATCCGGTAACTTGTATAGCAGCGAGTTCTTCCTGTCGCTTACAAGGTCACACAAGCACAGAACCCACTGACGTGGCACCACTGCCAGGAACCAGAGGGCTGCTGCTGGGCACCGCTGCTAGCGAGCAGGCAGGCACCCGAGAGCAGAAGCTGTCCGTGAAGGTGCCCAGCTCAGAGATGAGGTAAGGGAAGAGCAGTCTTTTCCCCTTCTGGCAAGTGTAGTTCAGTTAGCATCCAAAAGTGACGGGAGGAAACACGTAAGAGGAAATGAACCACCCCCCAAAATTCAGTACAGATAAAAACTGATCAGTGAAAGTCTGTATCTTCACACACCCCCTAGAGAAATGTCAGGCATAGTGTCACATAAGACAGCTAAAGATAAAAAACTGAATACATGTTACAGGTATGTTACTCAAAATATTCCCTCCAAATTCCTGGCCTTGTGTTCACCAGCCAACTAATACAATGTAATTCTTAATGATTATTAAATGGGAATAAGATGACAGGATGAAAGGGATATAAATTCAGCAACTGTTTACATCTCTTCTGTAAGCTCACTGCCTAGTTATAACTTCACTCTTCTCTTTTCTGTCTTGCCTTTATACCTACATTCTTCTAAAGGTAGGATTATAGGCTGTTGGCTGAAACGTGATACAGGTTGGCTCGTCTGTGCGCGCTGAGAAAACGCCTTGCTCCTCTGACAGGGAAGGCAGAGGACCAGCAGGTGAATTGGCCCTGGATGCAGGTGTTTCTCCCTATTGCAAGTTAATTATTATCTAAACAATTAATCATGCGAAACACTGGCTTTGCTTTTTATGATGCTACAAGGCAATCACAAGATCTGGCATAAAATTTTGCTAACTCTTGATTATCTATCTCCATTTGTAGTATATCTGTCTACAGTTCAAAGTTCAAACGGGGGACATTTATGTGATACAGACAAATAAAGCCGTTTCTTCAGTTATTTAAGAAGGTAAGAGGAAGGGCACAACCACATTTGCGTGCAATTTCCTGGAAGGAGCAGGAAAAAAATAATCACCCCTCCAGGCTAATTATGGCCCTTTCTTGCTGCCTTCACAGAGAAGGGGAGCCTTGCCACCGCCCTCGGGACGGAGAAGGGCTGAAAGAGCCCCCTCCCCTTGCCCTGTCTGCAGTCTGAAGTGGTTTTCCATGATGGCAGCAGCATTTTCTGGTTTCTCAACAGGAAGGACCCTGATGCGGCATTCCCTCTGCAAACCAGCAGCCACGTAAGAAGCGTTCGGTTTGCTTAGCACCCTTTATTATCTGCCCACAATCTTGTTCTGCTCAAGAGGAAAACAGACCATGGAGATCAAACAGACCTCACACCCAAGTGGCCCCAAATCGCCTCTTCCCCCAGCCCTTCCACTCCTGGCAACACCATGTAAAACAAAGAGGGATGCTTCCCTTCTACCTGTTTGAAATTGATGATTTTTTTTTTTTTTTTTTTTTTTTTAAATACAGCCATCCTCCTCCTCCCACAACACGTATGTGAATTCCTAGCTCCTCTCCAAGATGGGAAGAAATGTTTCATCCCCCTGTGGCAAAGAGTACACAAGTGGCACCACAGGCCCATCGGAGGGCTGCAGATGCGGAGTTTGCTGCTCCCGCTCCCAGCCCTGAGCGGAGCGGGGGCTGCTCGCCGTGAGCTGTCCCGGGACAGCAGAGCCCCGATCCCGTGCAGGCCCCCCGGCCCCGCTCCCCAGGCAGCAGTGCTGCCTTCCCCCCAGCGCTGCCCTCGCCCACCGGGATGGGGGGGTCTGCCAGAGGGGAATACACTGGCACAGGTGCCTTCATGCGCCCGTGTCCCTGCCGACGGCCGTGCACAGCTGGCCGCCCTGTAACTGAACGAGCCCCTCGCTGCCCCAGGGTGCTGCGCCCGTGCTCAGCGCTGCCTCTGAGCTAAGCCACCCCTGATTTAAAAGCCGTGCGGCCACGCTTACACCTGCTCTTACAGAAGGGTGAGTTAATTCACGTGGCTCAGGTGAAAGGTTTGGCACAGCCCATCACCCGCCATTACATACACTTTGCGTACATACATTCCCGAAGGTACATGAAAATCCTGTTCCATCTCCGGTAAGAAGGTTCCCCAAATCGCCCAAGAAAATCAGCATGTTAAGCCAAACACGTGCATGACAGCTCAGCCCTCTACCCCTCACTGTCCCCTAGCCACGTTGCTTCCACATGTAAGAGTCTCAAAACCACAAACATCTGCACCTTTGCTCTGTGGAGCAGGAAGGCAGCCCCCTCTCAGGGCCATGGTCTCGTAGCCCACTGCATGCAAAGCAAGCACCGAAACACGCCTGCTGCCTGGGGCCAGCAGCCGGGGTCCCGCAGGTAGCCCTTCCCCTCCGCCACCCTGCCCGGCCCCAGCAAGCCACCAACGTTCTCATCAAGGTGGTGTGGACACAGATGAGATGAACCACGATCCCAGAACGTTTCCTAACCACATCCTGAATTGCAGCAAATCTTAGACCTCATCATGGCGCAGAGGAGCCACGCTTTGGGTACCGAGAGCACCGGGGAGCCGCAGGCGGTAACCACTGCAAGAAGCCGTTTGCTCCCATGGGATACGGAGGCTGCAGCGAAGCTGGGGCGTCAGTCGCAGGCAGCTTAGGCGAGGCACGGGGATCTCCAGCCGTCAGCCAGCACAGAGCCCTGCTCGCAGGGCCGCGCCGAACCTGCTCCCTCAAGAGCCAAATGGTCTTTCAGCTTCTCTCCCTGAGGGGCTTCCAGCCCCCACCCCCCCCACCCCTCCACCTACCTGCCTGCCATCCCAGCACGCTGTCACCTGCCGCCCCGGGGCTGCCCACCCCTGGGCAGGGGTCCCCGGCAGATGGGGCCCCAGCTCCTCTTCAAGCTGAGCCCTGCCTGGGAGGATCTAAACCGGCATCTGGGGATGCTGGGCTGTTACAAACCTCAGCTCCCCATGCTCTAGTCGAAACGAGAAGTTGCTTTTCTCTTTGAATAGTTGGCTAGCGGTGACATGACATCAACCGGGAGCAGAATTCAAGCAGAACAGTCAAATTACATCATCCAAAGGAACTGGAGCCCCTCGCTACATTTGAACGAAGACAGCTTAAAGCAAAATCAGATGGATTTATTTTTCCTAGCACAAAGAAGTTCAGTCATCCTTTTGAAACAGAAAATATACATTTGCTTGTTTAGTCATGAATTAGAGGCATTTTCTCCTCGGAGCTGTTTATATTATCTTGAAATTTTCCTTCTGTTTCTGAACCTCAAATAGTTAACGTAAGAGCTTCAAAGGCTTTGCGGGAGGAACACATGGGACAGAGGACTTAAATCTCTTTCCATTCATACAAACATAGATAAAGGGTTTCAAGTGACAGAACAGCCTTAATATTTTGGACAAACTGAAAATGGGCCTTCGGAATCACGGCATCATCAGATCTAACTAGTGTATTTTTATCATGGGGTTCAGATGTTTTTATTTTTATTCATTGCTACTTAGGACGACCACTGCATGAGGGCAAAACTTCTCCCTTCCAGACGTATTTTAGGGGGTTGTTTGTATATCGGAGCAACGAAGCATTTAGCTGTCGATGAAACAAAATTGCAAGACCTGTATGCAGACTGGCGCCCAGCAGCCGTGGTGCCAGCGCAGCGCACCCCACCGGCGGGGGTGGCACATGCCACGGCGTGCTCACGGGTCTTGGTCTCCCCAAGGAGCAGATCACCGATCACAATCACAGCTCCCTCCCAGCCCAGCCGTCCCAGTTTCATCATGAAGGCCACCCAGTCATGCAGAATGACTGAAGGTAGTTGGCAAAAGATGTAGCATTGCATAAACAATTAACGTTACGAGTGCAAACTTTAGCAGATGAGAGATAAGGTAGTGCAAAATGAGGAAAACTGCAATTACTCTTCCTTGTAGGCTAAAATCGCCAAGCCCTGAACTTACTGGCTATAGTTACATTGCTGGTTAATTTCTTACTTTCAGACTAGACATGAAATGCATTAAACGCATTTTGAGAAAAAACCCACAGAGTAATCTGAAAAGGAAATCACTAAGCATGAGTAGCATCTTTCAACAGTTCCTTGTTTAAAATGTTTTAAAAAAATTACAATCATACATAGAAATCTTACAGCGCCTCTGAAATACAGCATATGGCAAGAGATACATACCATCCATGTAAATTGAGATCCTTTCACTACAGTGAAATCTTAAGAGCTCCAGGCTGAAGCGGAACATGGGTTGCCGAGCTAGCAACACCTTGGAAAGAACACGGACAAGCTCCATCTCAGAGAAAAGAACAGGCAGGAGAACAAGTTAGACCCAGCATTAATGCTTTTCCCATGTTCACTGGACCAGAACGTGAGTCCAGCCTGTCACCAGCTACAAATCTGTGCTAGCATCAAGTCCCACGGGGAAAGAGAGAGGGACCCAGCTCAGTACCTGGTTTCCACAAGACAAGGTATTTTTCCCTCAGAGGTCAGAAAACCTGTATAAATACAGGACTCCGGAATATAATCAAGAAAAGCATGTGCACCTCCTCCTGACTGTGTTTTGATCACAACACGTGCTTGCTGGGTTCGAGTGGTTATTTCCAGAAGACAGCTCGTTGCCACGAGTCCCCAGTGAAGGGAGGCACCTTCAGCAGATGGCCTGTGCGTGTCTAAGCAGGGCAAGGCAGTCAGCTCCTCCTCCCGGGGGTGCCCACCCAAGTCAGGCAGGCTAGCCCGAGGGCCAAGCTTTGCCAAAGTCCTCTGCACTCACAACCAGTACCTGCACCGTCATAGAGCCTTGGATCAGAGAAGGTCAGAACCACGTCTGCTCCAGTGCCCTTACAAACACACCGAACAAATACACCGAACACAGGAGCCAATAACAAGGTTTGGAGAAACTAAATGGTACAGTAGGCATAAAGAGAAATGCTTCACAGTTTTAAGGGTGCCAAATATTAGAAGTGACAATGATTGCAAAACTTAAGAGTCAAACTGGTAGTGTGGACATTCATCCACTTCTCCCGTTGTCCAAATATAAGCTGTGGCTTAGAGCAGAACATCTAACCATCAGGTGTGCTGCAAATTTTCAGTCTGAAATGGCTTGTACGCGGGGTATGTACAACACCATTCTAATAAAAAACCCAAACCCCATTAAAACCTCATCTTCTACAAACTGCTTCCGACTTCTGTAACGGACAGTTCAAACCAACCACTGAGATTCAACAGCAACGTGGCCTCCAGGAACCCACAGCACATTGTTTGCCCATGAAACACTTGCTCTCATGTGACATGCGGCATGGCCACCATGGGCAGAACGGCCCAGCTTGCTAACACTGCTACATACAAACCCTTGTAACTCTGTGGCAACTCAGGCTTGACAGTAGCAGAAGCAATAGCTAAACCATGCCGGTGGCACAGATGTCTCTTTGGAGATGCTTCAAGTTGGGTGTATAAGGGAGAAGGAGAACAGGAATTAATTCAAGCACAACATTAAAATGAATGTTCTATTGATATAATTTGTTATTTCTAAGTAGTAGGTAGCATAGTATGGAAGATGCCCTTGGATTTTTTGGGACAAACGTATCAAAGTCCTTTTCGCTAAACTGCTATTTAGTCTACTCTTATTTTTCAAAGTTAGTACCCCCACTGAAGTTAAAAGTAGCGCCTCTCAGCTCAAGCTTCTAACTTCCAATCTACACAGGAAGTTTTTAATCTATCTTCCACACTTAGACTTTAACAAATTTCCATCCTTAGACATTAAGTCCAAAATTACATTTTTCTATAAAAAGCTAATTACGGAAAGGTGCTGGAGGTTTGGTGGGTTCGTGGTGGTTTTTTTTTATTCCTTTTCAAATATAAATTAAATTCTGGAGTCAAACTTTGGTGTGGGCAGTAATTTCAGCAACAAGTTCAAGGCCACAGAAGAGAAACAGCTATAACCTATTACGGATATATACACTGAAGTGGGACAATAAGCAGCTTGCCAAATAGCTGCTATGCCTATGAGCCTTAAGTAACAGGAGTACAAAATTATAGTCATTGAAAGATTACCTTCCAGCAAGAAGCCTACAAAATAAAACCTCAGGTAGGTCAATATTAGTTTATTAAATCAGCAATTTTTATCACCGCTTTCTAAAAATGATTACAAAGCATATTAAAATATATTACAGTATCTGCAAGGAATTTATTGTGTAATAAAAGTGCAACAATAATGAACTTACAACTTTGTTCGCCTAGTTGGACAAACTGAAGCACATTGCACACAGCAAGCCTTCCCTCAAAAATTAAGAGTGCCTTTGAAGTGAAAACACAGTGCTTAACAAAATTATTAGAAAAGGTGAGCATGTGAAGTAGAAAACAAAGTTCGTATCAATTCTCTCCGTTACACATACCCATCAAACTATACACTTCAAATTGTGCTTGAATTCCAACAATGTAAAGAGCGCCAAAGTGAGCACACGTTGTGAAGGGAAGGAAGTGAGACGAAGAGGGGGGCACATCTCAAGTACTGGGGATGAACAACATGGTCAAAAGTCAGGGACCTGGTACTGCTACTTTGATACTAGGTTCCACACAAATCCCATACCATCCCCGACTGGGACCTCACCCTGACCTAAAAATCTTTCTAAACTCACCATGTTCAAGCTGCCACAGCTTTGAAAGGCTGTGTGGTGTAGTGTGGTGATAAGTGTTAGCCCCACATTTCCTGTTCCAATCCACAACAAAATTATAATTAATTTGTGGGAACAGAACTAGGGTTGGGAATTAAAACTGTGTTGCGAGTAGCTGGAGCAGAGGTAAAAGCAGCAGTCTCTACTTTGGTATATGGCAGCAGACTAGTACATCAGTGGGCACTGATTTCACAGGATGAGTTACTGACAGTTTTCAATAGTCTTGCAGCAAATGTAATCAAAATCCTAGGCATAAAATGGCCAGAAAATCCAACATCTTAAGTCTTTCTTCAGCAGACATTGGTAACATCAAACGGGACACCAAAGCTTACCTCATACTGCTATTCCCAATAACTACGTAGAGCACAATTTCATGAGAGAAGGTAATCCTGCTCACTTCTCATGCTCCTCACGTATGGATTCACTAACTCCACAGAACATTATCCCAAGTGTTGCATGTGGCTGGTTTAACTAACTGAATGGGCTCGCCAGATCTGACAAGCCAGAGAGCCAGCAAAGCAAATGGAGCAGGCCCACGCGTCTGTGAGAAGAGATCCCTTCCCCTGAGCAACAGCAACACACTGTATCAGTTTAGCTGTGCAAGAAAGTGCTGTTTGAAGTCCACATGAAATGTACTTTATGCCTATCAAGCACGATGCTAGTGCACTGCACCACGTATCTAGAAATACTTTAATGCATGCAGCTCCGCATGCCGATCCTGAAACACTTCTATTCCTCCAGATAAGCAGAGAAAAATCCACCTCTACTCCTATACATGCTTCGTGCATTCCCCTTCCAAATTCTATAGGAAAACAAAGCAAAACATTTCAACCTCATCTAGTCAAAATATTTTCACTTACCAAAACGATGCATTTCAGTTTGTCTCCCCTAAGCTCAATAGCACACTGTCACAGAGACTGAAGGCTGCAATCTCCAATTTACTACCAGTAAAGCTAGAAAAAAATAAAACAAAATCACTATGCTGCTTCTCTCACTGAAGGATATTTCTGATGGCATGGGATCATATGGTTCCAAGGCACTTGGAGCATCACCTGGAAGCTGCACACGGTGGGAACTCAAATGTGGGTCCAACCCTGGAACCCTGTAACACTGAAGAGCAAGTTAAGGCAGACAGTCAGAACATCAGCAACTTCCCAGAGCCACTCAAGCTTTGCCCACACTACAGTAGTCACAACACACAAGACTGCCGGCTTTCTCCTGATGGCTCTCCTTACTAAGCTAGTCAGGTTGGTCATTAGTGTACTGATTTGTTACTGACTGCAGACACTATACACAAACAAGCATACATAACTAATTCTGCAGCCTGTTTTTAACAACTCCTGCAGTGTCTATAGACTTAACTTTTTGTTCAGTCAAAAATGACGTAGAAAATCAGTTAGCTGCAGATGTAGAGTCACACAGGTAGACTCACAGTCAAGTTTCACAGCTC
The DNA here is from genome assembly GCA_035590275.1 of Ibycter americanus. Taxonomy (NCBI): domain Eukaryota; kingdom Metazoa; phylum Chordata; class Aves; order Falconiformes; family Falconidae; genus Ibycter; species Ibycter americanus. The sequence continues at coordinate 73,322,239 of JAVJGI010000063.1, forward strand.
TACTAAAGTGCACAGAGATGAAGTAAGGCTAATTTGGCTCCTAATTTAGATCTAACAGAAATAAACTTGGTATGCTTGAACAACAAGAGAAAAACCCAAGAATTAAAAAAAGCTACCAAGTCCTCAAGAACAATTTAACCATGCCAGGATATCCTTGACACAGGCCCAGAAGCCTGGCAAGGTAAACGTGTTCTTCTGTCATTACTTACAATACCTTCATTGTTTTCCCATGGTAGAGCCCTGGCAAAGTTCATGACAATCAGAACAGAACAGATGCAGAAAGATCTGAAGTATTAAACCTGACTGACAACCTACAAATGTACAATTTGAAGAAAGAAGCTGAAGCTCTTCTTAGGTCACCTACAACTTCAAACATGTAAGTGTGACTAAAGTCTTACCTGGGAGACAGTGCCAGAACTGCTTTCCTCCCCACCCCTACGCTGCAAGGATGCCAAAGCACTTTTTGGCTTACTCCGTCTCAGAAGGCACCACTGCTACCACTTACTGAGACTCAAAGAAAGAGTGCTCAAAACTGTAGTACCTTTGATGTGTAGGGTATTCCATACTATAAATGCAACACAAGTCAATTCCTGCTCACACGCATAGAGGAAAACTGACTGCCAAGTTTCATTTTAGAGAAGAACCGGCCCTCCCTGAAAGACTTGAGTTCACAGGGCCAGAAATTTGCATTCTTCTAGGGTACTGATAACTATCAGTTGCTAGCAGCCAATATGTTCACCTTTGATTGTGTTGTCAGAAAAATGCAGGTTTATTAAGCATCCATTCCTTTCACAGATTGTTTTCAATAAAGGAATAGTATCTGGAGGGACAAGTCTATCATTTAATAGAGTCAATGTAAAGATTCCCATTAGCATTCCCATCTTGCAAATCTGCCACCACAGGAATTGCGTGTCTCTTTTGTGGTTGTCAGCTACATGTCGGCAAAAGAAATTAAAAACTTTTCTTAAAAGTATTACATACTAAAAAATATACAGAGGTAACTGTGTAATTACCTGTAAATATAAATTAAATACCAATAAAAATTTCCCTTGACAATTCGATGTGCTTTCAAGAGGATGACTTTGAGCAATGAACCTTTTCTGAACAGAAAGCGAAACTTAATTTCAATGGAAACATGGGGGTTTTGGTGGTGTTTTTTTTTAGCTTATGAAAACATTCTGCTGTCACTTTGACCAATTCAGGATTTTATTGTCTGCAGAGCAACTAAACTGAAACCTCAAAAAAAACACCAAATCCAAGGAACAAAGGAGATTCAGTTCTTCTAACGATAATACAGCATATTATGCTGTATAAAACTGAAGAAGCAGTTCTTCAGATAAGACACAATGATGACATTAACAGAATCATTTTATTATTTTGCAGTTCTAACTATAATCAGTGAAGTTTTAACACAAGTCTGCTCATATTCTGAGTGCTTACTCTCCCCATTACTCTTCTCTCATTTTCTAACCCCCTATTAAATAATAAAAAGAACAAAAATAAAGTTTCCTTTTATATCAGCCTTTTCTTAAACTACAGACATGCTGACATTCACTCAATGCCCAAAGTATGGTTTTCAGCATAGAAAATGTTCCTTGCATAGGCAGGTGAATTTAACATTTAAAGCTTCCTTGTACTATTTAAAATAGTTTTGAAAAACTTATGGTTGGTAAGTATTTAGGTTTGATGAAGGTCAGTGATTTTTATAGATGGCCTTTTCTGCTTTATGGTTGTAAAATCAGCAAGACATAGAAGCAGGACTACAAAAACATTTTCACCATGCAACAGATCTATACAAGGCACTTGTGATAAGCATGTCTGAGTGAAGGTCAGCAGGGACAGCTACACAAATGTTTCCCTGCTACCATGGTTCTAATTTCAGTAACTTGTGTGAAATGCACTGTGAGATTGAAGGATCTAAGCCTAATTTCATATTTTGGTGGTTTCAACACGTTTGTTGAAAGATTTCCAAAATCCTCATTCTTCTCCTTGTATTCCTCGCTCCGCTGTCTGGAAAGGTTTCCTGTGAGATGGTGGCACCAGGTGGGAAGGTAGTATGCCTGGCAGTTCATATCCATCCAGTTTAATCTTGATGAGATGTTTTGCTAATGCAAACTCCTCATCATCCAGCATCCCATCGCCATCACAGTCTGCAAGTTTCCAGATCTTCCCCAAGACACTGTTGGGTAGTTTAGAAGTCACCATCTCCTTCTTTGCATTAATCCCAGATATTTTGCCATTGATTGGCGACAGAGTGTAGAAAATCTCGTCATAAGCAGGTTTATCTTTGGCAACGACCCATTCATCTTCATCAGCTCCTTCCTTAGCACCTTCTCCATATCCGTGCCCAAACGGTCCTGCCATGGTGCCATCAAATGCTCCACCATGTACGATCTCTGTGGGCATATTGCTCTCTTCCTGTCTGATCAGGCTCATCAGGGAGGCAATTTTGTTGGCCAGCATGTTATCCACAGCTTCAATTAGCTTTGGTTTCAAAGAATGAAATTTAGTAAAGTCGCAAGTCTCCAGCAGCTCCTGTCAATGACAAAGGTTTCAGTGACAGTAGTTAGAAACATTTCATATACACTGAAGAAGTTAAATACTGGGCTTCAAATTAAAATAATGTTACCTTTTGAAGCTACTTCCATAACTGAAACTACTCTTGAAGGAGAAGAAAAGCTGACACATTGGTACTATACACCCAATACATTGATCAAACACACTAAGACAATTTTGCAACAGAGTCTGAGCTCATCTATTAAATTACATTTACAATATGATTTTCAAAATGGCAATGCATAAAAACATGGCAGTTGATGAATATTACCCAACATCTTTCCACTTGGTGATCTTCTTCCAAACATCAAAGAAAGCATGCAAATAGGTCCTCAGTCCTGCTAGCCCTTATGCAAGTGTTTAAAGTTAAAAGTAAATACAAAAGTTTGCAAGACTGATGTGTTTTTTATAGATTAAACTTCTTGTTTGTTGTTAGGTTATGAAGAAGTGCCCTTTACCAGTAAAGAAAAATTCAGTTGGGATAGCAGCAGCAGCTTTTTTATAGATGTGCTGCCAAAACTCATGAAGTCATATGGTCCCTGTCGAGTTTTCGTTGTACATAAACTCCTACTAACCTCAGTGAGATGTTTAACCAGGTGATATGTGCTATTCCAACACAAGCCTAAGCACATTTTACACCACAGCATAGGAAAATCAAAAATGCTTTAGGCAATTACTAAATGATTTATACATGCAAAATACAGTGGAAACTTAAAAAAACAAACCACCACACCCCTCTCAAAATGATATTGAACTGCTTTAACAAATCACATCTCTAACCTCAGGGAGCTGCTCCCATATACATCAGAACTGTAATGACGTGAACCCAAGAACCCTGAAGCACAGGCAAGTGGCTCTGCCCATGCACACAGAACTGGATTTCTCAGAGGAAAACTGCCAACTAAGTGTCACCAATCACTCTGCTCAGGTGACATTTATACACAATCACCTGATTTACAGCAACTGATCAGCATAAATTTACGATATGCAATAAATCTTAGAAAGCAAAGGTCAAACCTGCTATCTGTCTTGGCATAATTGTCTTCTCACAATTGTGCTCCTCATTACAGAAATGACTGATCTCTCATGTGTATATATATTTGCTGCCATCTGCTGCTGAGGCTTAGCGACATGCACTATTAGTCTGATAAAGTTTCATTCAAATTTTATTTCAGTATTCAAACTGACAAGTGATCACCTCTCATTCTCTCATTTCGCATCACCAGCAGAAATGGCAAGTGAAGAAAGAGTCACCCCCTTTTAAAGCCTAACTCATGAAACCCTTCAACAATTCTGCCTGTGAAAACCTAGCTCAAATAGATGTTGCACTTCATCTATACTCTGTCTCACACCAACAATTGATTTCCAAGTTAAATATTTTAGTTCATAAAAGAAACTTGTGCACCCCTATAGATAAGTTAATCAGCCACTGATCACTCTATGTTTAGCAGTCTAAGCGTACCACAAATTGTCAGAATTATATGCAAGTGTCAGTCTGGAAAACATCCTCCATCATACTCATGACTAGCCCATGGTCATACCAAACTGTAGGCTCCTGATATCTGTCCTGTCTTTTCCAATTTGGCAACCATGTTGGAAAGACAGTATTGTTTCTGTGAAACCGTAATCTACCATCTTACCTGCATTTTCTTGACTTCAGGGAAGTCCCCTGCTGAGATATGGTATTCCCTTTGCAGCTGGATATAGATCTCTGGCAATCTGCTGATCAGTTCCTTCTTCTTGTTCTCTTTTCCAAATACAGAGGGCATTTCTTTTTTCAGATGGCTGATGATATAAGCATGAACCTAAGAAGCAGCAAAACTGACATCAAAACTACCGTTTATCTACACTTAACATTAGTGTTCTTCACCCAGGTCATAAAAAGAAATAAATTATGTTTCCGCAAGCTCAAGGAGAAGATATCAACAATTGTTTCTGGAACTTCATGTTTACATGAACAATTATCGACCAGCTTTTGCTGCTTTCAGCACTCCTTTCAGGGGCAGACAGAAAGCAAACAGATTGAAAAGAAATACATACACACACCTGCAGTTTAAAGAGAAGCACAGTACAGCATTCTATCAGCGCCAACAGTGACAGAAAAAGCAAGGCCCCAAAACCATGTCCTGATACTATGTGCACAGATCATACACAGAGCGCCAGCCATACTGGTCCATCTGCCTTGGTGGTAGAGATTTGTAACTCCATCTGCCTCGCAAGTTATTGTGGGAAGCAATGGGAAAATGCCTCGAGTAATCCAAGCACACTAAGTGGCAGGGCTATCTAATTGAAGTGACACTGCATTCCTACCTATTTACTCCCAGAAAAGTGAGTGCCTGTAGTCTGCATTTATGCAGCCACCAGAGGATGACAAGCAGTCAGTGTACTGTAAGAACAGCATGCCATGGCTGCCGTGTGAAGCCTTAGGGAGAAAAGTAGAGTCTTTCCAGCATATAAAGACAGGCATTAATTTAGGGCAAATCCTAAAACACATCAGTACTTGCAGAGGTCTTCGAGTTTCCCATCTGCCATGACCAAGATAATCCAGCACTGCCATCAAAACACCCATCCTGCCCATGCACCCTCCTTCCACCCTTACCCTGAACCATTCATGTCTTCCCCTTTGGCACCCTCCCATCAACTCTCACCACAGAAAGGATCTGCTTGGCCACAGTGAGTGATCTGGCCCAGGACAAAAACGGCAGCTGCACTTCTTAACTGAGGTGAGTTCAGGTATTCAGTTTTGTGTGGACACTGATACTCATTCTGCGCAAAGGCAGCCTTCTTTTAGAAGCAATGCATATCTATCACAATTTGACATAATCAAACTGCTTTCCTAAGCTCTGACCCAGCCAGGACCACTGAAGTCAAATGACCTCCACAAGAGGATAAATCTTTACAGAACTCAGATTCTCCTTCATTAAAAAAAGGATGCACCTGTTCCCAGAACAGAAGCTCCTTACAATTCTCTCACACACACACAGAAAAACACATTAAAAAATAAGAACCTCTACCAAACTGCTGAGCAGTAAAAAGCTGCCATTTTGAAGACTAGGGGAAGACAGACTACCACAAATAAGCATCAGTAGAAAAAAGTGATTACGCAGATGTGGTGTAAGTATAAGACTTAATACCTACCAAAACACAATGGAATGTGCTTTATAGTATCCTGTTCAAAGCTTACACAATCTGTACAGGGGAAGTGCTCTCCCATTCCTTTCCTTACTTATTTAGGAGGCTTACTGGAAATGGGGAAAAAAACCCTCTTTGTCTTTAAAGAAAAACAATGTAAACAGTTTGTATTTGCAAGTCTGCAATCACAACTTTCACACAGCACTACTTCCTCATATCTAAAAAAAGTGCATGCATTTTAATTGTACATAAATCTAAATTTCTACAGAGGAAAAAAATAAACAGCAGAAAGAAGCAGGGTTTCTGCATAAACCCATTAATTTTTCTAATAGGGTATATTTGAGTATTTCTCCAGAATGACAGAACTGATTCAACAGGGATATTTCTAAGAGAGTTTATAAATTACTGTAAGTAATTTTATGGATATTAAGATAATACTTCTAGCAAAACCAGAAAAGTATGTTTATAGTTCACAAGCACTAACAGTTTCACATGTGTATGTTAAGTGGTCTAAGGTCTGCCAGTATGCACATGTGTTTCTTGTAGATAAGAACAGTTCTGGTCTTTGAAATGAGATAGTGAGTCACAGGACTGCAAAAAAAAAAAAAAAGAAAGAAAGAAAAAAACCAAAAAAACCCTAATGCCTAAATTTGACAGCAAGTTAACAGTTTGCTTTTGGTTACTGCACATGAGATTAGGAACAGAGTGGCATAGAAATAGGACCAAAAAAAAGTACCATGCAATGCTGTCAAAAATTATTTTTGAGTGTCAGTACTTTAAGTTTGGAAGATACTAAGACAACACTGGAAAAATTACATTGCTGCTTTCCTGCAGATAAACAGTTTATTCCCCTTCCACAGCTGTCTAATCAGCATGCCCCATGAGCACTGTATTTTGTATTCACCTTTATCCATTTTTATTTTACGTTACATAGTAACACCTAAAGAGGACTCACCTAACACTTTTCCACTTTCAAAATGATTGTAACATATGAAAGCAAAAAGCTGCCAACAACACCCACAAGACATTGTGATCATAGCAACTTTTAATACAACATCAACAGGAACGTGGTTTTAAACCAAACTTTCAAAGAATCAACTGCTACAGGGTGCTCTAAAGCTCAGACCACCAAAAAAAAAAAAAAGTATATCATTATATTCTGAGAGTTAACTAAGCTGACATAGGAAATGATATACATCCCCACATGACTATTCTTACATCAATGTAAGTACAAGCCCTCTTCCTTTTTACTTAGAAGTACACATGAAAATGTGTTTCAAGACAACTGCATTAACTCAACTCACGTTCTGTTTGATAACTGCATAGGAAATAGAATTTTTGTCTTGTACCACCAGCTTTCTCCCCAAGTACTTCTGCGGTTAGTTTTCCTCCTCTTCCAATTTTCCAAATGACAACTCTAATTCTTGAATCAGCAATTTTCATTTTGTTCTTGAGCTTTTCAAAACAACAAGCAGATTGGCAGTGCTTTTAACTATTATTCTAACAGCAGCTGCAGTACTACAATAAAAGAAACTCACTGTAGAATCAGAGAAATAGGCAAAGAAATGTTTCAGACTGCAACCAATGCTTATTCTAGCGAGGCTGTCAGAAGAAAGGACAGATGAAGCTAGCGTTGTTAAGCAGGGAGTCTGAAGACTAGTGTAAAATATAACTAGAAGGTTTTACAAATAGGTAGTTAACACTTGGTGATAATTCACAAGGCTTTGAAGTGACATCCACTCAAAGATAACTAGAGACCTAGCAAAAAAATTAAACATGTTTTCAATCGCCAGCTGTAGACAGTCACAGTGTTGTCACACAGAGCCTGCCCATGCAGACTAGTTAGTGACTGTAAGCTGCATGCACTGCATGTACTCCTCCAGAGCCAAAAGCAAAGGGAACAGTGACAGGGGCTACCTACAGCGGGGCATGTAACTCATGTTCCTGCATAAAGAGAAATGGGTTTTTCCAGATATAGTGACAAAAAGTCTGTACCACCCAAGTGTCTCTGTGACCGGGAACAAAGAAGATACAATCTGAGAGGCTCAAGAGTTTCAATCTAATGCACAAGCATCTCTTCAATTCATCATTATCTGTGCTTCACTGAGAGTGAGGTTTTCAATCAGTCTTGTATTCCAGGATATAACACAAATGCATTTAGTCAAAGTGTTTTTCCACAGCAGCAGATTGACAGTATGCATTAAGGCATTAATATGCAAAAAAGCATATGGAAGGTCGCATGTGAATAGTTTTTGTGGTGGTTTTTTGCCTCTTTTTTTTTTTTAAAGTGTTCTCTACATACCAACTATTGTAAAAAAAAAAAAAAAAAAAGTGGTTTATCGCCAAAAAGTAACATTAAAATTACCTCACTACACAGTGTAATTAAAAATAAAAAAATCACTCCCCTACCAAACAAACAATAGCTTTAATGGCCTAAAAAGCATCAAATCCCTCCTCTGAAGTTAGGGAGCCATCCCAGTACCAGTCTCTATTTCCTCCTACTTGCTTCCGTATCCCGAGTACCTCTTTCTTGAAAAACGGACAATTCAATCCATTTGCTGAAAACCAAACAATTTATAGGTAGATGAAGACTGGGAAGGGTGAGAAAGGACACACTGAAAGAGACAGAAGAGACTGTTCATTCAATTAATTTAGGTTTTTTAATCTTTTCTTACCTTTGCAAGTCTTGCCCTCTTAATGAGATCATTGAGTTTCCGCACAGCAGCCTTCTGCGGGAGACTCTGGATATCCTTGAAAAGATCCTGTGCTTCAGCTTCAAAGAGTCTTCGATTCTCTGTGTTTCGGAGAGGATGGGCCCAGAACGAGCCAATGTAGACCCGCAGCACCTCTGGAGTGTTGATCACCTTTCCCAGGGACCACATGAGCGCACCGTAGACCCTCATCAGCTGCTGTGTGTCCACTTGGTCTGCCTTATTAAGCACCACTCGAATCTTGTCATCCTGGCCCCGGAATGACTTAATAGCCTCTGAAAACTCATCAGATATATCCAGCTTATGGGCATCGAAAAGGAGGATGATGCGGTCGACCCTCTCAGCAAACCACTGGAGGACTTGGCAGAAGTCATAGCCTGAAGGAAGAATACACTTTTACAGTCCTACTTTTACAGTCCTACCATTCAGAAAAGCAAGTCTCAGAGAAGGTAGGGCTAGGGACAGAACAAGGGGATCATAGCATCTACCTGGGGGAAAAGAGGAGGTGGACCCCCGGGAGCAGCCTGCCTGTGGACAATGAGGTTAGGACAACTGTATCCTGCATTTCCTTGGACCAGTCTCACTATTATCGCCTCTGGTTTTTATCACTGCCCTCCTCTCAGCCTTACCATCCCTCTCTTCTGTCGCTGTCTTCTGTGCTGCTGTGAGTTACTGTCTCACACCCATGCTTGCCACTTCCCAGGAGTTCCGGCTCCAGCAGAGCGCCCAAGCCAAGCAGGTCTGTGGGGCTCTTACTGCAAGCTCGCTTTATCACTGCTAGCACTGGCCACTTCGGTAGCACTGCCTCTCTGCACTAAGAAGGAAAACAGAGCAGGGGCAGCACTCCAATGTAAGTCAGCAACTGAATATATTTGGATTTTAAAACCATTTCCAAACTTATCTCTCCTTGCATTGCAACGCTTGCTGTTATTTCTACCACAGCAGCCTCAAGAGATAGAACTTACAAGTGATGTGCCTGCTTTGCTGATGGCTTTGGGGATGTGATATGCTACAGAACACGAGCAGTGACCTTCCTGATCATCTGAAGCAAACTTTTTGATGTTCTCGGGGAAAGCCTATTCATAGCACTTGTCTGAAGGTTTTCAAGCGCAGCTGGTACCTAAATCCACACAGCAAACAGTATTCAGGAACTCCTTATTCAGAGGTGACGCATAATCCACAGAGAGGCACTGCTAGTGATGTGGCATTGGGCTTGGCATGGATGTGACTCATCTTGTTTGAGTAAGGAACAGCAAGATATGAGCTGGGAGCTGACATCCCACCCCTCCTCTTAGAAACAAATCAGAACTAAAAGAGGAAGCAGTCAAAATGCTTTTTTTTAATTGAAACTTATTAAAACATATAAAAAAATATATAAGTTATTTTAAAATGCTTTTTTAACTTTACTGGTGTAAAGTTAACCCAAACAGAATCGACAGTTTTGCTCCTAGCAGCATATACTTAAATAACAACAGCAAAGAAAGCTCAGTTACCAGGGAGCCCTCCAGGGTGTCTTTGGTAATTTCTCAGCTGTGCAAGATAAGCCTTTAAACCTCCAATCCCTCAGCAAAGAAAACCCACTTAGACTATTCATACACGAGCCAGTTACCCAAACACTTCATACACCTGGTCCAGACACAAGCAGAAGACTCTTCACCACTCCTCATTCTTCCCTAGCATCTTTGAAGCAGCATAAATAAAAGGGTATGGGGACATTGTGAAGTTGCTTAGCTTTTCTTAAAACTATGCTGGTTCAATCAAGCCATTACTCATTATACCTTCAAGTTGTTTGTCTTTAACAGGGAATGCAAAAGCAAATCAGCTTTCTTTGCTTTCCAGTAGAACCTGACTAGGGCCAATATCAAGAAAAGCACACATACACGAAAACAATAGGGAAAAAATGGTGAACTCCAGATTTGTCATGGAGCATATTCACACACGTTTAGCAACACAGGAAAGAACTGTCTTAAACCTTTTGCTGAAAAGCAACAAATAGCACACTAAATGAAATCCAGAAATTCTAGTTAATAGTAAAAAAATGCCCTCAGTTACCAGTCCTCCCTGCCCCATCCCCCCTCCCAAAAAAGAGATCATAAAACTTCACTAAAAGTCTTGCACAGACACGTCAAACAAAGGAGAGGGCTCTGTTAAAAAGGTGTTATTAGGATCCAAAGGGATGCAGGTCAGACTCATTAACTGGCTATACAAAAAAGCGCCAACACAATCTTTCCCATTAAAAGGATTACTTTGTAAAGAATGCAAAATCCGGCCCCCTTCCAGATAACGCTGCTCTGGTGCTTTCATACGTTCTTTCCTGAGACCAGTTCCTGGAAGGCTGAACGCGAGATGAAAGGTGGGGGCAAGGAGGAAAGCTGTACAAAATACAGCTGGAAGACAATGCTTCTCACTTTATACTAAAAATCTAATCAAAACCAGTATGAATAATTTACCTTTATAAAAATTTAGTAGGAAAGAGAGAAGGGAGATCTTGTATGTCACCTGCATGTCACAACATAGATTTGTGCACTGTTGCAACTGAGTATGCAACAACCTGTTCAGATTTCACTCTTGTTGAAGAAAATATGCTTGAAAATATATACATAAAATTGCAAAATGAGGCAAGTTAAATTCTATTAAGTTTTGCACAAATGGATATATGAGAAGATGACTTATAAGGCTGGTTAAATAAATATATAAATTCCCAGCACACATTTGATGGATTTTGAACTGTAGAAACAATTATACAGACAACAACTGTATGTTAACTAGCAATAAATTTATTTTAAACATAAATTAAATATTTGTGAAGCATTTACTTTGAGAAAGAGAAGTCCACTCGCTGAAAATGGGTACGACAAAGACCTCAAAAATATCTGAAAAATATCTATTCATTTTAATGAAAATTGGTCATTAGAAGTGAACTTATTTTATAAACAGATTCAGTGATTATACAGTAGAGTATATCCATACTACAGAGAAGTGATAGATGGTTAAGTAATTCAGAACTGAGACACAAAGCATTTATTTAGGATCCTGTCACATATAGTACATGTGTGTGGATTAGGGCTTTTAAAGTGGAGCCATGCTTAAGTCAACACTGATCACTTCAGAAAATTTGACCAAAAAAATTTGGTGTTGATACTTCTCAGCTTCTTGCTGCTCTTCTTCAAAGGTGGTTGTTTCTTCAAGGGTTTGTTCCCAGTGACTGATGCCAGCAATTGCATCCTGCCTGAGGATCTACATCTCACCAGGTACAACATCTATTTGCAAATGCATATTAGAAAGTCACAAGTCACCCTTGTATACAGCTAAGTGACAGGGGAAAGCTGCGATCCACCAGCAGCACGGCTGAGCTCTCGAGCTTGTCCCAAGCTGCAGGGAGGGAGCAAGCTGGTGCCTCCAACAGAAGCGTAACTGTTGGGCATCAGTAACGGGCTGAGCAGAGACCAGGGGAGAACAAAATGAAACAATGCGGGAGAGATTAAAAAGTTGGAGAGAAACTGCATGTGATTACCAGCCCTGGTAACACTGATGAAAGGAATGATGACGAGCCCACGTGTCATTAGCACAGGGCAAAGTACCAGCCCCGTACAGGACAGACACCAGTCATACTCAAAGTCGCAGCTCTGCAGCTGTGCAGTACTAGCGTGGGTCAATTTTCTGTGCCAGTTAGTAATAAAGATTTAAACAAACAGCAGGCTTTCCCTTGCGGGTGCAAGGTAAATAATTTCAGACTTGCCCTAATACTATCTCCCAAAGCCTTTGCAACTCAGAAAACAGTAAGGGAGACTTGATGGGCTCCACCCATCCTCTCTGAGCAAAGACAGTACGTCCAGTTCTTCCATCCCTGGGGCTGGCGCTGCCGGCACAGGAGAGAGGTGCGCCTCACATGAATGCTGCAATGAGGAGCCTCCAAGCTCAGAGAACAGTACCCACTTACCAGATGAATCAGGGGTGGGCAGAGCTCTGGGGTGATCCCACCTGCCACTGCTGTCTACAAACCACACAACCAAGGACACAACACACAATTCGGACGTGCACAAGAGCAGCCTTTCCCCCCTACCCGATCTGCTGTTCTTCTAACATTTTGCCACAGGTGAGGATCTAAACTTCCCCGTCCTTCCAACGGAGCTCAGTCCCACATGGAAAGATGCACTTTTTGCTGTCCAGGGTGAAAGTTTCCAGTTCCATTAATGAAAGCCTGTCTCAGTCCAGCACTCCTGGATAATACTCCTACTGCACTCCCGTTGGTGCAGTAATCCTAAGGAGAATGTAGTGCCCCACTGCAGGGGAAAGCCTGACACAGTGCTGCAGCTACATACATTACCTTACTTAAGCCATGACTACATTTTCACAAGTCAGACTGAACTGAGAAAATGACCTGTATTTAAGTAACTCCAGTTCTAAAAATACAAGCTAACCAATATCCTCCATTTTCTTCTGAACTTTCCCCATATTTCTTTAAACCCTTGCGTTCACGCCAATCATGAACCAATCTACCCTCTCCTTTCTAAAAGCAGTTCCTCCCCACACCCTGCCAGACATTGCTGCTGCTTCCTCCTCTCCTTACGCTCATTGTTCCTTCCAAATCTTGCAGACCACACGCACATTTCTGTCTGACATGGGCTTTGTGAATGTCACCAGTGATGCTGCAGAAGCAGCACAGGGACAGGCATTGTCTGACTGGGGACAATGCTGGCACACGTCTGCACATTCCCCTCCGGCCACTCATGCAGCCCCTGAACAGACAGGCAGGAAGCTTCTGGCACGTCCTCCCGCTGGCAACAGGAGCGGGAAAGGTGCGTCAAGAGAGACTGCTTTGAATGTCGCACTGTGTGTATATTTTTGACCCTTCAGAAAGTGATCAGCTCCTTTATCCATGGCCTGGATGCTTTCCAGAGTTATAAATAAAATACACAGGGAAGTGGTGGATATCCTCTATTTTTTACATAGTCCCTTTACTGTTTTCCTGCATTTTAAAACTGAAAGTTAACACATTGGATTCCTTTCTTGGTCTCAGAAGGCTTCACCTTACTCCTAGTGATACCTGTCAAATTCTGTCATTATATAGGTGTAATGTCCATTCATAGGTGAACAGGTAAGCAGATGCTCACAGCAAGATGGAAAAAAACCCACAAAAAGCAAAGAGTGAAGGTATTACAATGAGGTCCTGTAATGTTATTCTTCCATCAAACACATTAAAACACCACCAATAAGAAGCTGCTGCTCACAAATATTAGAAACAAGATAAACTTCTAGAAAGGTTTTTTAAAAACTCATATATGACCAGACACCAATAATGTGCAGAATAGAAAGCATCTAAGAATAATTATCAGGTGTTATTAAATATCATATTCCATTACTGAATTATGAAAAATCTCATCTTGTATGTACTATTTAGAAAACAGCAGCAATTCATAAGAAAAAAAAAGTTTAAGAAAGAAATAGAAAGAAATCAAAAGCTTAAAAAGTCTGCTGACTATACAATTTTGAAATAAAAAATTGTGAAATTGTTAGACAAATTCTGAAGAATCACCCTGTATATTTAGAGCTTCCTGGCAAGCACAGAAGAGCATCCCTATGTTTAAGTCTGTAATCGCCTTCACAGTGAAAGGCAATGGCAGTTCCCAAGGTGAAGCACACCAGCTGCAACCTTTTTCAGTGAGAAGCTGCCAGTCAATTTAAGGGGTAACAACACACAATTTGCAGGGAAAAAAAATATCTTTGTTGGACCAAAGGTGTACAAACAGAACCTTCTCTGACAGAGACACATCTAGGGACAGCGGAAAACATCCTGTAGAATCCTGCTTACATTTGCACACAGTGATGTAAAAAGTAATCAAAGCAACTCGAACTTCAAAACGTGCTAAATTAGACTTCTAGCATAAATATGTTAAAGTCAGTCAGACTCCTTCAGGAAGCAGGTCATACAGGCCTTGTTGTGTGCGGCACTGCAGGACAAGTCATGTTTGTACTCCACAAAACCACCTGTATGAAAACTACACAAGCAGACCAAATGTCACATACAGGAAACGTATCTGACTATGCAGTATTTCAGACATGGGTGAGCACAGTATTGCCTAATCATAACACCGTGCAATAGGTCCATACAGTGACTTGTAGGTACTTCAGGTATGCTGATGCCCAAGTATACGAAACCTTAAACCTTGGCAGCAGGTTAAACAACCATGGCACAGAGACAACAGTGCTCTAAAGCTGACTCCCAAAACCTTATTTATGGTACAACCACACTGCTTAAAGCTAAACAGCATACAGGAGAACCACATTTGTGATGAAAGAACTACACCGAGTTACGTATTCAGGACAACCCTTAGCACACTGGAAAAATATTCATGGAATGCAATCTAGTCAATTTAAAGCCCATGAAACAGGTAAGAGTTTGAAGTTATCACTGAGCACTTATCAACTTAGGTGAAAGTCTACCATATCAAAGGGAAGGCCAACTAGGCCATAGAAACAATTGATAAGGCACAAACAATCAAGAAACAAAATTTCTGAACAATAAAGCAACAGCAGTCATATGTTTTGTTAAGTCATGAGGGCCATTCTAGATAGCAGTGAAGAGCCACAGCCCCTTAAGGAATGCAGGGCTACCAGTGAAACATTATCTGGAGCGAAACACAACTCTGTCCCACACATGAAGGCTGGGACTTCCGCAGCAAACCCTAATGGTGTTGAATTTTGTCACGCAATTGTTCACTTTTTCAGTGGCATATTAATATGATGCTTTTGTTTCCTGCTTATTTCCTGTTTGTTTCCATGCTGTTCCAAAAGCGGCAACAGACACTTGAATGCTGCCCAGCATTATTTTCCCTTGATTTAACAAGCAGAGAGGGGGAAAGATGTAGATTTCAGCTCCCTTTTTCCTCCACCAAGAAAAACTAGGCACAATGGAGAAGTAGGAGATTTAAGACCATCTTTGATTTTATCAGATTCTCTGTGTAACCTGCAACTTCAACATTTTTCTGATATCTTATGAGAAGATTTTTCAGGATTAAAGATCATCAGTTACACAGTGTTTATTTGTGCCTAGTAATAGGAGTGCCAACATGCAGTGTTTGTTTTACTGATCTGGTTAAACAACATTCAGGCCTTTGATTGCACAGATGTTGAGCACTCATGCTGTTCATCTCTACTAGTTCACCAATGTATCGCATATAGGAAAACACAGGCTCCTTCCCATGATGAACACCTTGCCTGACTGTATGAGCAACAAAGAGGACAAAAGACTCACATTCTGTCACTAAACAAAGAATCCAGAAACATCTAGTAGGCCAGTTTACTAATCAAGCGTAGTTTACATTACAGTCCTAAGAAATTAGTCTCTTAGTCAGTGCAATGTAAAGACAAGACTGTGGTTGCACAGGTACCACATATGGCACTCATTCCAGGATCTCCTCAAAAATCCCAGGTATGATATGTTCAAGAACTGATTATTTCCCCTCCCACAGACATGAAACACACATTTCCGTTCTTAAGCAAAGGCCTGAAAACAGAGGGCAGCGTAAACCACACACTGGATCACTACCATTTACAACTGCAGAAATCTCTTGATGAGCACTTAAATGCAGCTGAAGGAAATAAGGAAGAAAGTTATTTATATTACGCTGTTTCAATAGTTTCTCAAAGACAGGTTAATTTCTTAAAACAGCATGTTAAAAACAGGGTTCAGTTCTTTGTAGCATTTTTGGTTTATTAAAGATTCTCATTCCCTCTTCCTCCTGCTACCTTAACTCTTTTGACTGAAAATTATATTATGGCATGACCAAGCAACCTTCAGAAGCAACACCAGCAGCTGCGCCTACAATAAAAGCAACTTTCTTATGTAGCCCAACCCCCTCAGTTTTTAAACTTGACCAGCTTGAAGAGCTATAGCTATTATGAAACATTTCTTCATTCATTAACTTCAATAGTATACATCAGAGTCTTTGTGGAAAGCAATTAAAATGATGGAAATAAGGATTTTTCTCAGGAGCGTCAAAGCACTAATTAGTCAACAGACCATGCAACCATAACCATTTGTAGCCATAGCAGGACAATAAAAATCCCAACCCCCCGGTTTTCAAGAGAAAAAATTCCAAACCCTACATCCAGCCTTAAAACATGGGTTTAATAGGCCTTGTAGTAAGAAAGTTTGGGACACACCATCACTCAATACCACTAAAACAGGCCCCCAACAGATTAGGATGATGACTTGTCCCATACAGCTAAAATAGCAAGCTCAGTTATTTTCAAACGCTGCAACTCACCTCTGCTGATGCGCTGCTTCTCTCCAGAAAGAATGCCAGGGCTGTCAATGATACTGATGCTCTTCAGTACCTGGTTAGGTAACTGGGAACACATGAACCTGCAGGAAAGAAGGAGAAAAAAACCCCAACAAAACATTAACAAGAGCTCTAGCTCACATGTAGACTGTCCCTTGAGAGCTCCCCTTTATGTATCTGCTTTTAAAAAGACTCGAGTAAGATTTAAAGAAAAAATAATAAATTCTGAAGTCCTACTGAACCCCTATGTCCAGCGACTGTTTTTGTTTAAGAAAACAAAATGTAAACAGACAGCTTCTCATAAAAAACAAATCACAGGAAAATCCTGCAGAACCATACGTCTAAGTGCTGATAAAAGTCCAAATTTTGCAAGCACCAACAGCACGGGCCATATACGCAGCATTAAAAAGACTCCATAAAACAAACACTCTGCTCAGACCAAAATTAGTATACACAAGAAACAATTCGTCATGTACTCCAGCTTTTGCCCGAATTCTAAGAGATTTGAAGGACAAGGGAAGCAAGGCAGAAAGCCACACTGACGGCACGGGACGTTTGCACTGCGGCCCCTGGCACGTCACCCTCTGACCCACCACCCTCCCAGGCCGAGCTCGCGCAGGACTGAAAACCACCACACTTCTCCCACAAACCCAGCAAAAGCGTTCATGCCGCCAGAGCCAACAGTTCAAATTGCGTACGGCATGCCCTAAACAATAACCTTCTGCCTCCGCGGCGGGAGGCAAATCCAGTGGTGGTATTATGAAAAACAATTCACAAGGCCTCAGAGTGCCGTGCGGAACCCCTCACGCGCTACATGCGAGCTACGCTGATGCTCCTAGGATAGCTCGTGACCGAAGACCTTGCTCTCCCATCATCATGAGCTGCCTGCAAGAGATTTGCATCAGCCTTAATCGCCTTACCTGGCGGCAGCTGAGGGCCCCAGCGGCGCGGCAGCCGCCCGCCCGCCCTGTGCGCAACACCCAGCGCAGCCCGCCGGAGGGGCTGCCAACGGGGCAAGGGGGCGAGCACAGCCCTGCGGCGCCTCTCACCTCTCCGAGGAGCCGGA
>JAVJGI010000063.1:73340088-73350627 GCA_035590275.1 Ibycter americanus
ATGGCCGCCCCGCCCCGCGCTGCAGAAGGCCCGCTACCTCCAGCGACCGGGCATCGCAGCAGCAGGTTGTAGCCGTGCCAAAGCAAATGAACTTCAAGAGCAACAATAATCCGAGTTCGGAAGAGTTCAGGCAGTCAAATATGGCATAGAAAATGTAAGATACATGAAAATTTGGAAGCTGCTGTGGGACGGTTAATGATTCAGCTTATTCAAAGGAAATCGGGAAGAAAAAAAAAAATCCTTACACCTCGCTTCATCTTGTTTTTCAGGTGACCTTGTACCAACAAGCCTGAACAAAAGCACACAGCATCCCTTCTTGAGCACAAAAGGACAGCAGCATCAGCTACGCCTCTCCCTTAAACCCGGGGTGGGGTGGGCGAGGAAGCAGCAGCCATCTCGGCCTGATTAAACCTGAGGGTACGTGAACAGCACTCTCCTTTTGGGGGTTGTTTTTCATTTGGTTTTTTTGTTTGTTTTTTAGTGGAAGACCAGGTGTAGAAAATACTGCATATCTGAAGCAAACTCTTCCACTAAGGCTAATTTTTTACTAGCTTAAGAGATGCTTCTGGAAGAGCAGTGAGGTACTATTGAGTAAAATAACGTTTTTTGAACTTTCCAAAACCTAAAGGAGACACTACGTTAAAGCAAACACATTTTCTGGAAGTATAGTGGTTATGCATAAGGGACAAAGAAAATACATTTGACCATGTCAACCATTACCAAAAATCACATCACTAGTATGTACAACATGAAGTAGCTTTCATAAATTTGGAAGTGTGAAGGCTGGATTTTCACATATCTTTTTTTCTTATCACTTTATTACAACCCTAGAAAGCCCAGTGCTCGTTTAGTATCACTGAGATGCTTCTAGACCTATCTTATAGGAAGATGGGCACCATTATTTCAGCTGAACAATACAGCAGTATTTGGACTTAGGCATCACCCGATCTGGTACAGCTGGAAAAGGTTGTGCAAGAGAAGAGAGAACTACAGGCCTCAGAAATGTAAAGATAGTGCAGTCTCCACAGCAGTCGCTAGTGGCAAAGGGAGGAGGAAAGTATATAGAAAAAGGAAATAAAATAGAAGGATAAACTCAGAATTATCTGGCTGTAGCTTTTAGAATATATCCATGATCTAAAGACAACAGATCTGTTAAAAAAAATCTTACATCAAACTAATATTTCAGATAACTTAAAACTGTAATGCTAGTTGTATTTGAGTATCTCTTTTTGACATTGAGACTTGGCTCTGACCCACTATTTCCTGTATGACCTGCATAAAGTGTCATTTTAAGTGCTGCATCATCAAAAGCAAAACTGCATACTGCCTACCTAAATGCCAACAGACCGTCACAAAAAATGCATTACAAAAATAGTTGTGTGAATGAGATCACTGTAACTGCTTATGACACATTAGACCTTTGATCCTGTCATGTTTTTCATGTTATGACAAAACTATTGTTAGAGAAAACAAGCAATATTAGACTATCCTTGCAAAAATTAGTTACATTGTTTGCAAAAATGAGATCAACAACCTTATCTGTTGATTTTATATTATTTTTTTAGATTAACTTTGGATGACTCAAAGAATCTAGTAAAAATTTATACTCCTTTTTGTGTCCATTCAGATACCCATTGGAACAGAGCAGGACCATGTGTTTCTTCTCAGCAGCACCAACTTACTTCTGTGATCTTCTGGTATGCTGCAATATTCTTTCCTCACTTTAACCAGCATCCAAGGGCACACCAGGTCCAGTCCCCATCTCCTTCAGCCCCCTGCTTTCCTCAAAAGTACTCAGGAGAAGTGAGAGACAAGTTTCTACACTCAGGAGCCTTACAGAGACATCTATCACAAGCTGTGAGATACAGGAGTAAATAAGAAGGGGTCATGGAAAAAATAAGAGGCAAGGTAACATGAATAAATTAACGCAGCTAATTAGTAAGTACAAGCCTTGATGGGTGCTACTGTGTTCTTGTTTGTTTTTAGTTTCTCCATTACCTCAGTCACTATTTCCTTTCATGTTACATTTAGATGAAAAGGGCACCGAACTTTGCAGTCTTTAAGTGTCCATAGCCTTAAATTCTTCCATAAAGCAAAACACTCGGATTCGGAAATCATTAAAAAAAAAAGTGGGGGCCTGAGAGGAAGGGAGTAGAGAAAAATCTATTAACACAGGAGTGAAAAATGTAATATTGGGTATAAAGGATTTTCTGCATGGCAAATGAGAGAAGACAAAGTAAAATATGTAGTATGATTGCAGGTAAGAACAGGGGCCAAGTTACTCAAAGATACTGAACTGAAGCGCAAGATATTTTCAACTAGGTGAAGTTGGAAAGAGAAAGGAGCTGACAAGTTTTTAAAAAGCAGCAATATGACCAGAGTGGCAGACCGAGGGTGATGCTAGGGAAGTATAAGCACCTAGATCTCCACTGCAAAACTAAGGAGCGAATGTGACTGTTGGGGAAGATCAGGCTGCTCACAGCACTGCAATATAACAGTATCACAGTCACCAGAAGAACTGGAATAATTTAGGCAGTTATTTTGGATGTACACCTTTTTAGCTAGCAAACAATCCTGCTTGCCTAAGATTCAGGACCTGACACAAATAGCTAGACAGATGATTTAGGCAAAAAATTATGCGCATGCCATTCATCCAAACATATAGCATTATCACACATTGTGTGTAAGTACTTGAATATTGTGCAAAATACAGTTTACAGTATAATTACATTAACTTTGTGTAGAGAGCACAATGGTGGGAAAAGAGAAACAGAATAGTGATTGGAGGACAGGACTTTGCCAATAATCTCACAGAAAGGGGTCATGGACCACAAAATTATTTAAAATGGGACTTGTCTGCAGCTTCCCACAGTACATACGCCTAGCTCTCAGCAAAGTGATAGCCGAGTCAACTATAAGCAGCTATAGACTTTCTTCTGTGAATAAGCGCAGCAAGAGATAAGACTTGATGAACTTTTAACACATATGCCAGTGTTTATCGGCCAAACAGGAAAGTTTATTGTTAAAAGAGAACCAATTTAGATTAATTGGCTTGGAAAGACAGGCCTCTGTGTCAAGCTACCATCAAATACAGGAAAAAAACAAGTTGATTTCTCACACAATGTGAACAAAGTTATTAATAACTTTAAACTGGAAATCTTTAGCCTGCTACTTAAGTTACCTACAGCAGAACTCACAGCTTCTGAACAATTCTTCCCTTTTTTGCAAATATGCAGTAGCCATTCAGAAGCTAACGCTATTATCCTGATCTATGGGACTGCGTGAAGACAAGCCAGTCAATATTAAACACTTAACATCTTGAATATGTATTTATCCAGAAGGCGTATTCAAATACTCACCATTCTTCTAGGCCTTTTATCCCAGCAATTCACAATTTTAAAGAGCTATACCAAGACCTCTGGTGATACCAGCAGAAAGGAACAAGACAGCAAAGCGAAAATATTTTTTCCTTATTTTGGACAGTAGTTTTTAATAATAGTACTCATCTATCAGTTTTATCGAGCAGGAGAATTTGTGCCCAAACTGATCCCAAGTTCAAGCTAGCGTAATGCCTTACAAACAAGTCAGCTGGTGGAGCATTTCAGCAATTCTCTGTGAAATGGTTTTAACAATGATTTTCTGTTCAGATAACTGAATATATCTATGGTAGTGCTACCCTACCCTAGTACTGCCTTTTTTTATTTTATTTTTTTATTTACTTGAACTGCCACCACTCCTGCTTATGTTTGAATATTTATTCTATGCTGTGCACAGCAAATACAGTAGAAAAAGTTTAGTAAAAAACATTGATGCTTGAAGATGGTATCAAGTAGAAATTTAAACATAAAAATCAAAAGACAGCAAGCAAACAGATCTCACCTGTTCAGGAAAGCATTTCCAAAGCGGCTAAGTTTGCGGAATGGCTTCTTAGGATCAACAACTAGGGCATTTCCAGGAATGCTTCCTTCTGAATCTCCATACATCACAGCAATAAAAGAATCCGTGGTGGGCTCCGGACCGATCCGCATTCCTGGAAAGTCTTGTTCAAGCAGGTATCTAGAGATGGAGAAAATGTAAAGTAACAGAATGAACGACTGGGAACTATGCCAAAAGCAAATACCTGTAATTTGCTTGAAAATTCTCAAGGATACACACACTTTAGAATAATAAAAATACATTTTTCCTGCATTTCATTAACTGGGTGGGAGAATAAAAAAAGAACTGAATTTCAGTTTTTGATGCCAGTGCTGTAGGTTACACTACAAGACACTGCTGCTTTTGTGTGTGTTATCAAGCCTATGCAAGTGCTGCTGGTACTAAAAAGGAGCGGTTTGAAACAGCACATGAGCAGCATCAGTTTGCTGACAGATCTAACCCTTTGATTAACTCAGTATGATATTTACTAGTTTTAACTCATCTTACCACAGGCAGAGATAACACAGTTATGAGACAATACAGTTAAAGCTGTTTGAGAGTGAGGAAAGGATTTCTTCCTTTTGACTTGCATATCAAAAAGTAATCGTTAACTTCAGTCAGACCTGCAGAACTTGAGGCCTAACAGTAATGTACTTCCAAGAGGCATCAAGTCAGGCAGCACTGCACCAACAGAAACCATTCTGCATCTCCCTTTCATTGGTCCACTCAGATGCAGACAGCACATACTCACAGGACCAAGTCTGATACACCAAGTCTTAACTTTCCAGACAACAAGGTCTCAAACAAAGGACATACGTATTTAAATACTAAAGCTTAATGGAAGCAGAGCATGTATTTACAGAAAAAGACTGTCTGCATCCCTTCCTGGATGGCAAGCGAGAAGCAAGAGCAGCCCCAAGCCTCCAGCTTACAATGCTCCTGCAGCCTACACTATGGTAACTGCCACTTTTCAAAAACAGCAGCAGACAACCCTGCTGAACTTGAAAGTTTTTGGGCAAGTTTTTCCTGAAAAAATATTTTTTTCTCTCCTCTTTTTAAAAAAAATGAGTGTTACTGTCCTCATTCACAACAGCACCATCTTGAAAATGTTCACCTCAAGGCTAAGACCAAATTGTTTTCAAGTATGCTGTAGTGTGACATTACAGGAGCATTAAAATTCTTGAATAAAGTCATCTCATACTTACTAATTCCATGGGTTCCATGTCACCCTGGAGTTCTTAAAAACGCCTCACAATTTTAACCAACTATAATTTAACTTTTTACAGAATCAAAGCTGGATTTAAATGAGAATTCTTCTTCAGGCACAGGTGATGGTCCTGCATCCAGTGACAGCACTAATTAGGTTTGAGCACGTCTATATTAATATCAGTCTTTGAGTAATAGGTTTGTTCTGGCCCTTAATCCAACAGCTCTATGCCTGTTCTTCTGTCATTTCATAAACCAGTATTGATTTGAAAGGACTTGTAGGCTACTTTTGCTGCAAAAAACATTCTACAAAGTGTCTGTACTTGCTGAACAATCACCGTTTGTCTTTAAATTCAATGCCCAAACATTCACAGACCTTATAGATTAGGGCACAGAAGCTGAATTTAAGGAACTAAATACATACTACACATTTCAAAGATTGTTTTCCATTAGCCATAGCAAACTGGCTCCCATCAGCTCAACCTATGATGTGGGAGGCTTAAAGCATAGAACAGTTACTTACATGATATTTCCTGCGGTTTTCTACTTCCAAACAAACAAATTTTCAAAAAACCCAATGCTAAGAATTGTGAGAAAGAGGCACTTAAGAACAGTCATGCCAGAACGTGCCAAAGTCAATTTGTTCTACCTACAGAATAAGCTGTACCTAGTACACAGTAACAGGGAAGTAACACTAGCCTCTCCCCAAAAGCAAAAAAAAAACCACCACAGGTCTGCTGTACAGTGCAGCAGACACCTCATCCTATGAAGTAGATCATGTAACAAAATGAAGACAAAACTCCTTTGACAGCTCAGCAGTTGAGCACTTTACGCATGGAAACCCAGGGCTTTCAGGTGTTGTAGCAAACAGCTGAACTCCCCAACACAGAGAAGCATGCTCCTGCCTCCTGATGGAAGACCACTGCAGACTAGAGCCCTCTAGAACAGGACGCAAAGGCTAACTCTCAAGAGCCACTACTGTTTGCCAGACTGGACTTATCCACAGCATTGTTTTTGAAAGATCAGTTATACTTTTATCTTCCAAAGTAAGATTTTTTTAACTTGCCAAGATAAAACACTCTACTTCAAAGTCTCTCAATTCTGCTCTTCCTCACTGCCCATCTTTTCAAAAGGAAAGTATCTCTATGATACTGGTAACTAAGTTATTTTCTTGATATGAATTGTCATTCCCAGACTTCTGCTGTCAGTAGCAGCAATTCATAAGGTGGCAACACATATGACAAGAAGTTCCCAGAGCAGCGAGAAAGAACACTGCAGTGAATCAAATGCACACAAGAGAAGTCCCAGATCCCAGGTCACAGAAAACTACCTGATGGGACCTGAACACAGGATAAGACACCTCCACGGTAACAGGATAACTGCTATCCATCATAAGCTCGTGAACCTGCCAGGCATAGCTATGGACATTCAGTGGTGGTGGTCTTTTAGATGGCTGAAAAAAAATAATCTCATGGTGTACTCATGAAGTTGCCGCACATGTATTACCTGCAGAATTTACAAACAGTTGCAGTATGGAACACCTTGCAGTACTTCCAACATCGGTATTTTCAGCTCAGAACCCAACAGTACAAATTCAGATTAGCTCCTTATTGAAATGACTAAACAAGAATAAAGCGCTACTGAACTGCAATGAACTTCCAAGTTAATGTCACAGATGCAGCTTTAAATACCAGCTGCTCATAGTAGTAACACCCCAGAAAGGCAAGATCTCCTGCAAAATGCCAGGTCGTCGTCCCCTCCCCTGCCCCGAACAGTCACAGTACTGAGCCTGGTACATTCAACAGACACAGGAAACACTTTGCAAGGCAGGTATTTTCCATTAAGACTGCCTCACAGTTGCACACCAAGAATCAGTACAGACTAAAATAAACCCAAGTTCTTGAGCAGTGGCTGTACAAGCTGTGTTGTACTTCCTCTCAGCACGAAAATACCAGTTTCACTTAGCCACACAGAAGGGATGAGCAGTCTCCTGTAAATTGAAAAGCTGCAAAGATTTTTGTACAGTATCCTATATTAAGACAGGAAAATACCTGGATTTTCAGCGGGGAGAGAGTTCAAAAAGGTTCACAGGAAGAATGCTTAAAAATAGCAAACATCCCAAAGACAGTCTGGATCAAACAGCAGACATCCTGTTGACTCGTCTCCCTTTGTTTTTACCTGGGCTATAACCTTTCTGCTTTGCCAATAAACATTCATCTACCTTCCTTTGCAAGATGTATAGCCAGACTATAGGAAACTGGTTTACAAAGTGCCAGAAATAGCAAAGATTACTCACAGCTGCGGATACCGGTAATCATATCTGAAGTCTAAATGCTTTCGCTAAGCCATACTAAAGCATAAACACAGGTGAGCCAGACAGAGCAGCACTGCGCAGGGATACCCCGTGATGCATTGGGAGACAAACCCAAAGCTCCTTTCACAGGGCTGCTCACCTCCACACTACATACTGCACCCAAATCCTCAACACTGTCGTTTTTTTTAAAACGCAACAAAACTAGCTGACGTTTGCTTTCATGTAAGAATTCTGCTCCAAATAAATAAAACTTTCACATAGAGCTAGTAACACAGAAGTCCCAGCCTTCAGCCAAAGAAACTGAAGGACATTTTCCCCCCTGAAGAAAGAGGCGCAGCCCATTCTTGCCATACAACTGACTGCACGCTACGTGCTGACTCCAGATACTGTGCATACAAAAGGGTGTTTTCACAACACCCAGCTACGGCTGAGTTAAACAGAAGGAAGTTTATCATTTTAACCTCTGAATAATACCTGTGAGCAAAGTAAAAGCACAGCTTGGCAAGCTGAGGAATTTACTTCTGGTTTTCCTCACCTTGGTAAGTTCTTTTGAAAAAAAGTCAGCCTCTTACACTTTTAAAATAGAAAAGTTATTATCCAGTTAAAAATTATTAGACTAGAAGTTTAATTCATTGTTAGAAGGAAAGAAAAAGGCCAGCAACCACTGACTCACAGCGACCAGCTCCTATCTCTTTTCATACACTACAATTCTCCTCTCCTGTCCCTCCTTTCCCCGCTTCTTCCCCTAAAGCAGCCAGGAGAACTGAGAGAATTACAGAAGCTGCAAGGCCAAGCAGCTCACATGCAAAACAAGCATCTCTCACCCATCCTTCCACCCCATTAAAAACAATCAGACGAGTATTAACATTTGGGCCTGGATGTATCTGTTTGAATTGTCAGCACTGTCAAGTACATGAATAACAGTATCACCACTCCCCACCTTAGCCAAACTGCCTGGTTTCACTACATTGTTCCAAGTGCAAAGAGGATAAACACTGTCAAGTGAAAAAACAGAAGAGCAGCTGGAAACCTGGAAGCGTTTGTTTGCATATCTTAATCCCTAGGGACATTCACTCATTGCTAGATCAGTATTTTCCACGAAGACTTAGTGGAAGGAACTGGGTGGATGTGGATGTGTCAGAGGTATGAAAATGTGAAGTTCTCACAATAATGCCTAAATCAAAGTAAATCCCAAATGAATTGTTTGTCAACTAAACAGAATTGTTATGTTCACACATAAACTCAACAGTGAACACTTAAGCAGATGTAGTATACCCCCCTGACTATGAAATGGAGAAATGCGGAACAAAATGCACTTTTAAGATTTAAAATAATGATTCCTTGTTAAAAGGCTACTGGGAAAAAATCCCCATAGTCCACCTTCATTCTAAGAAAAACTATCTATAATAAACCTGGAATTATAGCAATCTTGAGAATGTATACATTTTTCCCATGGGAAATTCAGCCTATCAGAGGGGAAATTTATTTACTGCTGACCTGGATGCTATACTTTTTTTCCCATATCCCCTTCCAAGTCTCGCCTTCAGCATACAACCACTTCACTTTTTTGCTTTTCTTTTTCTCCTCTAAACTGGATTTTGAGGAACAGTCACTGTGACACTATTGTCTAAGTTGCTGCCCGTCTTGAAAGGAGCATTTTCTCATGCTGATTCAGCCAATTATTATCTATTCTATAGCGAACACTGATGTAATGAATGTTCATCGTGGTGAGGTCAGACTGTGGTCCTTTAGAAGCAGTAACAGCTGTTCTACTACTGAATGCAGCTCAACAGTCAGCTCCTGCCTTCTCCAATACCTAACAAGGGGTTAAACCACTCTGCAATCTACCTAAAATGGGGACAGGAGAAAGGGGTAAGTGTGTGAAGGGAAGGGCACATCACAGTAGAAGTCACCTCCTCCATTCAGTCAGGTATTTTAATAAAACGCATGAGAAAACGTCTTTGAAAGCTTGATCTCCATCAAATTTGTCTGGGCGTCTTCGCCCAGCAGTGACCAGTGCTAAAAAAAACCCTGGAAATAGCTGTGATAAGTGATACTTCTTTTCTCATTCAGACTGTACATTAGTGTCAGTCAACGCTATTGGCTCAGTATTTTATGGTTAAGGGGATAACAAGTTACTCACAAAGCAACAGGACCAAAAATACATCTAAGGCACTGCAAGGAATAGTGACATTTCTAAGCGCAATATCAACTCGCGCTCCAGTCAAATATGGACAGCTGTAAAGGACAGAAAACTTGGATGTCCGTATCAAGAACATGCATTCTCATCCAAGGCAAACTCTTCCAGGAGTGGAAAAAGGTTCATATGAATTGCAAATGACGCAGCAACTCTGCGGACAGGCAGCTACGTATCTGGGACCCTTCTGTCTCTGTAACACCCATGCCCTCACAGTCTCTGTAAGCCAGGTTAACAACGTTTATCTGGAAACGTGTATGGACTAGCAAAGCAACTGTAGTTTCAGAAAAGAAAACGAATCAGCATGGCTACAGAAATGTTAGGAAAATCCACATCACCCTCCCCAGTGATACATGCTTTCTTGTGACTACCTCTGGGGATCCTGAAACAGTTTCTTTTCTTTTAGTTACAGCCCTATTTCTATTTTTAAAATAGTCCTCTGAGGAAAACCACTTTGACTGCAGGAATTCAACAATAATCAGTACAGATCCAAGTTCAACTTCAAGCTTTCAATTAGCTAGTTGTAAAACCAGAAAAAAATACACCGTTAGCTCTGCAAACATCTGAAAGCTCTCAGGTGAGTGAGGGTAAACACGGCTCTGCGGGGGGGGGGGGGGGGCAGGCCTTTCGCACTGCAAAACGAAAGCCGTGTTACGGCAAGGCTGCCGGTAACCTTTGGAACCGAAAGAGAAACACCGTAAAATTTACAGAAGAACTGTAATGAGCTTCAGATACAAGTAGGTCAAAATTTGGTCCAAGTGATCACTCGGTGTCTTCTGCAGAGTTTTGTATAACCTTAGGCTGATCCGTACGGGGCGGAGGGGAGGCAAACACTCTCAAGTACGCGCAGAATAGTCACAAGCTCCTAACAGCGGGGGCACGCTGCAGCCCCCCGAACGGCCAGTAA
>JAVJGI010000063.1:73351917-73367811 GCA_035590275.1 Ibycter americanus
TGCGGAAATCGGCAACGTGAACGTCTTTTTTCTCTGACATAAAAGTCTGTGCTCACTCACTACTTGAACCAAAAGCTTGGGCTCCCAGGTAAAACAAAAAAAAGAGGGGGATTTTTTGCTGAATCAGTGTGTAAAAATTGTAAGTGTACCTTTTGTGTTACACACTTCTGTCCTTGGCTCCTCTGCAACATCCTTATGATTGAAATCCCTGTTTGCTGCTACAGCACGTCTGCTGATTCACATTTTTAGCTATGTACCTTTCTTCCTCCTAATTTCAGCTTGAATACTACATTTTCTCTGTACGCTCTGGCTCTTTTCTGAACACATCTGCAGGTTTGGATGTGCCCTTTCCCACCCCCTCCTCCCCATGCTGTTCCTCAGAGAACAGATGTTGGGCTTTAACAGTGCCCAGTCCTGAGCGTGCAGCCACTCTGCCTTTTCTTGGTTCCTTGCTTCACATTTTATTTCGGGCTGTGCGTGTGTTTTGCAACTCTTTTGTTGCAATTTCCATGCTGAGTCTAAAGATTTTATACCATTTTGTGTAGGGTCTTGCTGACTGGCTTCCTCATTTTTTTTAAATACCCTTTTTATAGTTTAGTTTTGTATTCTTCTCATTTTCATGACTTCTCCCCATAGATTAATCCGTAGGTAATTAAGTTGTCCTTGCAGTTACTTACATCTTCTCCATCTTACTTCAGTAATTTCTTTTAAATGAGTCTTGTATCACCACATCTTTAGCAGTGCTGACTACTCCTGATCATTTATTAGCTGCAAAAATATCTGAGCTGTGGAAAACCTAAGCACTGCTGTCTGGGGTGAGACTGCTTACCCACTCGTCTTTGGTGCATCCAGTATTTAATGACTGGAGACCATCACAGAAAGAGGGCAGGTAGAACTCTCCCTCAGACTGTCCTCCCAGCCTCTGGGAGCTGGTGATTCAGGGCAGGACCAAGGCAGATGCAGAGCCCTTGTATTTTTTTAGTCCTTAAATATTTTCCAGTGAACGCATCAATCAGGTTTTTTTGACCGCATAAACATCTATCAACAACAACATCCATGGTCAAAGAGGTCTGTAACTAAATTTGTCTGATCCCCTCCAGCTCTTGTGTTCAAAGAGAGGTGCACAGTCACTCGCTGTTCAGCACCCACAGGGCACTCCAGATTTCACAGGTCTCTCTCTTCTCTGCCTCTCACTCCTGCTGTCCTTTTTCAAGTTTGCAGATTCTGTACCTGCTTATGCCTTGTGTGGAAGCTGTTCCACCTTTGATCACCACTGCGTTCTTCTTGAATATAGAGAACTCAGGGACACCAAACAATTATTTCACATAAGCTTTTTTGAAATGGGGTAAAGTGTTCTTTGTTCTCCATGACCCCTTCATGGCTGCAGGAAGGGCAAGGCGCTGTTTGCACTCACGCACCTCGCTCTGCTTGTCTGCCGACTTCCTGCCGAGATGCTTCCTGCTGTCAGTGGGATAATTTTTGCCCTTCAGACAATAAAGCTCTAACCGTATACGGGAACCTGGGAGTGCTTCCAAATTCCCAGGTCTGGCTGTGCCCTCTGGCCACATCCCGTCCCGTATTGCGATGAGATCCAGCATGCATCAGCACGACCGCTGTTTTTGCACTCTGGTTTCCACGGGAGGCAAACCCTGGGCATACAGCCCACAGAGGAGCCGTACAGGCTCCTGTAGCACGCACCACAGGTAAGCGTTCACTGACCTAAGGGGTAAACAGAAGGATTACGGTACTGTGTACCACCTAGGAGGAAACCCTCGACCTTAAGGGCAAAGGGATTTGTAAGGCTTCCATTTTTGGCCCACAATAACAGGACCTCTTGACAAAAGCTACTACAGCAGACCTGAGCAGCAGGGAAGCATGTAGGAAGCATGGGCTTGTAGATACAAGATGTCTAATAAATAAATCAATTGCATCGAATAAAAGTTAATTTAGAAAAAGAATAAATGGAGACTCGGGATCCCATCTGTCAAAAACACAGAGGGCTTACTTGAAAGGAGCCATGTGATGACCAAAGCACCAGAAAATTGAAAGCTAATGTTCCGCTAATTTCAGGTGCAATACTCCACCGCAAGTTAACAAATCGCATTTGGGCAAGTGATATTAGAATACAATTTTAGAACTACTTTGTCTGTGGGTTTTGTGTCTTTTCAGATGTAACAGTCTCAACAGCTTTAAAGCTTTAAGCCTTTGGTATGTACCAACAACATTTAAATCCAGCTTAACAGAATAAATTAGCATGAGTCAGTTCTTGTAGAGATGGGTCTTAAATGTAATCCTAAACTCAAGGGGTCCCAGGATCCTGAGGCAGTTCGCATCTAGGTCTGGAGCAGGTATAATTTCTTCTTCAATAATTTTTCAGCAGCTATGAAATAAGTCTGAGTGTTGCCTTTAATTGTCTTGCTAGTAGAGGAAGAAGCACTTAAGAGAAATGGCTTTAAAATGTATTTTCTGTGAAAAGTGTTTATTTGCTGTAACTCTGACTCCAGAAGTGTTTTAATATGTAAAGTTTAATATTTATTTACATTCACATAAAGACTC
The DNA here is from genome assembly GCA_035590275.1 of Ibycter americanus. Taxonomy (NCBI): domain Eukaryota; kingdom Metazoa; phylum Chordata; class Aves; order Falconiformes; family Falconidae; genus Ibycter; species Ibycter americanus. The sequence continues at coordinate 73,354,474 of JAVJGI010000063.1, forward strand.
CTTAGTTCACAAATGGACTTCTTGGTGTTGTTTTAAAGACAATGGATTTTGTTCTCTTCTGCGTTTCTGGGCTGACAACCCTCTCTTTTTATAGCGCAGGTAGAGCACAAACACAGTCTCTGTGAACTTCCTCATGCTTCCTTGTCCACAGATTTCAGCCTTGGCCCGAAAGGTCACTTCTGCAAGCATGAGCGGAGCACAGCCTCACCTAAGCCATGCTCCTGAGGTTGTCAACGAGGGAAACACATTAGTTCATTAAGGAAGAGCTCTGGGGTTTTGTGTTTATTCCCTTCACTGACAGACAGGCTTTAGCATTTTTGATGACAAAGTGCTACTCTTAGCATTCTTTGGCTTTTCTTCACTTCCTAATCAAATTCCTTTTTTTTTCTTCATTAACAGGACTCGTAGGTATTTTATTTCATATTCGCTGGTGCTGGGCCGTCAGCCAAATGCTGGGTTCCCTCTCTATCAGGCACATATACACCATCCCCATCAGGTAGTTTTTGCAGTGGTTGCTCTTTCTTACGCCGCTTTTTCCGCTCCACAGCAGTACACAAGGCCTGAAGGATCAAATCTTTATTGTTCTGGACATTGTAGTAACTCAGGTTCACCAGTTTGTCAAAATCTTCCTCTGAATAACTCAGATTGTTAATGTAATATGGACCACAGGTACTGGCAACATCAACGTCACCCTCTGCCATCTCCGAGGGACTACGTTTCACACCTAAGGGACAAACAATGACTCGGTTAACTAGCAAAAAGCAGTGGGGTCTGGGTGTTTCTCAGGCACGCACACGTAGCAGATCACAACCCAAAATCTTCCCTCCACAGGTGTCTGACTGCTGGGGTCTTCGGTCGGCAGCTGGGGGTGGCGAGGCGAGTAAGGGGGTCCCGGGTACTCCTGGAAATGCCAACACAAGCAGAGTAGCTCCTCTTTTGAGCACAGCAGGGTGAGACTCCCTGCCTCCTCCTAGAGCCCTGGAGCGAGCTGCCAGCATGGTCCCCAGGTCCCGCTCAGCGCTGACACCTTCCCAGCCCCAGCCTCTGCTTGCTGCTCTCTCCGGCCATCACAGCACCCTGCATTTCTAGCCAAGGTGCAAGGAAACAGGAGTCACTCTCTCTTTCCTGTCCTTCTCCCACAGCAGACCACAGCAGCAGGGACCTCATGGCAGCACGGTTTCTTCCCAGGCAAGGGGCCGGAAGCCACTGCCACTTTCTGTGCCTTCCAGCTTCGACTCTGCATCGTGTTATTTCCCTCACTACTGTCCTTTTATTCCTCCAGAAACAGGCTCCCAAAAATCCGTGTATTTCAGTGATTCAAGCTTCCCAAAAGTACACCTGCCTTCTCAGCAACCTGACGTATTCTTTCACCCAGCACCATCTGGCACCTGCTCTAGCACAGTCTGCTACATCAAGGCTTGGTTCCTACTGGTAAGAAATATCAAAAAATACAGAAAACAGACCTAAACAACTAGATGCTATCATCTAAACTGAGAGACTTCACAGAGTCATTATCTGGACATATCCCAGAAGCAGATGGCCCAAATATTTATGGTAATTTCCTTGAGCTACCTACTACTACAAAAAACTATGGGCTTTGTGTAACCTCAACAGTGAAAGTGAACCTGATATTCCCTGAATCACTAAGATTTAGCAGGGATACTGGAAGAACTTTTCATGCCCATTTCATCATCTCAGGATAATCAACATATATATCACAGATCCAGGCAAAATACTTCGGCAGATAGTTCCACAAGTGTCATCTCTGGAAATACTAGATCCGTCCTATCTTGTGATCTGAAGACAAATTCAATAAACATTCATTTTAATTCATTTGACAGCAGAAGCCAGATCCAAAGCTAGTGCAGAACTTTATTTGCAGGCTATCACAGAGAAAATGTTCATGGGGAACTCCGTAGTAGGTTGTTGGTACAGGACGAAAAAATATCCAACGCTTACCCTGGGAATCGCAAACCTCAACAAATTCATAGATACAGAAGGTGTAAAACACACCTCCTAACCTGCCTTTCTAGGACCTTCATAAGTCACCTGTGATTCAAAATAATAGCTGATCTCAGCACAGGCCTGGCCATCTGCTCTGGACAGTGGCACCATGAGTGGTTCCGATTCAGCTGCTGTTTTAGACACACTGCCACTTACTGGGTTGGTGAAAATACACCTGTATGCTAAACTCCCTAGGTGCGGCACGCACCCTCTGAGCTAGGGGTATGTTTTCCATGACATACGCAGTGTACAGCAGGCAAACTCGCCTTCCTGGACTCTGCAAAAGCGAGCAGTCTGCCTGCACTTGGGAGAGCGTAAGCAGCCCACTTGGCCGTAGGAGTTTTTGCTTGGATCTGCACTGACAGGACACAGCGTATAGGCAGGCTCAGCTTGCATCTGCCTGTTTGTATGTAGAATAAACAGGTTCTTGGAAGGGAAGAGGTCAATTCATTTGGTTAGATTCTGCAGATTCCTAGACTCCAGTATATGCCTTTGACTGCTACAAGAAACCTGAGGATCCCGCCCCTTGGCCAGAAAGCTGAAGATGCGGAGATCCACTGCTGCGTGCTAGCCTATATGCCTGTGTCGTGGTTTAAGCCCAGTGAGCAACTCTGCCCCACACAGCTGCTCACCCACTCCCCGCCCCCACAGCGGGATGGGGGAGGGAATCAGAAAAGTGGAAAAACTCATGGGTTGAGATAGACAGTTCAATGGGACAGAAAAAGAAGAAAATAATAATGATGGTGATAACGACAATAATAATAAGAATTAGAATATACAAAACAAGCGATGCACAACGCAATTGCTCACCACTTGCTGACCGATGCCCAGCCAGTTCCCAAGCAGCGGCCCCTGGCCAGCTTTCCCCCCAGTTCATACGCTGAGCACGGTGTCATATGGTATGGGATATCCCTTCAGCCAGTTAGGGTGGGCTGTCCCACCTGCGTCCCCCCCCAGCTCCCTGTGCCCCCAGCCTGCTCTCTGGTGGGGCACCAGAAGCTGAAAAGTCCCTGACTAGTATAAATGCTACTTAACAATAACTAAACCATCAATGTGTCACCAACATTATTCTCATACTACACCCAAAACACAGCACTGTACCAGCTACTAGAAAGAAAATTAACTCTATCTCAGCCGAAACCAGGACAGCCTGACATGGCTCATACATATTTTTTCCTTCCCCATCCTCCCCCCACGGACCCCTTGGCTTTTTAACAGCTGGCATGAGGTAAAGAGAGCAGTAACAAGCCAGAAATGGTACATAATACTGTCAGGGGTAGAAACACCAGTTAACACAGGCAGGAAATATAATGTTTGATCCCTTCTCATCACAGATTAGAAAGCATCAGAGACAAGAGAGTTTTTCTATCAGCCTTCATGAGACCATCACATCGGCAAGAGGGTGCTATCACAGGGTGCAATCACCCCCCCCAGTCACAGACACCTGCACCACCTGTACCAGAGCAGGGGAGCAGGCACTGGGAAAAGTCACCGTCTCTTCCTGACAGGACCACATGCATTTGGGGAATCTTCTCTAGCGATGCTGATCTAACAAATTGACCAAAGGATTCTGGTTTTCCTCCAATGGTCTCTCCAAGTCTGATAGATGCACTCCTCTGGCTTTGCAGACAGAGTGACAAGGAACTGGTACCGCTCAAGTGAAGCAGAGAATTGCAGACTGGTTGGGGTGGGAAGGGGCCTCTGGAGACCATCCAGTCCAACCCCTGATGAAGCAGGCTCTCCTAGAGCAGGCTGAGCCTCACACAGAGAATCTCCTTTCTACTCGGTCGTGGAATAGTCTAACCACTGCAGAAGTAACCCAGTTTGCATGTGTCAGTTTTGCTCATTTACTGTCCAGGCTCTAAATTCCCTTTGCTGAACAAGCTGATGGATGAGCTGCTATGGAAAAACTGCCCGTCCATGTGATTGAACTAAAGTGCATGCTGTACAATTTACATCTGGGCCAGGGCATGGTACTGAAGCACTATAAATTAAGCTGATCTCTGCCTGTCAATAACAAAGGGAAGACACCCACTCCCAGCCTCCCAGGACTTTCTGCAGCATCCGTCCCGCTGCTGTGGAGGTCAGGTCTCAGCTGCGAGGTAGCAACCCTCCCAAAAACCTGCATAGGCTGAGCTCTTCCACATCAGCTCAGGCGACACTTCACCTGTGGGCACCCAACAAGGGCCCCTTCTCTCTCTTTGTGTTCAGTCTCAGCTGGCAGCTACCAGCTGAACCAGTTGGGCAGCACAGGCTTGCCTCAAGTGTATGTAATACATAGGTATCATGCAGATCTTCATATACATCTTCTACATACCTAGTAACACCCCTTTTTGGATTCCCTGATAATTTATGTTGACATGTAGCATCTGCACATCACCTGATGTACACCTGATCTTAGATAACTGAGTTAGACACGACAGCCCGGATTCTGGAAATTATTGAGGGGGAGAGGGGAGGCCAACTCCCTCACAGAGCAGTACAGAAGAGCAGTACAAAAGCTAATTCTTAGTTCCTATTCTAATTCTTTTTCCTCTTCTCCTTTCTCTAATTCTTTCTACAAAGGGAACTGCAGAAACCAACCTTTCAGTTATCTGATCTGTAGTAAGAGCTGGAGTAGACTGGTGCGTGTACCCGCATAAATACTCTTAGACTATTTGAATCCTGTTCAAAACCCCAGTTGGACACCTCAAATGCGAAATGAACTCAATCCAGAATATCTACAAAGCAAAAGTACCATAGATGTTTTTATGACTCGCTTAAAAAAAAAAAAAAAAAAGGGAAAAGAATTAATGCAATTGGGACAACAGTTTCTGCATTTGTTCTGTTGTTAAACTTCATGTACCATATACCAGCCTAGCACTTTTGGTTTTCAGTATACTGTGGGGCTTTGAAGTGATTGAAAAATAAATGTTCTTACAGCATGAGTTAGGAATTTTATCATCTGGAGAAGAAGTAACTGAGATTTTTGGCACCAACAGAGGTAGTATTGTCGTGTGGGATATGGTACCAGGACTTATGTTTCGAAGTGACTGGTAATGTTGCTTTTGAAACACTTTTTAAATTTCAAAGTAGGACAAGTAGGACTCACTGAAGTGAATAAAAAGTGTCAGCATGGCTCAGTGTTATATTTTCATCACTTCACTAGTTCACACTTTTGTTTTCGAGGTTATCTGCCTAGCTGTAAGCCTGGAAATTATTTTAAACAACGAAATCCTTTGATTCCCCAGAGCATTCTCTAACAGAAAAGGATGACAAGTATGACAGAAAATAACCATGCTAATTTCTGCCACTGCAGATAAACAGAATATATGTTTCATCAGTAAACTCTACAATCTACCTATGAGAAGCCAAAAAAAAAATAATCTGACGAGGGGCATATGTGCCAAAGGCTGATTCCAGCTGCTGCTCTGCTGTCTGGGAAAAATTACATATTCTAAGCTTCTTGATATGGTTCAGATCTAAGCAAAGAGAGTCTGAGTCTGTGTTTACAGCATGATCTGAAGAATAGATATTGCACGGTGTAAAGGAGAAAGAGGGTGGCTGCTGCCTCTGTTACATGATGGGTAACTGTAAACTTACCAGGTGCTTTGTAGTCCCTGAAGGTGTCATTTACCAGAGGGAAAAATATCACAATAGGTGTTTCTGGGCTCTCCTTGTCACCGACAATGTAGCATTCCTTCAAGTGTGGGGTTTCCTGATCATCTGGCACCTTCCTAGGGAAAGGGATTCCCTGTTTTGCAAAGTATTTAGAGGCTTCTTTCAGGGGCTGGTTGCCACAACAGGAAAACAAAACAAAAGAAAACATTAGAATGTAAATACCAGAAGCACTTCTCATTTGACCAAATTCAGAAGGAATGTTTGTGGGGTAAGGACCCACGTTCTGACAGATTATGGCACATATCCAGCTTAGGTGCAGAAGGCATATAAAGCCAAGATGGGGAGGGCCAGAGTTAAGTGGGATGGATCTGGGTCCACATGCATGTATGAAAATCTACATCCCACATTTGGATATTAAAAGTGCTGTCTTTAGACAGCTTTTCATTCCTAAGGAATTTAAAGTTCCTAAATACAAACTGTTCTTGCATTCATTTGCATATCTGGTCTTCTGCATAAAACTCTCCTACTGTTACAGTTACATTGTCCTGAATGTACCTTTTCCCATGCATAAGAAAAATGTATGATTGCACTGAGAAGTCTTGGACAATTTTTAAATGCATTTAGCTTCATTCATTCTATATTTGACTGCCTTCAAATCAGCTAAAACACATTTACCCATAAAAATGGGCAGACTCAGTTTACCACATTCTTACTTCCTGATAGCACTTGTACTGTTCAATAAAGATACGTGACCCTGGTAAACTGTTAGCTCATTTACACTTCCCAGACACTGGGCAAAAAAGTTTCTATGAGTAGAGGATCAGTCACTCTGGGAACTCAGAGAAACAGAGAACTCAGCAAAGAAGCATGTACAAGGCTCACCCCTGTCTGGGAACCTGAACTGTAGTTGAAATGCAAAATGACATCCGCTTTCCTTTCTGGTCTCAGAAGAGGCGGGTAACTGGTGGCAAAGGCAAATGCAGTATCAATCAGGATGAGGTAGTCTGTTGCTACTGTCAGGCGGCTGGGCTGAGAGTCAAGCTCACAGTCTAGAAAAGAAGTATTTTTTTTTTCAGAGGATGTGCTCAATGCAAGAGAGGTGCTGAGCATAGTCAGTTGTTAACAGAAAGAGAATTCAGCTTTTCCTGGGTCGTAAGCCTACCTATATAGCTGATGGCTGCAGTTTAGTCATTTCTCTGTTCCTCGTCTAGCTTCCTCTTTTCGTTATTTACTCCGCAATTTATTTGGCTTTCCTCTAATTAAGAGGGACTAACTCAAGGCTCAGGAGAATAGAGCTAATCCCCTGCCCTGGTTTTGTGTGTGACTGATCAGGTCAGGGGGTTTTGGCCTTTTTCTTTTAATATGGAAAAAATTAAAACAGCACCTCACTCTCTCAACACGCTAAAGACTAAAGATCTTTTCTGCCTCACACGCTATGAGAACAAGCACGCAGCTGCTAAGGTACACGGAAGAGCTGGTACAAGGCTGAACACAAGTTCCAAACTGGGTAACGGGGAATACTGTTAGAAAGGTTGTACGTTACCTACAAGTTAAGAGGTAACACGAAACCAGGCTCCCTCCCCCATCCTTGAGTACTGGCTGGGCAAGGGACAGTGCACCGTGGCACCAACGCCGCGCCACAGTTGTGCCGGCTGGCTGGCACAGCAGCAGACACACCCTGGTCAGCTAGTCAGGGTCTTTCTCATCTACTGGATGCTAGACTTCATGAAATTTTTAAGAACTTATTTTTGAAGCCTCTCAGCTACCTAATTTCAGCTTTCAGTGACGAACAGTTTCAAATATTATGAGAGAACAGGAGCAGAACAACAAGGCAGTCGGCTCGACAATCTCCTAAGCATTGCTTCTTTTTCACAAGGATGGTTTGAAAAATAACTAAAAGCCTGGTCTGATTACCATACCTTTCCATTTGGAAAACTGGCTCTCTAGGTAGTTGTTGTTCATCTGGAGGCCCTTCAGAAAGTTGTGGATTTCTGAAGCTGCTGGACGTAACATGGCAACATCTCGGAAAATGTCTGAGAAGCTGTCAGTGGGGCAAACCACCCGAGTATCCAGCTCATTTGGCCTTGTAGGGAACAGGGTTTCATCATCTGCAGAAAAAAGAATAACTGTTCTTGTATGTGGCTTCGTTGTTGATGTCAATCTGTACAATCATAATTAAACACCTGGAAAAACTTGGATTTCTTTCTCTTTATTTCCAGGAGCTCCACAAATCTCACAGTTTTTCAGCTAAGCTTTGAAAAATCCATTTCTTATTCTCACTCCGCAGTGGTAAAGGTCTTGTTTGTACTGTGAAAGAGTCCATCTCACCTCCCATAAATGTCTTTGTTTTTCTATGATTTTACCCACTACAAGATCCTGCACTTACCCAGTCTTCCTTTGTTACCTGTGTTACAGTTTCTCTCTCAGCCACACACACAAAAAGCCACACAACTGCAGTCTCTCAGCCACACAAATGTAATGTCACTCACTAGCAAATGCAAGGTCCTTGTTTTAGCAACCAGAAACTACCTCCTGCAAATGCAAGATAAAATAAATCACCCTTTTGCTAAATTTCTCTTCCTTCTCATCTTTTTTCTCTCTAGCGTGTCTGTCTTGTGCATTTCTCCTTGACATTCCACCCTGCAGATCTTTCTTAATTTGGTGGCATGTTTTGCAAACCTCTTCTTTATGACTCGTTTGGAATGACTTCCTATAGTACTGAAGTTTGGATCCACGCTTTGTAAACTCCAGAGATGCAAGGGCGGTGTTTGCTCTTGCTTCTGTGAAGCCTCATGCCATGTTCCAACTTCCAAAAGAGGAACTGGAAGACTGTGGATCGCTAGGGGAGGTTTCCAGCCTCTCCCACTCTACAGGGATATTTTTCTCCAGTTTTACCCTTGTGCTCTGAAACTGGCTCATATGAGGGACATTCTCTCTTTTTTTTTTTCCTGTGACAGAGCCCACGGATTTTTTTATCATACCACTGAAATGACTGCTATACTGTAATACACAGCAAAATTTCCTCCTGATTTCCATGTGGATTACATAAAACCCTAAAGAGGAAATTCCACAATGGCTTTGAAAAATTCATGGCCGGGGGGGGCGCCGAAAATAAAAAAAAAAGATAAAATAATGTAATGGCACAAGAATAACCCACCTATGTCTGTAATTTTGTCTCGGGTCCATTTGTGCCAGAAGTCTTCTGAATGAACAGATATATACCAGGCATCCATAAGATTCAAGGAAAATACACTGCTCCAGATCCCTGTGGCATAGAATATATTTGATAGAAAGTAAACTGGTAAAGACCTGGAAGCATTTTCATTCACAATGACCTTTAGCACCTTCTGCATTCTCTAGCAAACTTTAATCATTACATTATGTTAGTGCACAAATACAAGGGACTGTCTTTATAAATCAGTGTATGAATCCATCATGCATATAAAGAATCTAATTTATTGACATATATTAAGAGGGCCAGTAGTATTTTCAATATATCTACCACCACATTCATTTTTCTTATGTGGCAAATGACATTTTGCCAAGTTCATCTTAATATTTTCCTCTTGTCCTCAGCATTTGTTATTCCCCAAGTCCCCAGCCTTTGTAATTCTAAAGGGTTTATTTATTTCTAACACAATCCTGTTACAGGTACGCAGTTATCATGCAGGACTGCCAACCGCAAAACATTCAAGATTCATACGCTAATATCCCTTAGAATGAGGGAGCTGACTTAAAAGTTTTGAAAATAGAAAGTGTAAATGTAGGAGTCTCTTCATTTGCCTTCTGATTTTTTTAGGGTTTCGGGCATATCCGGGTTGCATTTTCAAGCTCTTCCCCTAACAGACGTTGCAAAGTTGATGGCTGTCCAGACCATCACCGGTCCACAGGCTCCCAGGCTGACAGCACACCATTATTGGCATGGTCAGATGTGCCCAGTGTGCGGCTGTGCCCTCCCGAGCCCCCCAGCCTGTACAACCAGCCCTGGCCCTCGGGAGGAACGGAGTGAGGGAGCGAAGGGGCTGCACCCCAGCAGCCCGGACGGGCTGGGCCGTGCGGGAAGGAGCGGCAGGACCTGCGGGGTCAGCCCCTGCTCTGCTCGGGGGCTGGCACGCAAAGGGACCTGCCGACACCTTTCGAATAGCTGTGTCCCTGGAGTGAGTAACAGCGCCTGAATGAGGGGACGCTGGGTCACTGGCAGGGAAGGGGCAGAACTGTCCCAGCGTTGCTCTAGAGAAGGCAGGAGGAAGGCGGCAGGGGGGTGTAGGCAGGGGGCTGGTGACCTTTCTGACCACAGGAGGGGAGACCTGGGTACCTTGTTTGACACTGCAGCCAGGGACGGAGAGATTCTGATTTGCTTCTTTACACCTCACCGCTAGCTGTAGTGACATCTCCACACAAGCAAGAAGTCCTGACTTCTCAAAAACCCCCTGAAACTTCCTTTATGCAGTTGGTGGAAGCAGGAAGAACAATGAGGCAAGAGATCACTTTCACAGCGGGAAAAAGATTTCCTTACTGCTTTTACTGTTCATATGCAAGAGGGGAGAAAAGTAAATATCATGACCCATTTGCACTCTGAAATGGAAGTGTTATCCTGGAGGATTAGTCAGGATTAGGAACATTGTAGATAAAAGGCTGTATTTTAGAGACCCAGGTTGCAGAAGAGACTGATGATTTAACTTAGCGGCAATGTTACACAACTTTTGTTGCCAACAAAAACACAGAAGTATTGCAAAGGCCTCATGCCAGTAAGCATAACCACATATGAAATCAAATAAATCTGTTCTCCTGAATAAAATTGCAGAGAAAATTTAAAATCCTGCAGGTAGTGACCTGTTATCAGTTCTAATATTTTACCATGTACTGCTCCTGGAAGATAAAAAAATATACTAACAGTTTCATTTCAGAAGAGGGGTTTGCACAGGAGCAGCTTATATTCTATTACATTACAGTGCAGTTGCCTGGAGCAACAAATCACCTTCCAAAAAGCAGATTCTGGATTCTGGGATCTTCTTCATCAGGCGACCCATGAAGAACTCACTACCAAAATCTTCTGCGCGAATGAAGGCACCGTATTTCGGGAATCCTACCTCATAAGGGGTGAATTCCACCCATTCTGAAAGAAAAAGCGCAACACAGACTGATGACAGGCAGCAGAGGCACAAATCAGTTGAGTAAAACGTGACATTGGCCAGGTTAAGGCAGGCTGGTTTCTAACTATCATACTTTGCAAGCAGGTACCTTTTCACTGTACCTTTCACAGTGGTGAATGTGAAGAGTGAATGGCCCTCTTGCATCTAAATTGCTTTACAAGCTTTAGATTTCTGAAGCTTTCTACAGAAATGCATAGCACGTGATTTCACAGTAACATTGCATAGCAGGTGATTTCACGATAACATGCTCCATCATCCTGCTTTTGATCCTGAATACAGCTGAATACACTAAGGCCTTCAAAAATTTAAGTATTAAATTTCTACTCTGAGGTGGATTGGTCTTTTAGAGTAGCTGTGCATTGAATTGGTTTCTTTACTTAATTCTAAATCGACCCCTATTGGGATTAAATGTTATGTGCAACTCTGGAGTGTTATTACCTCTAAAATCCTGGTCGCTGATTTTATCCTTCACATTGAGAGAGAGGTAGATGGGCAGGGGATTCTGACCCTGATTTAGTGCCTGCTGCTGATCTGTGAGCTTATGGGAGTCCTCCTGTTTTGAAGAAGGACAGTAGCTGAGGACAGTTAGATGACACAGAGAGCCTCTCAATTCATCTAAGCCTGGGCTCTGACAATGCATAATGCAGCATAATGCAGCCAACAAACACCATGAACGACACTGCTGAGGCACATGCTTTAGGCATCTATCTGAAAAACAAACAAGCAACAAGCAAACACCCCCTTTTCTGTAAGGGTGGTCAAACACCGGCATACGTTGCCCACAGAAGTTGTGGGGTCTTCACCTGTGGCGATACTCAAAAGCCCATGGCTCAGGGCTGCCAGCTCTAGCTGATCCTGCCTGAGCAGGGCTGTTAGACAAGATGACCTCCAGAGGTTCCTTCCAATCTCTAGTGGTTTTTGATTTACTGTTTCCCTCACCACTATATTCACTAAATATTCAAATCTGAAGAGAAAGGTGCTGCTATCGTACCTTTTCATGTAACATGGTTTCAATTATGAGTCCCCATAGATCCGTGAAACATATCTGATGTCCTTCCTGTTCCCTCTGGCACAACTCTTTCAAATAGTATTTCAGACAATCGGGGGCAAAACAAGTAAAGAACTTATTTTTGAGCACATGCTTTCGGGCATCATTGAGTGTTTCCTTAAGATCCTTTTGGGACCAGTCAGGATCTCCATACAAGTTTGACATGGTCCTAAAAAAAACAAACAGACCACAGCAACAAAACCACAAAGAAACGTGCGGATCCTGAGACAGAGCTTTGGGAAGTTACAGAGGTTTGTGTATCATGCCTTGATTTATGTGAAAAGTCATGTGTGTGTGGTACCACCCACATATTTAATCAGGACTGAATTAATTCTAAATGTGGGCAAATACCCAGTGAAGGAAACAATAAAAAAGCCACAGCAGAAAAAGAAAGCCCTTTCTTGATAGTGAAGATGATACCACTCTTCAGATCACTTCTTGACATCACACATAGAAAATTCCTATGAAGATTTTGCTTATTTTGGTCTTACCACGTTGTACCGGATAAACCAGTAATGTATGAGACGCAGTCCAAGACATTCATTTCCTGCACACTGAGAAGGTGGGCATACATGGCTGTCAGAGCTCTGGTTCCACCACCCGTTGTCATGATTGCCACCACAGGTACCTGTTCAAACCCAGAATACATGCGTTTAGTGACATGGTCTGAGAAGGGACAGACACACCCTTGATTAGAAAAGAGAAAGTTACAGCATGGATAAAGTAAAAAAGATGCTGCACGACACCAGTCTGCAAGGAGAAGAAAAATCTGAATTAATATTGTGGTGTAGAAGGAGCAAGAAATACTTCATGTTCCCTCTGCCAAGCAGCTGTGCATTAGGACATGAAATCCATCATCTCGCACGTCATGTTTTCAGTGCCCTATTGCAAAACCAGTAACACAGACCAGCAATGGTACCTCCTGCCATCCGAACCAGAATTTTATCAGGTGCAACAGACCAGAAAACATAGGTGCTGTCTCAGAGTTTCCATTTGAGTAGTTGTAACCCCTCTGTTACTGAAGTTTGCCAAAGTCAATCTCTACTATTGCATAGTTGTTTCGCAGGCTGTACTAGAGGTATCGTGACATGGGTTTCAGGGCACCAACGAGTTCAGATCCCCTGAGACCAGAGGCGGGTGACGCCACCCCCTTCTACAGTTGCTGGAGGGAGGGAGAAGCCACACCCGCGCGCCCGACCCTGCGCGTACGCACAACACTGGGCATGCAAGTCAGGCACAATTACTTCTTTCTGCGATGAGACAGAAATCCAGGGTCTGGCAGTCTTGGAAGAAGGATTAATACGTAAATGTGAGTTGGCTCCAGTAACAGTAACGATGGCTACCATGCACTGGGGTGAATTCGCCTCTTGTGCACATCACCAGGAGGCTGCAGGGAGACTGCTCTGCAGGGACGTACGGGTGCCACTGCCTCCGAGGGGATGGGCGTGAGGGCCCCCCACCTCAGCCCCGCCGCCCCCCCCTGCCACGGCGGCGCACGGGGCTACAGCCGGCCCGGCACACAGGCTGCGCGTC
>JAVJGI010000063.1:73372059-73423395 GCA_035590275.1 Ibycter americanus
TGGGTAGAATCTTTTTGCTTTACTAATCGTTCACATGTCAGTCCCGCTACCCCCGAACGTCCTACGCCGGTGCTGAGCCCTCCAGCGCGCAGGGGCCGCCGGGCGGGGGGTTCCGCCGGGGCCGGCCCGGCCCAGCCCAGCCGCGGGCTCCGGGGAAACTGCAAAAACCGCCCAGTGCACCGCGCACATCTGCCGTAGCGGCCGGGCCTGGCGGTTTATCTCACTTTACCTAACAATAAATACACGGTAACGAAGAAGTGTGATAATTTACCTATGTTGTCGATTTTGTCCCGGGTCCACCTGTGCCAGAAATCTTCTGATGAGTGGGACAAATTCCAGATATACAACACATTCAGTGAAAATAAGCTACTCCACATGCCTGTAAAAGGAAAGAGCTTCCTGACTCACATGTTCACACGTCATGAAGAGAGAAACTGTTATCACACCATGAAATTAGCAAGGTTTCTGCTTTTCCTTAGTTTGCTTTAAATGGATGAAGAGTCATTTTTATTTGGCTGCTGGTTTTTAAACTTTGTTTCGGTATCCAGGTTTTGTCTTATGGCAGGAAGGGCTGGATACACATTCTAACGAATGCTGAGTCTTTTGTGAATTAATATGATGTAAGGAGCTTGGGTTTTCAGAAAAAAAACCCAACCAAGTATCACAAGGCTTGTCTAAAAAGAAGGGATGAAAGTTTGCAGTCTGAGAGCTTTGATGAGGAATTATATTGATAAGGGCCTAACTACAACATGATTTTACAGCAACTGCACGTGTAGGCTTCCCCTTCTGAGAATAAGCCTGTTGGCACACTGAGGGATCAGTTTTGACCTTGCATTTTTGAGCTTCGGAAACAATTTTGTTTGGTTACCCCTTAGGGCACAAGTGCTCACTGGGTTTTGGTTCAGGAAGCACAAATGTATGCACAGCCAGCACAGGCTTAGGCTAAAATAGTAGCATGTCTGCCTCATTCTGAGTTAACGCGGCCAGTTGAAGAGAGGTTTGCATCTTGAACTGGGCACAAGCTGACAGCTGGTCTCTGTCTGGAAGACATGTACCTGCGCTCCACATCAGTCAACGGCAAAAGTGCTGCTGGGTGTGACCCTGCTGCTTCCCCGCCAGGCTTGCCCAGGCAACATGGAAACAGGAGCTAGTGACGGTGGCCAGAGCAGACTCTTTGGAGCACAGGGGGACATGGCATGCTCAAATACACCCCAGGGCAGTGGAGAATCACCATGAAGGCTCATCTAAACTGTCTATAGGAAGCACACAAATTACTGACTGCCTGTGTGCCAGGCAAGAGGCTCTGGAGATCACCCTTCTGGAGCAGCGTGAGCAGAACTGTGGATTCCCACAGACGTGAATTTTATTGTTGGGCTGGAAGTGATACCATATTTTTATTCAAAACTAGCTTTAAAAATGAAAATAACTATTTGTCACTTTGAATTTTCTTTTTTACAACAAACTCAATCCATTATAGTAGGTATTCATTCAGCAATGAGATATTTATCCTCTCTGGTGAAACTGCCCTGTCAGTCATGCACCAGTGCTTTATCAGTGCTTAGTTTAGACAGCTCACAATTAAAAAAAAGAAAAAAAAACCAAACAAAAAAAAACATTCAGATGTTTTTAAGAGCTTACCTTCTAAGAAGCAGATCCGGGATTCAGGGATCTTCTTCATCAACCGACCCATGAAGAACTCACTGCCAAAATCCTCAACACGAACAAAAGCTCCATATTTTTGCAATCCCACCTCATAAGGGGTGAACTCCACCCATTCTGTGAAAAGGAATACAAAGAAGAGAACAACACTCAACTACAGCCCCTTAGCCGTAGATAAAAATGATGTTGCTATCATGGGAGTGAAAGGAGTTAAATATTAAAGTAATATCTGCAGTTAAATCTAATATTCCAGACCAATAGCAACGAGCTGTAAGCAGGGTGCAAATGAAAAAACTCGTGAACATGAAACTGCTTTGGAATACTTTTCTGTCTGTTGCATAGACAGTCAAAACTTTTACCTGACCACACGGACATTATACAAACACACATCAGCTGAGGTTCTGGTCTTTAAATGAGAGAGCTTTTTTTAGACTATCTAAAAAAACTGTCCCAGGGTTTACCAGCTTAAATGTAAAGACAAATGACTCCCAGAAGTCTCATAATTACCTTTGAAATCCCGAGTGCTATAGTTGTTCTTGACATTGACTGCAGTATAGATAGGCAATGGGTTCTGACCACGATCAATGGCCCGTTGCTGATCAGAGAGTCTATGGTTGTCTTTCTGTGGTTCCAGAAACACGGTTACACTGAGACGAAAATTAGCACAGGAACATTTCTCTGCATCTAACCTTGTAGGGCAGAAAAATTTCTGCCTCTAATGTATAATGTGTGCTGGGCTTAAATTCTGAAATGTTCCGTATTTTTCAAAATTCCTGAAAGCGTTATGTTACTGAAATATCTGCAGGCATCCAATCTGATGCCAGATAATATGATGACCTATTAGGATGAAAATGGAAGGACATGATGAAGAGCAGAAAGCAATACTTCTGGTACAGACCAGCTTAACACGTTATGCTGCAAGGTTATGTAAGACCTCTCGCATATTTCAAAAGCCTGCAGGTCCGTTTGTTAATACCTCTCACGGGCATTAAGATAATGTCTGTAATTTTGCTATTTCTGAACAAAATATTTACAGTATATGCCCCCCCAAAAATCTTAAAATATAATTTTTTTTCAAAATGTTAATCTTCGAGTTTTCTCAGAAAAACATGTCCAAAATCTCACAAGCGAGAATGCTGATTTCCACCATGGCTGGGCATCTAAACAGCCACCACCAAATGTTTTGGAAATGGCTGTGCATTTGCATACACAGTGTCTCATAACAAACTACTTCTCTCAGAACAAACAGGAAAACATCTTCTCCAGGAATTAACTTTCAGAAAATTGTAAGCCACTGTAAACGCTGTTGTATGACATACTGTACCCCATCATGCAACAAAGATTCCAGGACAAGTCCCCAGAGATCTATGAAAGATGTTTTGTGCCCCTCTTCTTTCCGTTGACACAGCTGCTTTTTGTAATACTTCAGATACTCCAAGGAAAGGGAATTTATTTTGCATTTTGTCATATGTTTTCGAGCCTCGCTTATTTGCTTGTCGAGATCCTTTTGTGACCAGTCAGGATCTCTGTACAAGTTTGACATGGTCCTAGGAAGAGAAAATATATATTAAAGTGGGGAAAAAAAACCACCAAGGTTTCAAGTTAGCAATGACTACATTTTATGTTTCTATGTTAAGTTCTTGATTTGAAACTCAGTAAAGATTTCCTGTCTTCAGTTACCTAAGAAACTACCATGCTCCCTTTGAAGTCACAGGCATTACCCCTATCAAAATGGCTTGAACAGTTTTCCATAAGCCACTCTTATAAAAACATTTATTTTTGTGTTGTTGCAAATTATGTGGCTTTTCCCCACAAAAAGACTTAAATCTGTCAGTTTTTGAAGAAGATCAAAAAAACAGGACTGCTAAGAAGGTATTATAGGTGGACTACGGCATGCCAGCCCCAGCCTACTTCAGCGCACTGGTGTCATCAGGAAGACTCCAGCCAAGAGCTGCCCAGCCCTACTTACCATGTGGTACCAGACAAGCCAGTCAGGTACGTGGCACAGTCCAAGACATTAAGCTTCTTGAGCCCCCGCAGACTGCCGTACAGCGCGGTCAAAGATCGCATGCCCCCTCCTGTAGTCATGATGGCCACCACTGGGGTCTGCACAACGCACAAACAGAAAGGGCTGGCGTCAGACTGCGGAGCGCAGCTGACTGTGGCTCTCAGCAGAGACCCCCCACTACATCAAGCCTGACACCACCATGCGTGTCCAGGCACAGACTTCTTTCCAAATGACTTCTACTGAAACATAAGCTACCATTTATTTTATAAAGGAGAACAGGAGTAAAAGTAATGACAATTTTTGCTTAGATAACTGATACTTGTCTCCAATGTGTTCAACACAGATGTTTGGTAAAAACCAAATGAAAATGCATTAACTCAAACCAAAAGAGAGAGTAAGAGAAAAAAAAGGCAGTTGTAAAGGCAGGAATTAAAAAGAAAACTCAGGGGTCAGAGACAGGAGGAAGGTTTATCAACAAGGATAACAATCGTAGGGTAAAGACTGTGGAAGAAGCCATTTCTATATAAGGAGTATCTAGCCTGGCTTGCAGTGAAGGTGTAGCAGGACAAGAGTTAAACTCAGGATAGCAACCACAAAGGACACCAATGGCAGGGTGAGATTAGGGGTATGGGGTAGTATTGGAAGTGTACATAAGTTTAAAGGTGAGGAAAGACCAGAAAAAAATTTAACCAGGAAGAAAAAGAGGTCATAATATGCGCTGTTATGCCCCCGCTGCTAAGCACTCCTTAGATGTTTTGAATGTTTGCTCTACAGACCTCATGGTCCAGCAGATCCTGTTCCAGCTGCAGGACCTTCTTCAGAGCAGGAGCAACATAATTCTGCCTTTTGCGTAGAAAGTCTTGCTCTTGCACGCAGAGGTCAAACCCTAAACGCACATCAAGGCAGTCTGGGCTGCAGCAGGGATCAGGAAAAAAAGAATATTCCATTTTATTATTGGTAGACAAGCTCAGAGTTTCCAGTACAAGGAAAGAAGTGAGACTCACACAGTACTGCATTTACAGGAGAAGCCTTTGCTACGCTCCCAAGCAGGTATAAAATGCTGCGTGGAAGAACGATAGGAAAAGGGACTGCTAAACTTCTAAGCAGTTACCAAAAGAAAACCTAAGGAAAGACATTCCTGCAGGTAATGTCTGAGACATCTGCTCTCTGGATTCTCTCACGTTTTAGCCTGCACTGAGAGCTGTAGGAAAGACTTCCATTTGTCTTGAAGCAGGCAGCAAAGTTTACCTACTGCATGATCAACAGTACCAGGTGATCAGCTGCACTCTTACACTGTTAAAGAAAAGGTTAAAGACTGTGCTGAACATAACCCTGACATAACCCTAGCATAATTGGCTTAGAATATTATTTCTTCTACTTTATGCATCTTTTTTCATTATTCATGTCTCAGTATGGATTAGCTCATGTGAATTCCACTTCACTTCATCACACCACCTACTGTCCTATTGTGAGTGCCTCCTCCCCAGTAAAGAGCCAAGGGTGAGATGAGTTTAGCTAAGGACACATTAGCCTCCAAGAGTGGGCAAGTCTCTTACCAGTCTTCTGCCTTTGCATATAAATCAAATCCTTTATCCTGGAAAGCAAGAATGCAAACAGTGTAAGCGTGACAACCTGCTTTAGCACTCCTCCCCTGCCGCCCCAGGAGGAATTTTAGCCTCTGCTGTCCTAGCAATACGAGTACAAATCAGAAGCTCTGAATAATCCAGCAGCCTGTGTGAACTGACTGCAGCGGTTTATTGTCAGGGAAGTTGTTCAGTAATTCCCAATGTTTTCCAGTGAATGTAATGTCTGAGGACAACTGCTGTTTACAGAGGAAAGTAATGATAGTTTGTACCTTCCTCATCTCTACCAACATTACCTCTCTGGGGCAGCCAGCCAGGCGGCAGCCACACTACTGTTCTACACAACAGCATTTGCTCCTCACTTTCTGTGGCAGCTTATACTCCACAACAGCTGGGATCCTTTCATTCTATATGGATTTTGTCAACCATGAATCTAAAAGCACTTTGCAAAGCACGGTCAGCATCAGCACAAGGCTGGCACTAGCTCAGTTAGTTCAGGTGCCCCACTGATGCACGAGAAGGGGAAAAGCAGAGCCTCAGAATTTAGCATGCAGTAAGATCGGGGTGGAGTAACAAGATCCCTGTAGTCCCACACCCACTCAAATGAACAAGGCACAACCTGCCCTTATCACCCAAAGACCTACCACTGTTAGACTGCAGCATCTTTATCTGCAGGCTTTCATCATCTGAAAGTAACCTGGTAATCATTGGGGGTGATGCAGACTTCCACACTCAGGTTTCTCAACCTCTCCCACAAAAGAGCAGGCACTCACCTCTGCCAAGATCATTTTTTTTCCACTTGGAAGGGAATGAAGTTCCATGTTTGGAGAGCCTGTATCATACGCACAGGAGTGCTGAAAAAATGCAAATATAGCCAAGTTTATATTGTAAGGAATGTTGCTCTCTTTCCACAGTGCAAATTGACATTACTATTTATGGTGCATGCTACTTTACATGCCATTATTATGTTTTATAAAGTCCAGTTATAACATACAAAGTAGGGAGGTCGTTTCTTCCCTGGTAGCGTCACATCCAGCGTTGGCTGCTTGTATTTGGCATAGTGGAATCTGGCAGGAGAGCAGGAGCTGAAGACCAGATCAGATCCCAGCAGAATTTTTTGGGTGCCCTCGTAAGAGCCTTGCACTTTAAAGGAGAATTCTTTCTCTAAGGAAGCAACACAAAAGCAGACAGAGTAGTTTTCTCATCAAAATGGGAAACAAAGGTTCTTATAGAGTCTGTCACAAGCCTGTTCTCATGTTTCAGATTTGCTGGGGGTTTTTTTATTCTTCCATTAAGCTGATTGCCTTCATAGTAATAGCACATCATGATTTAAAAATAGCTGATGGAGAAATAACCTCACTTGATAAAGATTTCTTCTCCTTTTTCTTCTTCTTCTCAACCACTTGAACTTCCAAGCAGCAGATTTGGCGAGACTGTAAGAGACACAAACAATAAAATACTTCATATGGCAGGGAATTTTCCGGTCTGAGATTCTGTTTCCTAGTGTAAGCTCCTACTGACAATGATACAAATGCTATACAGGCAGTGCACTTTGTCCCAAGGAAAACATTTTCTCTCAGTCATGACCTTGATTTCAGATGCTGGCTGAAACAGGAGTCGTCCCTGAGAAACTGGACACAGCCAGGGCAAGGCTGGGTGTGCAGTGTGGGTGAATAGGGCTTGCAGAAGGAAGAAGGTAGGGGCAAAGTGAAGAACAGCACTTCCAGGATCCCCGCAGAGATGCGGAAGACTGATTTAAACAAAAATAATGAGGAAAAGAAGCTAATAAATGAGCAAATGGCATGGTCAGAAAGTCCTGTTCAAAAAGTGCAGTTATGAATGCAGGACATGACACGTGCCTGGGACAGGACAATCCCCATCGCTGTAGCAATACAGGAGTTTGGAAGGAGTGAAGTCCAAGGGAGAGTTCACTGCTGCACCAGTGTCTCAGACCAAAACCACTTCCATGTGTTGCCTTTGCACGATCAGGGGATGCTAGCACAGGGATCTCCCCACTGTTCCAGCTGCAGCCTCCCCACAGGTGCCATCCAGGAGGATGTCGTGAGGCAGCTGATGCAGTGGGAATGTTTCAGTGTTATAGTGCTGGCTTTGCTCAGCCAAAGGGCATGTTGGCCTGGTGACTGTGAGTCAAGTGAAACAAGTGTGGCAGCAGGACAAGAGAGATGACAAAGCACAACACTCACCACTAGCACTCCATTAGTAATGATGGTTTCAGGAGGGCCTGAGCTAGGAAACAGAAAGAAAAATACATTTTTAATCACTCAGTATAATTACAGTATAATTAATGAGCCACGCCCTTCTGATTTTCCTCTGCTTATTTTTAGCTGTGTACTGGATTTGAAAGAAAAGTCCCAGGAGACTCATGGTACAAGTTTCCTCACTCTACTCTGTCAAGCCACAATCATCATCCTACTGGCTCATCCAGTCCTGGAGCTCAGGGGAAAAAAAAAAAAAAAAAAAAAGTACTGCAGAGCCAAACCATGTAGTAATTTTATGCTGAACCCCAAGCTGAGGTTGCAGATGGTTTCACAGAATCCCATTTTTTAACAAATGCAGTTTGCCAATGGATGGGACAGAAAGGGCTCTAGATCAGAAATCCAGTGCCTTATTCCATGTCGTGCTCTGAAGGGAGGCATACACCCCACCCCCATCCCCTCTCCACTGATCTCAAAGACAAATGTGTAACAAAACAGCAGTCCCAGTACACTAGTCTTAAACAGTATTCATTACACTAGGCAAATAAAAGGTTTTAGGGTGTGCTTCCCATCTGCCTGAAGCTCATGGGAAGTCACCCCAGCACACACCTCATAGCACAGGTTCCTCAGGAAACCATGTTCATCATCAGCATCATCAAGGCACTCCAGACAATTAGACTAGATTATTTCGTGCCTCTGAATTGCCATTTCTTTTTGCTGCAGACTATGTTGCATTTCACATTTACTCACATATTATCCAATGCAAATCCCACCTCTAACTCCTCTTGTCTCTGGAAAACAAAGAAAGGAAAATGTTTTTGCCACTAGTCTCCCTGCAGTTCTCATAACGCTGGTTCTCACTCTCACAGTATCAGTATGAATGTGCTATTTGGGCCTGCAAGAACATTTAAAACAGCAGCACCCACTACCTCACATCTGTGTGTCTGGAGCCTCAAGATGTTTTATTGATAGGAAGCTTCTGGATGGCTGTGACAGCAGTTTTAACAAGGCAGGCAGCTTGCCTGCTTCCGCTGGGACACCAGGGACAGAGCAGGCAGAGCTGCAGTCTCACAGCGAGTCCACCAGCAAAGCGAAAGACGGTCTGCGGGGGGAGCAGCCGAAACGCCATGACCTAAGGAGGGGAAAGGGTGACATGCAGAGCAGCTGTGGAAGAGGACAAGCACTTTGTCTGGCAACG
The DNA here is from genome assembly GCA_035590275.1 of Ibycter americanus. NCBI lineage: Eukaryota > Metazoa > Chordata > Aves > Falconiformes > Falconidae > Ibycter > Ibycter americanus. The sequence goes on from JAVJGI010000063.1 coordinate 73,380,724, forward strand.
CGTCGAAGGCATTGGGGCAGAGGTAAGCCTGGCACTAAGGGCTCGCCTGCGGGGTGATGGAGGACAGCATGATCCCTAGGAGGAAGAAAGCACCAGAGAAAGGAAAACAAAGGTGCAGACAGAAGGGGTGAGGAGCAGAGAAGTGAGATCATGCTGTAGGTTACTTAGTTGCTCAAATTACCTATTGCATGAAAGACACCTAAAAAGTTATTAATATAGCACAGAAAGATTTACAAAGGCCTGAAGAGTATGAGCTCTAACTACGGTAGCTGTGCAAACACAGTAGTGAAAGGCTGGGGTACGGCACGTGTAACCACCCAGTCGCGAGCTGGGTTACAGCTCGCTGAACGCTCTGTTTTACCGAGGGCTAGTAGAAGCCTACGTACTGCGCTGCTCCTCTGGTATTTTGCAGAGGAAGAAATGGTCAAATAAGGCATTTAAAGATAATGACCTGCAGAGTGGAGTTGGGGTGTGTGTAGATATGGTGCACGACAGATGTACAAGATACTGGGAGGGAAGTGAAACAGGAGAGGGATGGACAGAACATACGAGAGGTGGGATGTGCAGCTTTGAGCCTCCCTGGACATTCAAAACAGGAATATTTCTTGTTGCCCAGCTGCGTGCATGACTTAGACACCTCGTTTGAAAAACCCAGGCCACAGTCCATAATTAGCAACTAGTCTGGTTCAACACTTAGTTCCAATTACAGAGTTATTACTTTCCAATTACTAGGTTAAGTAACAAGCTATGACAAAAGCATCGTGTACTAACATGGACACGCCCCTCGACCCTCAATGGGGGCAAGCTCAGCAAAGTGACAATCTTGCAAAGACACCTGAAGTTTGTGAGCCTCTGTGGCCAACACCAAACCCTTCAGCACCTACAGATCCAGGTGTGAAGAGGCCTTCCCATGTCAGAGGTAAAAACAACTACCTTGTATGTGGCTGGGCAATTCATACACAAGAAGGAAAAAAAAGGAAGATTTTGCAAATAACATTTTAGACAGAAAAGCAGAAAAACACGTTCTTGCCAAGCTATTCCATTTCCCATTTCAGACCTCACCTGTGAATCGCACTTGAAGTGCATGAAGACTTGCTCCCCCAGGGAAAGTCTGGCTATATCGAAGTACACGGTGAATAGGTGGTCATCTTGAGTAACCACATCCTTATCATAGAGTGCCAGCTCCAGCACATTCTGGGAAGGAAGGGAAGGACTTCAGAAATGTGTCAGGTTTCATTCAGAGCCGGAGATCCTGGGGACAGCTGCTCGAGTCAGCTGTTGTGAGGAGTGGGAGGACATAAAGAAAAAGAGCAGGAAGGGAAGGAGGTGGAGGGGAAATCGACTCCATGTGGTCATCTGCCTTTGAGGAGGAATGAGAGGAAATCACAGACATCTCAAAGGTCATATTCTACCCATGGCTGACAGAGATGCTTGTCTTCCCTGGCATGGAAAACCACCATAAGGGTATATGTTATTCTCACATCTTCCTGCATCTTTCCTTGCCTCTTGAGAAAATTACTTAGGTCCCCTGTGCAAAAGGATAAAACCCGGCAGTCGCTCCCTAGGTTGTGGTTAACAGGGAAGTCCCAGCTCAGTACCTTGACCTGACTCTGGATCCTGAAGTAGAAGGTTTCATTCCAGACAGGATCTTTGCAATTCTTGATGGTTTTAGTCCAAAATTTGCCAGTTGACGCAGTCGGCAGCCACAGGCTCACATAGCAATCTGTCTGGCTTACTGTATGTTAAAAACACATCTAAAATGAGGGTTTGCTCTAGAAGAAAGAATGAATCAAACAGCATGAAGCTTTGCTTTCAAAGAGAGGCACTGTGATACATGATGATATATTTGTCCAACATAAACATTATAATTCAGATAATAGGAATGGAGAAAAAAGAAGAGGGACACAATTGTTCTCTGAATACATATGATTAGAGATACAATAAATGCATTAAAAACAAAGGGTTGTCTCCTCCTTCTGTCATCAAGCAATCAGTTTAGCCCAGGATAAAATAATTCGGGACAACCACAGCACCCTGTATCTGCAAGGGTTAAGGAAACTAAGCAATAACTTCTATTTGAGCCAGACAGAACATTTAAAAAAAGCCCAAATCATAGAAGAAAAACGTGTCTTGATTTCTGCAGAAGTAAAGCTATAATATTCTATTATATTTCAATTGCAGGCCATCAGAAGTAAACCTACAAAATGTAATAACATCTAACAAGGTTTTATCTCTGAAAGCTGGTACACAGGGAGTCAGGGTATGGTAGTTTGGATTACTTAGCCTTGAGAAAGCTTTGAGTACAAGCTAAATCTGAGATAAGGCTACTCCATTTTCACTATTTCCTCCATTATCCACAACCAGTTTGTTACATAAATATACTCCAGAGAAAAACACAGATCTTTCCACATTTCTTGCTTTCAACAGACTGCAGAGCTTTCCCTGCTTCCTTTAGGGATGCAGAGAAATATGCGCCATAGGTACAGCTGTGACCTTCTAGAGTTACCTCTGCACAGAACAGGGTGGATAAAAAGAACAGCAACACACTACATTCATTGCTGGAACCATCATGCCCATGAAAGGAATTCCTCCATCCATGGAAGAAATCTAGAAAGCACTTTTTCTTGGACCAGGGCTAGCTAGCACCCCGTGAAGGTTAAGGGGACTGTACAGAGCACTGCAGATACTTACAGACATCTGCCCGGTGGATATTTCTTGCTCTTACGACCCTTACAGTCAGTAAGTAACACAGAGATGATTCTATCTGCAGGGGGAAGAAAAACATACCAAAGACAGGAATGAATGCTAAAGGCAGACAGCGTATTTAAAACATAGATATGATTAAGAAAGAAAAATACCAAAATCATGAAGAACTTAGTTGGATTTTTCTATGTGACTATGAAATGGCCAATAAATTTATTTTCCTACTAATGTCTAAATCAAGTACTAGAAAGACTTTTGTACTTTTATAGCACGATATGTGGATTTGTATTATTATAGAGAAGTTATTTGCTTTCTAACTAAAATCTAGCTGCACAAAGTGGCAAGATTCAGACTCAGCTTGGGAGGACATTTGTTAAATTTCCAAGGTAGAAAATGAAAAGCTGCCTTAGGCTTTTTGCTAGTGATAAAATTACCATTATGGGAACCACCTCTCATGCAGTCATTACACATGTTCAGCCTCCTGGGCTACGGGATACGATTTTCTCATATTCCTGCTCTTTTAAACAAGCAGTACTCTCCAGAGGTAAATGCTCACTTCTGAACGCCACAATGCTTTTAATGTCCGTGGAAGAGATTGCTGCTTGGCACTTCCACAATGCTACTCACTGTCCCGGGTTTTCATTTGCAGGGACATAACTGCCCCTCTTGAGCTGAGCTCACCTCTGACTTCTTCTTGTGAGAAGTTTTTCTGTAGTTTTGAGCCACATAATTTCTTTGTGTCTGGAGTTTCTATGCACTGTTTTGCATAAGCAGCAGTGTTTTACACCTGATAAGAAACTGTTGGTTCCCTTTGGCTTCCCTCTTTCATATTAGTCCACATCTCCAACATGAAGGCCACATGCTTGACTTCTTAGGCTATCATTCTGGTCTCATGTTGGAGCCCAAACATGAGTCCATATCCCTTCTCCTTTTACTATAAAATAAACATATAAATACCATTAATCTCCATTTCCACCTAACCTTTCATTTCTACAGTCACAGAAATGGGGAAAAGACATAATATGTTGGAATATAAGTCAGCAGGAAAATTTTGCTCCAAAGGTTCTAAAATGCAAAAGGCATTTATTTAGTGCAACTACAGGGCCACGGACAGGTAGTGATACCACCTGCTCCCTCCACCTATACTGCAAAATGACTACAGAAAGATCATCGCCAGTCCTGAAGTGGCATTAGCATGACACTGACCTCATTAGTCCCACTGAGAAGAATATGTGACACAGGTACTGCGGGAGAGGAAGACTTTTGCTCTAGTTGGCCTGTCTGAGCAAAACAGTTTGGTGTGTACTGTGTTAATAATGAGCCATGCTTACTGTTTGTAAGAAGTGAAGTGCATGTAATATATGTTCATGTGATATCTCTCATAACGTTTACCCTGAGTGCATCAATGCGTGCAGCCAGGGCTAACAAATATGTGTTGTTGAGACTGGGGGCAGTTAGCAAGTAGGCTAATGAAGAAAGAGGTAGCCTCCAGGTAACTAAAGCACCCCATTCTAGGAAAAGACACCAACGACGTTCATGCTGTTCAGCTGCACAGCAGGCAACTGGGTGTGCAAATCAAGGATATCAAACCACTGCTAAGAGTCCAAAGAGTAGCTGTGGATAAGACCATCAAAGGCACTTGTATTTGTGTCTAGAACCTAACTCCCAAGACACAGAAATGAGGCAGGTACAGGTGGGAAGTGTTCAGTGATTACAGAGCCAGTAACTGGTGATGCCAGTTGCTGGCTTTGGAACAGGTACTTTCCTGGAAGGGCTCAGCTCGGTCTCATGTGTCAGGTCCCCTGGAGCCACCTTCATGGCTTGTGACCCCAGCGCAGCAGGAGGGAGTGCAGATTGAACAAAGTACTCAGGCACATAGATGTGCCCTGTCATAACCAGGGAGCCTGGCTTAGACATCACAGAGGTACAAGTAACAAATGGTCAGAATCCCATCAGTGGTGAGTTCTGCCTAAAAGATCTGAGAGGTTTGGTTTGTTCTTCGGAACCTGCTGTGATCCCTGCAGTGCAGAAAGCTGCATTTTAAGGTGTGTTTTCTCATCTTTGGGTTTTCCATTCAACTAATCAACAGAAAGGGTTGCCTAGTCCTTAAACTGTAAGCACAACACTCATTGCTCAGCAACTTAACTTAGCTCGAAACAGAACACGGGATAGTTCCCAATTATTACTAAATGGCCTCAAACTAGAGAGAACAAGGTCAAAAAATCTTTTTCAGCACATCTGGTCCTCTCATGTCCTAGAGGAAAGATTTCATATAATGCGTCTGAGGTCTCCTGGAAAACTCTTAGTTTTTTGTAGAGGCCAGAAGGAGAATTAATCCAGGAAATCAGGTGTTCAGAATCCACTTCAAGATTGTGCCATACTCTTTGTGGGAGTAAGTGGCACAATTTCACAGCTATTACTACCTACACCAGCAGTAAATTTGCCCCTGTGCTTTAGCAAGAGATATGTAGCAGAAAGCCTATTCAAATCCATCCTTTTAATGATACTAGTCTTGTTAAAGCAGGGTTCATCTCCCATGTGCCAAGGATAGAAAACAGCACTAGGACTTTAACATGAAGCAAGACTGTAAGTGAAGTGATCAAAACCATAAGCGGAGGGCGTTCTGCGAAGGGAGCTGGGCAGGTTATGGCAGCTGTTTGGCACATGCTGAACCTTGCCTGTTCTCACCCAGGCTCCGCCCAGCAGAAAAGCCTCTTTTACAGTTTTCTTTTGAAATTCTCCTTTGCAGTACCTTTGTTACAGGAGTCCGCTGTTCTCCATCAGGCTTCAGCTGCGTAATTCCTTCTCCTAGACAAGCAGTTTGAGTGATCAGCTCCTGCAACAAGAAGGGCCAGCATTACCCCTGGAAAAACCATCCCGTCTCTTAAAAGCAATCTCCATGGGGAAGCAACAGCTGCAGAACAGCAGTGACGGGGAGCCCACAGCAGGTATGCATGTCTCCTGCAGCGCCTGGTGCCACTGCCTTCACCCTGCTCACCCCAGAAAGCCTGAGCAGAGGCGTAGCAGACAGGTACGGTCCACCCTTTGCATGACACACGGGGAGGGAAGGCAGCTCCTGGCCCTGGCTGTTAAAAGGAACAGCAAACCTGTCTCCCATAAACACACCCTGTCATTAACCTTTCATCTTGAAGCACATTGCCATGTTCTTTAATACTTATTCTAAGGTTGCATAGATCACGTCTCTAAAATGAAGGAAACCCCTAAATGTACAAAATGCTCCCATTGTATATACACTCTTACTCCCCAAGCAGCTTTCACTTCCTTCCTATGGTTTGCTATTATTTTTAACATTTCAATAATGAGTTCTTGAAGCACTGACTTTCTTCATCCCACACAGTCTCATTTATAGTCAATGGTAAGTCAAGAAAGCAGCACCATCTTTGCGCTACGTGCAGCATAACCAGCTGAGAGCCCAGACGCCTGGTTTTGCTCTGCACCCTTCTTACCTGAGACAGTGTGTCACCTTGCTCCATTGTGGTCACTGTCAGGGACACGTCCAGTGTTATCTGTGGCAATGCAATTTCACATCTCCCAGCTTCCACAGGCACCAATAGTTTAAATGTCTGATATGCAGGCGAGCAACTATTTTATAAACTGACTCAGAGCCCCACCTCTGCCTGATTTCTTAAACCCAGGTATTCCCCTCCCATTTTCTTACGCTAGGAAACTGAATCCTGTGGTCAAACAAGTAGGAAAAAATACCTTTGCCTGTACAGCAGGTGGAAGTATGCTGTTTGAGTCACTTTGCCCAGCACCGGCCAGTGGCAAGTTTATAACTACAGGTAAGAGAAGGATGCCCTTTTACCTAAGCACTGAACTTTCCACTTACCAGGACCTCAAAGCCTACAGTAGTACATACTCTGCAATAAGCTGCAGCAACAGTATGTTAATTGGATGTAGGTTATCCATGACAGTAAGCAGCTAGGATAAAATAGCTAATGAAGAAAAAAAGGGACAAAGCTATTGCTCTCATATTCAACTGGTTCTCGCAAAAGCCCGTTTAAGGCTTTCTGCACCACGCGTTGCTACAATCCCAGGTCTAGGTGTGCAGAGCAAACACACTCACACAGTGGTTTATATCTACCCAGCCTTGGTCCAGCAGGGCTGGGTATCTCCTCAAGTCATTGTATCCTTTCCTCCTTCTTTCCTATGGCTCTCTATTATTTTTGTTCAGACAGCGTCCTGAAGCAATGACTTGCCTTAGCTTAGCTCCACCCACTGTGAATACCTCTGCACCACTTCAGCTCAGACCGACTCTGGCTGTAATCTAGCTGCCCTTAAGCGCCCATGTCTGACCTGGTGAACCCAGCCAGCCAGAGGCAAAACTCCACACCAGCCACACACCGCGCTCTGCACTGTCCTCGGCACACCTGGGGAGCCACCGCTGCAGCAGGACACCCGTGCCTGCCCCGTGAGCACGCAGCGGAGCCCCATGCCATCAAACATGGCACAGCTCCCGCTCACCGGAACGGGACTAAAAAGGACAGCCAAAGACTCTTGTATCTTCAGCAGGTCATAACAGATCAAAATCTCCGGGGGAAGGGAATCCTTTGGCTTCCCTGCTCTCCTGGTACATTGCCTATGAGCAAAAAGTTACCCATTCCCTGAGCATTCTTGAGCTTACTGGTCAGATGTTGCTACCAGCCAGCACAGTTCCCCTTTCCGCATTCCCGTCCAAAATAATATCAACAGTCATCACGGTCAACTTGGTAGAACAAATTTTTGCCATAGGCTATGTTATTTCACAACACTGTGAAGGGTTTTGTGCACGTACATGGCATGCTTCCTCTGTGTGTCAGCTGCAATGACATAGCTTGACGAAATGCATTTTTCATTAGGTCACAGAAAACCCTTGGCAACATCAGCATCTTTCAGTCATAGTTTAAGGCAGTGCTTTATTATGACATCTCCTTGGAGGACTAAGCTATAAACTAGACTGTCCACCAGAACTGGCGCTCTGAGGCCATCACTCCCACAGTGCCAGTGGCCAAAAAGCTCTCATTCTCGCAAATAAATTTTGGAATCCACATCAGAGACAGCCCTTGTGGGAGGGAGAGACCGTGGCTCACTTTGTACCCCTGCAATCTGTCTCTGAGACATTCTTTTACCCACAACACTCACAGCAAATATTTGGTATGCATTTTGCAGAGAGAAAAACAGTTTTGTTTTCCTGGAACAAGGAACACACTGTGAACCTGAAGCATATTACTGAAATGCCTGAACGTGTGGAATAAGGCAGAATTTTCATTTTGTGAACAAGCCTTTATTGTCCAGTGGTGTATACACAAAATATTTGCATGTCAGTAACATTTCTTCAGAGCTGGAGGTGGCGTAAGTTTATGGCCAAAAACTGTGTTTATTTTTTCACACCAACGATTTCAAATGGAGGTAATTCCCAGGATTATATGCAGAGCACATAGCACACTTCTATGGTAGTGAAACTACCATAGAACAAAAGAACCCAGCAGAAGTGTGTGTTCATTCAAAACCTTGAGAGTTTCGTATGTTAATAGTTATGCTCTGATCTCTAGGCTTGCACCATTAGGCTACAGTTGCACAAAAAAGTAAGGTTTGGTTTGACATTGTAGATGACAAAAGTGTTGGCAGAAGTCACTATGAACCCATTTGTAAAGATAATTTGTCATTGTTTCTTGCTAACGTGAAAATCCTCAGAGAATCATTCTGCACCAAGCCAAACATTACTTGACTGTAAGTGAACCCTGTTACTTTCAGGTTAGGTTCCCTGGGCTGACGAGGCAGGCAGTCTATTAAAAAGAGGTTACATTTCAAAACAAAGAGGTTTTGTAAAATATTAACATGAAATGTTTCAACTTACCCAAGTATTTTCCCTGGTTTATTTTATCTTCAGATTATGACATCTAGTTGATAGATCTTTTTCACTGAACAGACTCTTTGTTCAACATTTTCCCAGTTGTCATGAGGGCACAAAACTTACTAATAAAAAAGTGCATTTTCAATTTGACTCACTCCTGGAATGCAAAGGTGGTTATGTATTTACAATTTCTGCAGCTCACCCTCAGCACTTTCAACAGTTCATTTATGGACGCTTTCCATAAAAGGGAAATGAAGAAGGCTTGAAAATGCAAACCCACAACAAATGTTATTGGTGGGTTTGTGCTAGATCCCATGGAGGGTCTGTTTAGGTTGTTTTAACATGGTCTTAGTTGCTGCAGACCACTAATTCACTCCTGCTTATCTGCACAGTTTGAACAGGCAGAACTAAACAAATAAACAGTTTTGTTGCTAAGCGTTATGTCCTAAACTATATAAACAAATTGCATTGAGTAAAGTGGAAGTGAAATTTTTTGTTTCAAGCACTTTTTCTTTTTAATTTAAGAAAGAGAAGTTTAACATGAGAAGTAACTCAACTGGGGAAAAAAAAATATTCCAGGATGGTTTATTTTGAAAGCTTCAAATAAAATGTTGACTTTTTTTATATACTGTCTCAACACAAAACAATCAAAACTGACACAAATTCACAGGAAATTTTGATGTGCCCAAATTACACCTTTTGCTTTACAAAATTTCTTACGTGAAAAATCTTACGCCACTTCCTCCTAAGTTGTTCCTTTCCATCTACATATGATTCATTCGCAGCCCAAGAGAGCCCAAGGGGTGGATATGATTCATGGGGCTGGCTGTGTGCACACACTTGTCTCTCTTACATTTCCAAGCTTTGCAGCTGCTCTTCAGGACACCTGCAAAACAGAGTTAAACCAGGAATCCAATGCCAGCTTCCATTGTGTCTCAGGTTTTCTTCATTTTCCAGGGGTGGATGCACCTTGTGTTCCACAAAGAATCATGGGGAGCAGAAGTTTATACCCCCTCCTAAGGCCTGTAGGTGTGTTGGCTGGGTTGTATTACTTTAGCACTGTGGTAGTAAAAAATTATTTTCTTATATGTCATACTTTATAATAAGTTAGGCTTAAAATTAACACTAATTTTTAAAATCTAACAAGGATTTCAGGTAAAGAGTTGTTCTACAGACAACCTTAATTAGGGAACAAATCATATGTAAAAGTTTCCCAGGCAATGTCTTTGCCTATACAGGCCACTTCTTGGGAATGGAAAAAAAACCCCACGCAACAAACCACTAAGCCACCAGGGACAGTTTCTTTTGGTAGGGCAGAACAGCCCGTGTTCAAAAAGCTGTGTCCCTTCTGTGCCCTAGAGTGTGAAAAAACTCCTCTGAGAAGACTGTGGCAGCCAGACAGGTGATTAGCACATGTTTTGCCTTCTCCTTTGCATCGCTATCTGCAAGGCCTGCATAATCATCTGTGAGTTGTTCAGGATGTTGTATTCACTGAGGTTCAGCAGCCGACGGTAATTCTCATCGGTATACCTGACCGAGAACATGCAGTAGGGTGAAAAGCGACTGGTCAAATCGAGTTGTCCTCCCTCCATCTCTGAGCAACAGCGCTTGACACCTGGAGAGAAAGACAAGTTGCTGCTGTGACATGGTGTTTATCCCAGTCAGTGATAAGCTGTCCCCAACAGTCCAAAGAAGGGGACTTTTCTCTGGAAGAAAATTCATAGGGTTTAAATGCACAAATAATGCAGGTCATGTATCCCCTTCCCTAGTCAAGAGGAGGTCATGTGCCTGAAGTAATGAGGGCAGAAGGGAGAAGTGAGGGACGGCACTGTAGTGGTCATCTACAGCCTACTCATAAATATCATAAATATCTGTCTCATTTACAGGCGTGGATCGGTCAAGTGTATCAGCCTGAAAAGGCACTCCAATAGCCACCGCTGGTGCATTGCAGGTCTCATCCCAAACAGCTGGGACCTCTACAAACTCCGGCTGAGGGAGGGGAGTCACTAGTAACAGAATAAAATTTAAGTGAGAAAGGAGTAATAGAAACATAGGGAAACCTAAGGTTCCTGCAATTCCAAATGCAGTCTCAAGGAGCCTGCCACCAGGACGCATCTCTACATTTCCATTTCTTGTGTCTCCCAAATTCCACAATAGCAGAATTTTAGACTTTACCTCCCTGCTACCAAGGAGCAAAGCAAATGCATCCTAGTCACTGGCAGCAAAGGAGAGGAATACAAAGCCAGTGGCCTGGCAGAAAAAGAACGACAGGCCCCCAGCACAGCGCAGTGAGCAAAATGACCCCTGGGCTAGCGCTGTACCAAATGGAGACACACTGATTTTGGCATTGCAGGCATTCAGCCTGAAAGCCAGTTTCTTGCCCCACCCCATCATTCATACATGACACTGTCTCCTGAAGTGTAGAATGCTATCCCTGAAAAACAGACAATATATGCAGGGGGAAATAATCTCAGCATGCTATATTTTTCCCAGGAAAAAAACTTTTACAATTAGCCAGCCATACTTTATGTTACAAATGGGAGAGAGATGAAGGTAAGCACCATCCAGAAGACAAGGGCTGTGTCTGTCCTCTTAGGGCCACAAGGATGGTATGAATGAACATAGTAGCTTTGGCACAGAAGGGGAAAGCAAGTTTAGTTTGCTAAAGTGCTCCCCTGTGAACCCAGTCAGTAAAGACAGCCAGTAGCAGAGAAAGAGGCTCTGCGTGTGTCAGGGAAGCAGGTAGTGGTGTCTTTTGTTCAGTGCTTTGCCACTACTTGTAACTTACCCGGTGCTTTGTACTCTCGGAAGGTATCATTCACAAGGGGAAGAAAAATCACGATTGGACATCCTGGCAAATCTGAATCTTGGAAGAGGTAGCACTCCTTCAGATTTTTCTTATCTTCATCAGTCAAAGAAATTTTGGGGAAGGGGATTTTCTGCTCTGAGTAGTATTTGTATGCCTTATCTAGAGACTAGAGTATCAAGAAATGGTCAGCATTGGAATTCAACCTGGTTGTCTTAAAACCCCCAAATTGTTATCTCGTATTAAGGTTTAGTGGCTCAGATCCACAGGGTGAGTTCCTTCTTATCAAGGGTTACTCTACATATAGCTACCACACATAGTAACCAAAATGCTAATCACAAGCTGTAAACACAATTTCAGAGTTACAGAATTCACCCAGGAAACTGCTTTGTAAAAAATGGAAGCAGTTTGCAGAAGTTTAGGGGAAAGTGTGTAGTTTCAGTAAATGAAAGAGCCTGTTCAATATATTGTATAGAATTAACTAGAAAAGAAAATCACAGCAAGAAAATATTTAAGGTACCTTACTACATGCGTGGAAGACAGGAAATAAGAAAGTTTGAATGTGCAATTATGTCTCTGCCTGTGCAGGTATTATGGCACATTTAGTTGAGACTGGTATTTTACTAAGAAATTCTGAAGTACTAGACTATTTATTTTTTTTCCCTGAAATGTTTAATACACTGTCACATCCTACCATGTACTGTGTTATGTACTCTGCACCATCTAATAGTGGACACCACCAAACAGGAAACAGTTTCTACAAAAGAACTTAAAACTGCAGCAGCCTTTCTTCATAAAATTAATCTAGACAATGTATGAGGCTGAAATGAAACATCATTACATGTATGTCTCATGCGTAATATGCTTACTATCAGTAGCACAGCTGTTCTCATTCACAAAAAATAATTCCACTTAAGTGGGCCAAGATGCTTAATAGCAAGTTTCTAACTAACCTCAGTTTCTGAGGTACAAAGACCCAAACTTCTTTTCTGCATGGCCTTACAGACCGCTAATTAACTTTATCTCTGTGAAACTGGAGTTTCTGCAGGAAAATGCTTGTCAATGAACTGTCCTAGCATCTTATTTGTCAGCCCAGAAACAATCTGCCTCTGACTATCCACTTAACCCCTTTTGTATTCTAACTTAAGTCAGGAGAAATCATTTCCTCATCCTTATGCATATTCCTGTGCAGGGTCTGGAAACCTGCTTGATTCAGCATAAAGCCAAAGAGGCTCTTCCCATGATTCTGGAAGAGACCACGCTGACGTCCTCTTGAATAACTCAACATGTTCATAAACCAGCAAGAGAGATTCCAGGAATGGCAAGAAGTAATAGGAACAACATTAATCACTACGGTGAAAAACAGGGGAATGCAGCAGTTAAAAACTGAACAGCTGAAATAAACAGGAGTTCTAGGCACTATAGGCTAGACATTTACAAGCCAAAGGAGAGACAACACATGGTAATAAGACCCTTCTCACCGAGGTATGTGATCCGGTAGTGTAACTTAAATATATGATGACATCCACTTCCCTCTGTGGCCTTAAAAGTGGTGGACTGCTGGTATTGATGAAAAATCCAGCATCTATCATGCCCAGGTGATCAGGATTTTCCATCAGCTGGTTGGGACGCGAGTCTAACACAGTGTCTGAAAGAAAAATGTTTCGTAGAATAAGAAATGATCTGTAGGTACTTTGACTGGAAAAAGAAACACAAGGTGGAGCTGACTGTTCCAGAGGCCTGGTTTAATTTAATTGCCACACTACTGGATTGTTCAATAGGTGTGGGAGGGACTGCAGAACTCCACCTGTTCTGAAAATTCTTCTGTATTGAGATCCCAGGCAATATGTTCCAGTAACTTGCCATACTCACTAGTGCCTGCTTCTAATACTTAACATAAATCTGCCTTTCTTCATTTCAATCATTGTTTCATCTTTTATCCATCACGGATTTGAAGAACAAAATATTCCCATGCCCTTTTACATTCAGATTTCTGCATCTCCCGCAGACCCCTCTTCTTTGGACTACAAAGCCCCATTCCTTTCCAGCTTTCTCTCATAGGTCATATTTTTGGGGATATTCCAGTTGCACCTAAGTTAAAGGCACAGTCTTGCCAAACTAAGCTTTCTCCCACGTTCACTCTGCTCTTTGCTACTTTAAATTCGGTGCTGTCAGCTGCAAGCCTACCCTCTCAGTCTGGACTACAGAGATCTCAGCTAAAGCACATAAACACATGCTTGTATTTAAAACCAGTCTTAAATACCTGGCAACACTGAAGTCTTAGTCTCTTCTCTCCGTTCAGAAAAGAAATGTTCTTTCAGATTTTTCCCCACCGCCCCCGCCAAGCCTGACAGAGTTCTTTCCTAATTTCCTCACCCCAGAACCATCTGAAAATGATGCCTGTGAAATATTAGTCCCCATTACCTTTCCATCGATGGAAGTGCTCGTTCTCCAGGTAGTTGTTATGCAGCTGGTAGCCCTTCAGGAAATTGTGGTGCTGGGCAACAGAGAAGCGGTCGGTCAATGCTCCCCGAAGGGCGCTAGACAGGGGTCCAGGAGGAGTATACATGCGAGTCCTCAACTCATGGGGTCTTGTAGGCAACACCGGATCTTCATCTAGAGGAGGGGAGAAAAACTGGTGAACTGTTTGTTAACTGATGTTCATTTCTGGTTGTCCTGGTGTGTAGGAGATCTCAGGGCTTGTTCTGGGATGATGCACTAAACACACGAAAATGATTCTGAAGGAGGGGAGTGGCTGCTGGACAAAGCTCTGCTGGTGGTCTTAAGCTTTGGCCTGAACACAGTTTGTCAGAGGCAGTCTTCAGTGCTGGCAAAGGGACACCTGAAGGGAACTAAGCAATTCAGAGAATGTTCTGTCAGAAAGAAAGTTACATATCCTCATGGGAAGATAGCATGAAACAGAGGCAAGCATAGAGACAATGGGGCTAAAGCATATGCTCCCACTGAAGTCAGATGGGCAAAAACAGGGAACCATGGGGTCCACTGCAACTATGACAGCTTCTACCTTATAATCACCCACGGCTACATGAGCATATGCTTAATCAGTAGGATGAGAGCATCCCAGGAAAACCTGGGGCATACGTTCATAGCGAGAAACTACAGGTAGTTTTCAGGGTGGCTACATGGCAGCCTATGTGGGTGAAAAGTAGAAACTACACAAGGTGTGGTTTCTCAAAATCACAACCTGCTTTGCCAGACCAAGTGGCTGATGGCACAGCAGGAGAGACTTGGTGGTTTCCATGATTGCACAGATGTATTTCTTTATTTCCAGGATGTCTGTAATTATAGTTACTATCATATCAAATGATCTAGCAATAAAACCATGGTTTCTGTATTGCTTCAGAAAATACCCTCTGAGCCTCATTTATCTTTGTGCCAGGATGAATCCAATGCAGTAATTACTGTACTGAGTAATAAAATAAAAACCCATGAAATATTGATTAACCAATTGATATTTGAGTTTATTCTCTGCTCAGGCAGTAAAAATAACTTTATTCTCTGCCACTGGTTCTTGGTTTTGTATGGCTGAGTGAGAACGGACAATGCCAAAACACTTCCTGAGGAAGGTGTGACCCCACTAAAACTTCCTCTTAAGGACAGAACCTTTTAATCAGCAGGGTTTTAGTAAGTCTAGTAATTACAGCAGCACTTCCCTGATTACCCTCTTCCTCTTAGTCTTTACGCTGGGAAGGGAAATCACTATCTCTTAGGATGATCCTATGATGCTGGTTTCAATGTAGTTGATAGGATGATGCCAAAAGGCATCCAGAAGACCGAGTGACCAGAAATGAAAGGTTTAATAATTTCTTACCAACTTCTTCTATTCTGTCTTGTGTCCACCTCTTCCAGAAGTCCTCTGAACTGTGGGAGAGTCCCCATATTTGTAATAGGTTCACAGAAAATATACTGCTCCACATACCTGTAAAAGGAATTAGTGAAAACAAGGACACATTCTAACAAGAAACTGCCTTTTCCCATCTATTTTGACCTCCTGGATTAATTTCTCAATGGCCTTACTTCAAGTATTTCTAAACTTTTGGGCTGTTAAATTCTTCTTAACTTTCTGTGGCACTGGTTCGGGTCATGCTGCCATCGGTTCGGCACCTAACCTACCACACAGCTCTGCTGCACAGTAGAGAGAATGGGAGAGAGGTAAAGCAGAAAAAGCAAATTAAGAGCTCAGATGATGCTCACAAAAAGATGAGACAACACAAAAATATCCTTTGCATCCCTGTCTTCCTTATTACAGCTTCTCTTTTTCTGCATATGCTCTGGTCAGCTTTCACACACCCTGAACTGTTTCGCAGCAGGATGAACTGGCTCCTCAACCATTGGTTTGGCAGAGCAGCTCTCACACTGCAGTGCGTAAAGGCTCACAGATGCAGTGGGCTCCTGCTCCACTGCACGCTCTTTTCCTCCATCTAGGATTGTCCCTCTCTGCCTCCGCACAGGGGTGCTGATGGCTTTGTTGACAAAACACAATGCCACCATTTCATCTGCCATTGTAAATTTAAATATGTCTTCTAATTAGTCTACCACAATTGAACTTCTTAATTTTCAGTGGGGCACAGAAACCAGTACATCACACACAGTATGTAGAAAACAAATTTCCCAGCAGCGGGCCAGGTAAAGAGGGCCTACCCAAAAGGTAATATTTTAAAGTTACTCCTTGGGATTACAGACTATTTAACATCACAGCATGTTTACTGAAACCAAGGAGCTTCTAAGCAGCATGAGTGCAAGAAGAGATGACTGAAATCCATCTCGCACTGCTCTGTGTTCACCTGCCAGTGATTCTGACTCCTTGGTAAAGGGATGTTACTACTTTTACACACAGCCCATCTGTACAAGTCAGGGACTGGCCAGAGAGATTCGGAGACCCTTCGCTTCTGGTCTCATTTCTCATCCTGGGCAGCCTGCAACTTTAGTGGATGGGATTCTCTTGAACTTAAACCTCACAGTGGAAGTACAGCTGCAGGTTTCCTGCTGTCTGATAATTTTCTTAAGTTGGAGTGCATTCAGAGAGGAATCTGAAGAATAACCAAAGAAGTGGGAACTATTCCTTACAATGAAAGAATTAAGGAGCTTTATCTATTTCATCTACAAGACACAATGTTAAAAAGTCTGTGCATACCAAGACATTGACAAGAAACTGAAAAAAGGTGTGGGATTTTTTTACTGTATTCTTTTGGACAAACTACCCTCCACAAACTTCCTGGCAGGTGATATCACAGCAGCATTCTGTATGTTAGACCAGAAACTTCCACCCTCCAGTTAACAGCATTGCACCCCTCCAAAGTGTCTCTGTGCCAGGACAACATAATACATCACCTTGAAGGTAGCAGATCCGGGATTCGGGGAGCTTTTTTAACAAGCGTCCCATGAAGAACTCGCTTCCGAAATGCTCTGTGCGAACGAATGCGCCGTACTTCAGCAGTCCCACCTCGTAGGGAGTGAACTCCACCCACTCTGCAACACAGCCACGATGGGACAATTAGAGCGCTCTCAAGCGGGTGCAGAGAGGGCGGCTAGGGCATACATTGGTCTGACTTCTGTTTGCTGTGCTGCCTTTGCAAAGCCCACCTTATGCAGTCACGCTGCTCGTGGTGGTGCTGGCGGTGGCACAAGGCACACGCCACCAGCACGGCACGGCTCCAGCTCTTACACACCCCGTGTGCATGCACCAGTCCAGGGCTCTCCAGCACACACAGGGTTTCGTCCTGCCTTGCATACACCACATCTAGGTGTAAGTACTTCCACTGTTTTCAATACAGTTAATTTAACTTCCCTTGAACAATGTGGTTACGTACAAAGACAGGTACTCAGCTCTTCAGAAATTAGTTTCTTGTAAGGGGCCAAGTCTACTTTTTATATGCGGTACTAAGGAAGACAGAACTGGTCCTTGACTTTCTCAGATATCCTCACCAAATGAAGAGCAGCTGTTTGATATAACTGCAGCGTGAGCAAAGACTGGGACAGAAAGGCCATGGACTATAATTTCCTTTTCCTTCAGAAGTGGTTCATTTTATCATCTCAACCATAAAAAATCTGATCTGAATTTCTCCTCCACCACTTCTCCTCCTCCAGCTGATTCTCCTCATGGAAAAAAATAACCAAAACAATGAGCAAAGGAAAAGATTCAGTTGGGAGTAGGTTGGATGCTTTCCCAAACTTTATCATAAGTACATTGTCTTTCTTCATATTGAAACTACAACTGGGCACTGACAAAAAGCAGTATTTAATTCCTGGACAATTCCAATACTTCTTATTCCATGTGAATCAGATAATATTTCAAAAATGGCCTTTCTGGTAGGATTTCAACTGCATATGTCTATAGACAGTGAAATGTTGATCTCAAAAAGCTCTTGTATTAAAACTGTAAGGCCTGGAGGTGATGGCTGTCTCCAAAAAGCAATTAACACACCAGGACAGTATTCTCCAAGTGCTACCAAGCAGAGCAGAATGAATCACAGGAATTCAGATGTCAGTTTCAGCCCCACAGAACCACAAACATCATCTTTACCTTTGAAATCATGGGTGCTGTAGCTGTCCCGGACACTGACTGACACATAGATGGGCAGTGGGTTCTGGCCATCACACAGTGCTTCTTGCTGCTCTGAAAGTTTGTGGGGGTCTTTCTGGTTTTGAAGAAAAAACAGTTATGTGAGAAGAGATGGAAACGAGGCATGGTGAATTCAGCTGCCCCAGTGCTGGAGGAGCCGCGTGGCTCTGCCCGCAGCATGCAGGACATGCCATGGCAGCTCCATTGCACAGAGCACTGCAGGCACCCACCTACCAGTAACAGACCAGTCTCCCAGGGTCCAGCCTGACTTTGTGCATGGATTCACGAAAAGATGAGGACAGGGAAAACTACTTCTGCATACATGTCTGTACGTACTAGGAAGTACTGCCCTGGCAAGTGGAAGAAGGGACAAGGTACTGCTTAGGATGAGCGTAGTGAGCAGTCCTCACTCTCCTGGGGTTGAAGGAGCATGTCAGCATTGAATTTCCTTTCTGGGTACACAATAGCTGTCAGTCCAGCCTTGCAAGGGGACTGGAATTTGGCAGCAAATTATTTGCATCCCACCCAGCTTCCTTTCTGGAAAAGCGTATTCTCATTGAAGACGTTTATAAAAGACATAAAATCTCATGAACAGCTGACAAATTTAAGAGCAGCTATTTCTGGCAGATTAGGGAGAGGTTAATGGTTACACAGCAATAGTCAGCACTGCTCAAAGGGAAAGATGCTTGGCTAGACTGTGAGGAGGACCTCATCTAGCTGAAATTAAAGGATATACCTTTGCTTAATATGTAGTATTCCTCTCTGTATGTATTTATTTCTGTTTACATATATATAATACTATATATATATACTTATATAAAAATAAAACCAAATCAATGGCTGAATAATTGCAGCATTTCTGCCCCCACCTGGAGGACACTTTTGTTCAATCCTCAACCACTTGTCCCTCACCACTTCCCAAGTGCCAAAGCACACATCCTTGAAGTGTGGTCCAGCTAGAGAGAAGAGGGAGTGAACTGCTGTACTGTAGGGGTAGAAACCACTTCAAATAATAGAAAAGCAAATTTGTTATTGCTTGTAAAAATTAATGTCACTTAAACTAGCTGTTGTCTAAGCAGTCCTTCTCAGCAAAAGTAAAATATGCACTTCCTACAGTGTACCTGCAGATCAAGTTACCTGCCAGTGGATGCAAATCACCAAACACTTCAGCCGTTTCATACGTGCTCCAGATAGTTTTCACACTGTTGAGATTACTCTCTTTGCTCCTTGAACTCTTTCTGCGTACATAATCTGCATCTTAGGCAGACTGCCCAAGATAGCCTCCATTTTTATTTAAATACCAGCCAGAGCTCAAATGGCTGCATCCACAACCTAATTTATAAACGTATAGGATGCATTTCTCCCTAGGCAGACTACTAAAGGAAATTAAAAAAATCTAAGTTTGTTGACATGAAGAGCTTCACTCAGTTTTGAGGCATGTTCTCTGAAATTGATTCCTTTCCATTCACTTGGAGAAAAATACATGGTTCTCTGAGAAATAGAATATGCATCATACCCCATCATTCAGTAAGTACTCAATCATGAGCCCCCAAAGATCTATAAATGATGTTCTGTATCCCTCTTCTTTCCGCTGACAAAGCTGCTTGTTGTAGTACTTCATGCGATCCATAGAGAAACAGCCCATCTTGCATTTGGTTGCTTGCTTCTGGGCTTCACCAATATGCGAGTCCAGGTCCTTCTGCGACCAGTAGGCATCTCTGTATAAGTTGGCCATGGTCCTGGAGAAAGACAGTACAGACAGAAAAAGTCACAAGGAGCAAAAAAAGACTTGAAATTTTGTGCCTTTGGGGACAGAGGTTTACATTTAGGGATTCACTTCTGCTCATAAATCCTCTGGTTTTGCTGCTCCATCCAGCAGAATGAACACTCCAGACATTCTACAACTGTTTTAAAGATGGCCCTGAAGGATAAGGTGGTTTTTTGTTTTTTGGGGGTTTTTATGTTCTTGACCTTTTTTTTTTTTTCTAAACAGAACTGGCAGCAGCTTAAGGGATAAAATTGCCAGGTGTGAACATAGGTACATTTCTGAAGCACAAATTAGGTAGAAAATTATAACAACAAATTTTCTTTGCTTGTTTTCTAGATTTTCATCTAAATCAGTTCACATCAGCTGCTGTCTCTTGGCTTTGTATCACTTAGTGTTAATCTTATGGTATCATGTGCTTTATTTTAATGCCACCCTCTATTTTACCAAACTTCCCTACATGGGACCATCAGATGTTGGGCAGTGGTGTGTCCTGTGAGCAGGGAATAACGCTGCCCAGGGAAACTCAGTCCTTTCCCAAACTTGCAGGAGTAAGTGTGCACTGTCCTGCAGTCTTCTCTGCATGACCAGTTAGAAAGCAGAGCCAATCTCAGAAGTTACTGGGAACAACAACAACTGGGACATCAGTGGAAAGAGGAAGAGGCATGATGCTATGGGCATCCACAGTTACATCCACAGCAACTTCTTATTTAGAAAATATTTTGACAAGTGTAGTTGTCATACATGTATTTAACTGCTGCAAATATTGAGTTGAAAAGCACAGTGAAGAATTGCTAATAAAAAAATGCTGCATCAGATCAAGCTAATATTTAATGGCTTGTTACTGAGAAACAGCTTGTCTCTACGATATTTGAAGAAAATCTCCTGATCTTGTCTGCTTTCAGAAGCTCCTGTCTGGGGCAGCACCACCCTCAAGAAGACTGGTCACACCTCCTGCATGGGCTGGCTTACCATGTGGTGCCAGACAGCCCGCTGATGTATGTTACACAGTCCAGAAGATTTAGTTTCTTGAGTCCCATGAGGCTGCCATATAGTCCTGTCATTGACTTCAGTCCTCCACCAGTCGTGATGATAGCCACAACGGGGACCTGTTGGGCAGAGGAGGATGGGACATTCACACCAAAGGTGCTCAGCATTGCATTCTGGACTGCAATGGGCTCTGGCCACCACACCCAGCCCAGGTCCCAATCTCAGAGCCTGGGTCCCTTTTCACAAGGAAAGCCTCCAAAACCAAGCAATGACTGCTATTGCTGCTTCACTTTGGATAAACATGGGTCCAGAGATTAACCCAAACCTGGGTTCTTGCCCATCTTGCCACAGATGAGCAAGAAGAAACCCTTCTGTGGAGGCAAGAATGTATTTTCTCTACATTTCCCACTCCCTTGCCACTTTTTTCTTATTTCACACTACTACTACTGTATGAAAATGCACATGCCAACATCATGAAGAAATACACTTGGCTCACAGCCAGTGTTGCTAAGCTACCCTCATCAATGCTGTTATTCTTCAGTACTGTGAAGTTACTTTAAAACATGTTATATTTATTTTAAGGAATTTTGAAACTGCAAGAAAGGGAAGATATTGTAAGAAGTACTCAGAGATGTTTACCCTAAACTCTCACAAAATGATCAAATTGGAACAGGGGAAGAAATCTTTGCTGTGTAACGTATTTAATATACACACAGTATTTCTGAACCAAGCCAGTTACAGCATGGGATGGTAGGAATGGAACACACCTCAAATGTGACCAATTACAAATTGACAGTCATGAAGGATGCAACTACTGCAACTAGTTTTTCTTGCAGTAACAAACTGCAAGCAGTAAAGTACATTCGCAGCAGAAGCGAATGTATTTGAGACACATGAACAAGCTGGTACCTGCACAACAGATGTGTGGCCCATTTTTGCTGACCACTCATCCAGAAGAGTACATGAAGGCACTAGAAATTCAAGATCTAACCCCCGCCGCCCCCCCCCCCCCCCCCCCAACACACACGTACTTCACAATCCAGTAGATCCCGTTGTAGGTGAAAAACATTTTTCAGGGCACTTGCTACATATCTCTTTCTTTTCCCCAGGAAAGCCATCTCTTCTGAACATAAGTCAAACCCAAAGCGCATGTCCAGGTCTTGGTGGCATGAACAATTACTAAGATAAAACCAGAGAGATATTTTACATATTAACACACTCATATCAATCTCAGGACTTCAATCAAAAATAATCTACAGCACCCTTCCCTTCAAATACGGTGATGTGCAATGTGGCACGAGCAAGAGAGAATATCCTAACTGTTTTTAAAAGTAAGAAAACTTATTTCAATTAGTAAGCTTAACCAGAGGCATTATACCCCACTACTACCAACTGATGAAGAAACAATGAACAGTATTTACAAATGAAATTAAATATTTAAATTCATATTCTAAAACCAAAATAATTACAAGTTTAGAAAATCTGTGCAAAAAGCGAGCATATTGATTCCCATTTCACAGGGTATTTTCTCATTCCGAGACTAATATAAAACCCAATTTTCAAATGTTGGTATTTCCAGCCTGAAGGAGAATTCTCATTTCGAGCAATTCATGTGGAAAGGCATCCCCTTCTAGCAGTGAGAATCACTGAGGACGAAACCCCCCCATCCGCCTGCCGGGGGGGATGACCTCAGTGACACCCAGCCCCAGGATGGATGGAGATGGGTCTCTCAGTTTAGTGGGGCAAGATTTCACCCTGGCTGCTCTGACCTGTCTGCACTTGCACAAGCTGTCTCACAGGTCAGCGCTGGCAGTTGTATTTCGTGTCAACCTTGACTCAAAAATTGTAAAGCACAATACTCCTCAGAGGAAGATTTCATTTGCATGGATTTCAAGATTTAGTAAGCCACTCCTTAAAACTCAACTGTTGTAGTTTATTACCCCGGGGATTTGTGCTCTTCCACTCACTAACCTCCCTCCTGTCTCTTCCTGCCCTGTGCCTACAAGACATCGATGGGCAGGAGATCTGGCATGGTGTCTTCAGGCCAGAGCTAGTCACGGACCCCCTGGATGGCCAGCTAGCCCTGGCCAGGCACTGTAAAATGCCAGGGTTTTGCTTTTTCTTTCAGTGACAGAACTTCTCTCTCTGAGTCCATAATTTCAATGAAAGCAGTAATGAAATTTATTTATGAGATTTCTCCACCATCAGATTTGGATAAAATCAGCCAAATGATCACAATGGTATTTGTAAATGAAGACATGTAAGGGGACTTGAGTTAGGTGGAGCTGCAAAAGCCAGTTTCCCTTGTAAATCAAGATACAAACAAACTGCTTTTGAAGTTAACCAGAAGTAAAATAAATAAGCCAGAAGTACTTTTCCTGTCCTGGAATAACTCTAGTTTTCCCATTGTCATTGATCACTTGCCTTTCTGAAATGAGTGACAGAAAACTCTGAATTTAAAAGTAAGTTATTTTTCCCTTTTATGTCCTAGTCAGACACATGCAATAAAGACCAGTTTGCCCAGTTCTGTGTTACATATGGCTATGGATACCATGAAACATCTTCATATTTACTGATGAGAATTAATGAGCACATCTATAGATGTCAAATCACCAGCCACATTGACTACCTTAGTTTCTACTCTATATAGAGTATAACTGGGCTTAATAGAATACAAGGTTTATCACTACCAAATATTGACAGTTAAGAAAAAAATAAATGTTCACAATTCCTGATCAAGTGTAACGTTTACTTCTGCCTATTCTGGTGGTTTTTTTCAGTCTGCTTTGTTCTTTTTGTGAATTTCAGAGACTGGCATTGATCAAAAATAATATTCTGTTGTCAGAAGGAAAGGGATAATGCTAAAATAAGTACACGGTTATCAATGTTTACTGGTTACAGCCAAATCTTCCTAAGGCTAATTATGTATAATATACTGTGCATGTATTTTATGTTTTATTAAAAGCACATTCTTGTTTTCAGACTGAATGCCTGCTTGTATCATTTCCATGTGGCTAAAACAATGTCAAAATCAATAACCCAGGTCCTTAGGAATAGAAGATCTCTTACCAGCTTTGTGCTCTCACATTCAAGTCAAATCTTTTCTCCTGGAAAACAAGAACGTGTACTGTAATTATTTTTATCTTCATTTTAAAATCTCCTTTTTCTCTTTCCGTCCTGAGGCCAGAGCTTGATTTAGACCCCAGCAAGGTCTGGCGATCACGAAAGTAAATGTCTGAAATCTTGGCATATATTCCCAAAAGTATTCATTTATCCTTGGTGCAACATTGCTACCTACAGATCCCAAATGACTCCAGGCTGCAGAAACCAGTAAGTCTTGGTAGAGGAGGTTCCTGAGACTCATGCAGTAGGTCCTATTTCCTGTATTATTCACAAGCTTTCCGCAGTATCCTGAAACACCATTTCTGGTACGTTTCCCGTTCTTTATGCTCTAATACACAGCAAATATTTGACATCCTGTCCACAGTCTCACAGTGAAGAGACTTCAAGACTTCATCCTGTCTTAAAATCGTTATTGCAACCTTCTCATTAACTGACAAAAAGTGCCCTGTTCAGACAGGATGTTTTAATGGCCCTGAAGTCTGACATTCTCCTACTTCTTCACAACATAACAACTAATATTTGGACAAGTTGTCTCTAGTAATCTGGACATCTGTAGCAGAAACACATTTTTTTATAGTAAGGATCTTTTTCTTCTATTAATTTCATTCAAAATTATACAGCACATACATCTATTTCAAGCAATATTCTCATTGCATTCTTTAAAATCCATATGCTATATATATTCAATATATTTTAATATACAGTCCTTTGAAGTACATAGCTTACTAAGGGCAGGTTTATCAACTTTTTCCCAGCTTGTGTCTAAGGAGCAATTTCAGTTTGAACTCTAAGCAAGGGAGGGGTCAGCGAGTCTTTGGGTAAACAAGGACAGAGGTACTGAAGGAAGCATCATATTTTCTGACATCCTTGTTTGTCTCTGTATCCAATACTGGCACATAATGGAGATTAATGGAGGGACAACCTGCTTCTGTGGAGAAAACAGCTGGAGAAACAAAGCTTCTGTTTTTCCAAGGTCTGAGATAAAACCAGAACATTTTTGACCCTCTTAGCAGCCACCTGGGCCAATATTATGGGGAATAGTTTCTACCTGAGTGACCTTTTATTCTTAACAGCTGGAAGTGATGCTTACCTCTGCAATGGTCATTTTCCTTCCCATAGGCAGTGAATTCAGCATCACAACTGGGGAGCCCGTCTCTATACTGTACTTACAGGTCCACTAGGAAAACAACATGCTTTAGGACAAAAGCAGTATATGGCTTTACCCTCTCCCCCTCCTCCCACTTTCTAGAGAGACACTCATGATCAGCTCATCATTAAGGCCACTTCCAACATACAGGGTGGTAGTGCCTCTTCTTTGGCAACATGACATCCAGCGTTGGCTCCGTGTACTTGATATAGTGGAACTTGGTGGGGCCTGATGGGCTGACCACTCCCTCAGGGCCCAGCGTTATATCCTGCGTCCCCTCAAAGGAGCCCTTCACAGTGAGGGAAAGCTCTTTCTCTAAAAAAGCAAAACAAAGTTGCAAGAAATATCACAATGATTTAACCAGAAAATTGTGCTGTCTTGATTACAAGCGGGGTGCAGCTAGCAGAGCTGGAGATGCTGGACCACAGCTTTGTCTAGTGGAAAGCGCTCCGAAGGGAGTGCTGGCAGTGAAGGGAAAGGAGCAAAGCGAGCACCATTTTCACAGAAAGCAGACTCAATGTTCTCGCTGTTATACAGAACTGGGATTGCAGCTCTAATGCAGGTCTAATAGTCCTTATTTACATATACCTAAGGGATTGCAAGATGCAGTCATTGATGTTTGTAACAACCTAATGTGTTTACCTGGTGTTAATTGCACTGAATATTGCAAATACTATGTATTCCACTAATACACTGTATTGAAAGGGGCATCCTCTCATCAGTAAGCATGCAGTTATTGGTAAATAGATAACAAGCAATACTCTTACTTGATTTTTGCTGCATCTTCTCTGCCACTTCAACTTCCAAGCAGCATAGTTCACGACACTGTAAAAGACAGAGAATAAGAATTTGTGAGAAAGATCATCACATCCCAACCTCACTACAGGGAACTGTGAATCATTCCGCTTTTGGACATGTCTAGTTACTTGAAGTGCCCAGTTCCCTGGCATTTCTGGGCTTTTGCCCAATAGTCACTGACTAAGAAAAAAGAAAAGCTTTGGAGGAGTTGTAAAGCATCCTTCAGTGACAATGACAGACAACTGGGCACAGTATGAGGAAGATACAAAGGAAGAAAATCACAAGTCTTTTCAGAATAGTAGCACAGATACAAAGGATGAAACTGGTAAAAACAAATGAAAGATACATTGCTGAGAGATGAAGAGTCAGTAGTAGAAAGGGTTTTCTGAAGAAGCATTGCTATTAACATGTTGGATTAGGTTTTTTTATGGTACTCACTCTTCTTTCACATAATGTAATTATGATAGGTCAATACTTAGTGCTGAGGCTACCCACCAGGCATGGCTCATCTCCCAGGGGAGGAAAGGGCTGGGTAGGCTATCAGCAAGTGGCTTCACAGTCTTTTTGCCATTGTGGCTTGATGGCAGTACATTTTTTGAAGGAATACTGCTACCAGAGGAAAGCTCTGGGTGTGGGCATGGTGTGTTGAAATACAGGACAAATGGTAAATAATGGGATACCACCAATGAACAGGGCAATAAAATAACCCATTCTCAAAGTATCTAAATAGGAAAGAGAAGAAAGAAAAAGAACTGTCCTACTGGCTTCTCTAACTCCCACCCTCGCTTCCCCTTTATATTAAGGAAACACTTATAGAAAATTTCTTGGGGAAAAAGACACATACCACCAGCACTCCATTGGTAGCAATGGCTTCATAGGGACCAGAACTGGGAAACAAAATTAAAAACATCAATTTTTTTTAGATCAAACAAATGCCCGCTCATCCTTGCCCAGGGTGTTACCCTTTCTCCCCGTATGGAAGAATGATGGCCAGAGGGACCCCAGCAGGTATGTAACAAGCTCCTTTCCATGCTTGCTTGGACTGAGCACTGCTGAGGGGACTTGCCTCTGTAGCAAAGCTGCGAGATGTGTATCATGGCTGCTTTTTTGCAGTGCAATCTCAAGATCATCTAAAATGGAATCTGCTGTTATGTAGCTAAATTCTTCTCCTCACTGTAACATGTAAACGACACGTGTTTCAGAGGTACCATGCTAATACACCAGCATACCTCTATTAGGAAGCCCAGTCCTATGTATTTGCTGGTATGCAAATACAATCAAAGAGACACAGGGCAGCAGGTACCAATTACATAGGGGAATAAAAGCTTTCTAGATCATTCAGGTGAAGTCAGGAGGTAGTGTGGAGTGACTTGAATTCTGGTCTTGGCTCCACACTAATATGAGGGCTGACCTTAGGCTAGTCGCTTCATTTCTGCCATGCCTTAGTTACCTTGTGGCAACACAGAGACAAAAATACTGATTCATCCATATGGATGGCAGGCTGACCATGCTGGAGGAAAAGCCCCACAATAAAGCTTCCAACACATTGTCATTGTGTTGGGCAGAAAGAAAACAGAATTACTAGGACCAAAACAGTGCTGCAAGGGAAAACTGAAGGAGTCAGAGATATGCTGGAAACCTAGCCAGGATGGTTCAACATCAGGAGTCTGTGCAACGCATAAGCTGAAACAGGCATGGAAAGACTGATAGACATGCATGCACACACATGTCCCCGGGCAGACAAATCCAACATTGTGGATAGAAGAAACAATGCTGGGAGGTGCGCCTTTGAAAGCGACTAACTACAGATCACTCTGGCTGGAGAGATCAGCCAGATGTCCAAGACTGCAGGAATGATGTAACAGAAGTCTAGCAGTTTTTTTACAGAAAACCCACAAAGCATGACTTCTTTGTTTTAGCATTTAATGATTTTTGTATGTTTTAAATAATCTGTATACGACTTACGCAGCCTCCAATTTGAATTCAACCTCTAGCTCCTCCTTAGCCTGAAAGCAAGAACAAGAAATCAAGTGAAGTAGCTACACAATGCTTTCTCCCTTGTCTAAACCCAGGTCCCTCGTATGCAATAGTGAATTAATTAGTTGCAATGCACAGCCTGTGATAAATATTTCAGACTGGAAGGTCTGAAACAACATTTCAAACCAGAACATTTCAAACTTTTTTACCTCCCTCCCTCTTCAAGGTATCATCAAAACAACCTGTACTTTTACCTCTTAGTGTGCTGCCGCTGCAGAAAGAAAATTTTCAACTTGCTTTGTCTTCTGAATTCTTCCTTTTTCTCCTAACTGTAGCTGGCACTGTCCTGCCATGACTTACTGTCCTCACTACTAGCTTGGAAGTTAAGGGTACTTTCCACCCATCATTTTAATACAATAAACAGAGACTGGTATTATTGAGTGATTCAGAGTTACAGTTATGTAACCCCCTGTAAGGCAGTGTAGATACGTATGAGCTAGCTGTGAGTGACCTAGTCTGGGTACCAGAAGTAATCTGCCCATGGTAGCAGGAAGTTGCATGCAAGATATCTCACTGATTTCATCCATAGATCTCAAAGGGAATCAAGACTCTTTTTCCCATTTTATAGATGGGAAACTGAGAAACAGAATAAATCAGTCATTCAGAGCTCCCAGACCGCACTAATTCTGATAGGCAGGTCAGCTGGCAAAGCCCTAGCTGAGGTGTCACTGCAGACGACAATGCTGAGAATACAGAGGCAACTTCAACTTTGCCTTTAGGGTGAAAGTAGATACAGTCAAAGAGGCAGGGGGTAGCAGCTATGAATTACATGGGGGAAAAAACCTTACAGGTTATTTACCCTGCAACAGCTGTGCAGCCTTGGAGTGGCTCAGAGATAGCTCACAGTCAGATCCTTCCCCTACCTACTGCCCCGTTTCAGTCATATGCTCTTTAATAATTTATAAAAATATTCAGAGGAGGACCTCAGGCTCTCAAATCCAGATTTTTTACCACTTTTTCTTTAATATATTTTGAATGGCAATTCATGTACCCATTATGGCGATGTCATCCATGGCAGATTCAGAAAGCTCACCCCAAGATCTTGAAAGCATTGTATAACTCACCACCGATTTCTTAATTGCTTTATTTTTTGCTCTCACCTTTGGGCTGGGCTTAAAATACAGGAGCACCGTTCTTTCAATTGGAAGTTTAGCGGTATCAAAGAGTGCACAGAGGAGATGGTCATCTGGAGTAGCAAAATCCTCATCATACACTGTCAGCTCCAGCACATTCTGGAAAGAGAGGAAGGGGTTTTGTTATAGTTTCTACAGTCTGGACATCATTAGCTCTATGGAAGAAGGAGTGTCAGGTACGTGCCTGAGTAGCAAAGTGAAGAAATTAAGCATCATCCCCCTTTGGAAAAACACACTGTAAATACAATATTCCTTCTTCCCTAGTTCATTTTAATTGCTGTAATGTGAGTCATACATTGGCTATGCCTACAGGACAACTTAGTTAACTCCTGGATTCCGTACCCATCCTGCATTGACCCATACGATCTCTGGTTTCCCTAAAACTTCAATACTGAGCTCAGTTTCTGGCCTTCCCAAACAGCACCATCGAACAGGCACAGGAACTCAGTCATATCTGCTGTTAAACAATTCGAACAGTCCCTTATCATGTGCCATCTCTTAAACAGTTCCTGGGCACAGTTCAGGAGACAGATAGGGCCCACCATCCACAAAAATCTTCAGGCTGCTTCAAACAGACAACTTTGGCTCCTTACCTTGACCTGGCTCTGGATCCTGAAGTAGAAGGTTTCATTCCACACTGGATTGTTGGAGTTTCTCACAGTTTTAGTGCGGGACTTTTCACATGTCGCAGTTGGCAGCCACAAGGTCACATAGCAATCAGCCTCGCTTACTGGGTAGGGAAAGAGACAAAACAATTATTAATGTGGCAAAGTCAGTGGTGCTGCATGACACTGCAAAGGTTACTGCATGGTACCAAAAGCAAGTGTGAGTTATTTGAAGACAAATGCCTGATGTAATGTAGCTCTTTTCAAGATACCCTTCTGAGAAGGAAAAAGCACAGACCATAAGGTGATGCAGAACAGGAGGTGTTTTCTATTCTTCCTTGCATAAGTTACAGACAACAGCAATGTTATGCACAAAAGAGGGTGAGAATTTCCTCTTCTAGTCAGCCACTTTCTTCAGTTCCTCAACCAACAAGCCTTCCTGCACTCATGTGTGCATGAACACATGCTAACCCCCAGCTGCTGTCTGATGAGGGGCCTGGGAGCCTCCTCCACCTTTTGAGAACAACTCAGAAGGTCTCCATCTCTGCCTCACCTTGAGTGATTTACTTGGTGAGGGTTTGTAAAAGCGGCTGCAGAACTACCCCCATTGTAGCAGATGTCAGAGGCTTCCTCCAGAAGGAGCTAATTGAATTAGACATTGGATCTTAACTAACTGCTATCTCCAAGAAGAGAAGGACCAAGTCTCGTTCCAGAAATGCGCTGGGAGAAGGTTAGTGAAGGATACTTGATCATATTTCTCAAAGGCACTGAAAGTATATCTCAAATGGCCACAGCCAAAAATGCGATGTACTGTCTGCCAACAGAATGCAATGTTTCTTCATGCAGGTTACACAAAATACTTCGGCACCTTGAAACTCTCTCTTACACAGTTCTTAGCAGTAAAATTATCAGGTATCATAGAATCATTTAGGTTGGAAAAGACCTTTAAGATCATCAAGTCCAACTGTTATCCCGGGACTGCCAAGTCCACCGCTAAACCATGCCTAATGCAAAAGGTAACTAACTTTAAGAATGGACATCCTTTGATATGAGACTTTTGAGAGAGACAAGTGATGGCAGCAGTAAATGGAGAGGACCCTTCAGCAGCAGGTGAGGACTCTGCAGGTCGATCAGGAGAACAAGCGCTTGCACATCACCTGGTGGGGAAAGGCAGAAACTCGCCTGGCTGCAACAGGAGTTTTTTCTTGTCTTCTTTTCTTTCCTTCTCCACCAGGTTTTGCCAGGTGTCCCCCTACAGCCACTGGCTCCATCTCAAACTGGGCAGAGGCTGCATTTTATGTTGTTGAAAGTGTATTTGTTCAAATAATCTTGCTACTTTTCTGTCTGAGTAAGAATGAAGAACTGAAATTCATAAATGCTTAAGAAATTACATAATGCATTGTGATACATCAACTGACATCTTAATTACTCGTTTTCTGCTTTTTAATGTTATAACACAGAAATGGAAAAACATTTTTAATTTTGTCAATTTTTCCTTAAAAAGTTGTGAAGAAATCAACACATTTGTGCAGAGTCAAAAAAACAGTATTTCTCTGATGGAAAAATTTGTTTGGAAAATATTCAGCGGGCCCTAGCCCTCTCCCTCACCTGCTCTTTTCCACTTTCCATATCTTATTTTGGATCAAAAAACTTTCCCCCTCCTATTCTCTTTTGCAGAGACAACTTCCATGTCCTCCTCAACAACTTCCCTTCCACTCTTAGTATCTGTAGCATATTTAGTCCCTCTGGATGTAAAAGTTGTTTCAGATTTCTCATCGTAGGTGGTGCCTTCCTACAGCTCCTTTTGTTACTCTGTTTCCTCAAGTGTCAGAAGCTTTTGCAGTGGTCCCACTGATTATATTCCCCTCAGAGAACTGTATGAGCATTGATTTGACTCAGTATGATTGTTCATTATTCTTTTTTTTTTTTCATCTGGGAAATTCTATGCAGATAGTAATGCTTTGAAGAATTTTCACACTGCAAAAATAGATATTTTAATATGTTTGGAGATCCTAGAAGTAACGATACTGATTTTAAAATGTTTTAAAAGTAATCCTGCACAACTTTAGATTTATCATCACAGATCAATGACGGTTGGCTGTTTGGCTGGCAAAGTACTCTGTACTACTGATGTGATTCGTCATTCTTTTATCTTAACTGTACTCTGAGATACAAAGCATATCAAGCAGTCCTTAATTATATGAGCAGATGTAGGCAGACTAGTCAGCTGTGTATTTAATGCAAAATATTGCTTCAGTTCTGCTCGCACAATCTCTTCCTACAACCTAGTTATTTGTGATTTTGTCTTGCTACCTGACACGCAGAAGATCTGAGACAAGCCCTTGATGAAACCTTTCTGTGTTATTGCATCATCACACGTGTGCCACAGCCATGGACCAGCAGGGAGGTGACTTAAGTTACAGCTAGTATATCCCTCAGAGCTGTGACATAGGGAAGTCCTCTGATACACCTTCCAGAAAAAAATGTGACAACCACAGGCTAAGATGAGAATGGTACTGCATGGCAAATACAGATCTTCATCTTTCAGAACATCTTCACTGGCTCTTCCTGTGCAAGAGGCTATACTGCCGATTCCTGCTGCCCACAGTGAAACAGGAGACTCAAGAGTAATGGCAGGGTTACACCGTTTCCCTTCCACGCTTATCCTAGAGCTAGTTTCAGCATCCTTTCACAGGTGTTTACGTAGCTGTACTGATTCAAACAAGACAAACTGTTAACTTGTCTATTTTGCGTGAAACGCATCTCCTCGCTGCACATGTGGATAGTCCATGCCCTTTAACTAAACAGTGGTATTTTCCTTTCCTGCTCACTGCCCACCACTTTCCTGCCAAGTGACTCCCACTTGCACAACTGCAAGACTGCTGCACAAGAGCATCAGAAAGGACAAGGCATCCAGCTCTCAGTCAGCACTTTTTGACTATCATTTCAAGGTAATTAATAACAGCATTAGCCTGGTGGTAATGATTTCAGAAAGCTTTTTCTTGTTCATTTCATCTTTGTCAGAACCAAGATGGGGAGGTGATGCTAAAGTTTGCTCCTCTCAGCCACAGTTTCCAAGGTGCTACAACCCAACAGCAAAATTACCCCTTCCTTTTGAAAGCACAGGATGCAGTCTTTTTCATTTACCTGTGTCAGAAAGTCTCCTTTCTTTGGGAGAAAGTACTTATCCTCCAAAACACATTCAGGTCTTAAAACCAACCAGAAAGCACAGGAATAACACTCAATGAAATAGCAGCAAGGACTGACCTGGTTTATAACAATTAGTTTACATAAACACTGGGCTATTCCAGAAACACTTGGAAAAGGTTGCTATACAATTACAAGAGAAAACTTGTTGCCTGTAGCCTGAGAGACCACCAAGAATGGAGATACTCACAGGTGTCCACTCGCTGGAGATTCCTCATCCGGATGATCCTTACAGTCAGCAGGTAGCAGGGAGAGGATTCTATCTGGAGAAGAAAAGTACAAATCAGAGTATGAATAAGCCTTCGGTGGGAAAAAGTATCAAATGTGCAAACCAACCAGGTGCTACAAAACAATAATACAGCTGGTAAAAATTGTGTCAACCATCTCACTATTCTGCAGATGAAAATCTGCAACATAAGCTTCTGCTCTTAAAGAAGTCTTGTTTTAATATTATATATATTTCACTGTCTTTTTGCTGTGTTACTCTGAGAGTCTGGATTGCTCATCATAGCAGAACAGAAAGGGATAAATCCCTTTCAACTGGCACTGTAAGATGCTTGCAAAACCCCTTGCTCTGAAGTTGCAGTGTTTAGCTCTACAGCATAGCTACAGTAAGTGTCTTGAATGGAGTAAATGCACTGGTGAGCACCATGGTGGAGCTGTCAAAACAGCAGCAGTCTTAATCAAGCAGTCAAATCCCCTTAGTAACCACCCATGAGGTCCCATCGCATTGAAAAGAGTGCTGTGGAGAATATCTGTTGTTGCTGACTCTCATGGGATAAACCCAAAGTACCACTCTCAGAGACATGCTTTTGCCTTCTGCTTCAAAAACACAGATTTCTCTTTTTCCGCTCCATAATTGTAGGGGGAAAACAGTAACAATAATCTGAGCTTTTGTAAATCACAACTATGAGATACACCAATGGCTGTAAAGAATTAGGCATGGGTTGCCTTTAGGGAAAAATTAAGAACCACACTGCCCTCCAAAAATTCCTTAAGATTGAAAGTGCTTGACTTCCTCTGGTCCCTTTGAATGTCTCAGCCATAAACTTCTATAAAACAAGTCTCTCTAGATTTTGTAGCTGCAGGGACCTCTTCCTATTTATTATTAGAGGATAATGGGATTTTCTTCTTCTAAGGAAGTCTGTTTTCTGCCGGTTCATTCCATAAGCTAGTCTCTGGCTCAGACCTATTTGCAAAAGGCCGCTCTGACAAAGCCAATAAATAAATCAGCATTTCCTGTGGCTGTGACACACAGTCATTTCCTCACACTCCTAGAAGCATTTCCACCTGCATAAGTGGTTACAGCAGAGCCCTCCATTCTTTTTGACAACTGCTATTTTTATCAACTGATTTCCCCTCATTTAGGAGCACCCTTCTATTTCTATAGCACTTCAGAGACTTCCTAGAATGACTATAAACAAGCAGACAAAATAGATGTCACGGCAGATAAAGAGAAGCTGGAAGAACCTCATTCAAAACAATATGTGTAATGTTGCCATTTGGGTTTTTTGTGGGTTTTTTTTTTTTTTTTTTTTATGAGAACAGGGCAATAAGGACCTTATCTTCAAATGGCAAGACAATTAGGCCTCCTTTATCACAACAAATTACTTTTTCAATGTGTGTTTTGAATCTTCTCCTAACATTGATACGTTAAAATGTTTTTGCTGAGATCTTAAAACGGGTTCCTGCTTTTACCCCTCCTGTATGTGTCTCAAGAATGCTTTGTTTTCTTCCTTTCTTAGTACTTTTTCATGAAAATCACCCTCAGAAATCTATCCACCTTTTATTTCAAGCGTTCTCAAAGCAGAAAAAGCCTAACAAAAGCTGCAAAATTTGCAAACAACTGATGGAGGGGTATGTCCTCAGAGCTACCCCACGCAAGGACACTGGTTCACATTTCAGAAACAATGTAGCCATATTAATACACTTCTCCACCCAGTTAATTAACCTTCTTCTCAGCTGGGTAATTAGCAAAGGTGAATCACTACACTCACATGTTAGGAATGAGCCTGGGCACCTCAGCATATGCTCTAGAAGGCAGAAACGCATTGTTCAGTAGGATCTGCATAAGCACGGGGCAATTCTTGCAGCCATTTATCTCCGGAGATTGCTCAAGGTGCTGCCAGCTCCTGGACCAGCTCCAGCAACACTTCCTCAGGCAAATGGCACTGCTTGAGTGAGAACCGATGGATTCAATATTTGCAAAGCAGGCTGAGATTCTTAAATAGGAGATATTAAGGAAGTGCAGTAGGCTGGGGTTTTTTTTAATGACTCTTATACAGTTTGTGCCATCTGATAACCTGGTTCCCACGTAATGACTTTCTAATGTGTTAGCCAAATTTCCCCATCTGGCACGGGGAAATCAATTCTCAGAGATGCAGGTTTCACCAAAAGACTTACCAAAGTTGCACACACACAAGAAAAAATAATCAGTGGCTTCATAGAAGCTACAGAAATCAAGACCTGTGCTCGCACTGGGGAGAGGCAGCTGCCACCAGCCAGTTACCTGAGGAATAGGCAGCAGCCAGAGTTAGCCTTCCTGGCAGCCCCAGCACCTGCCCGTGGGGGTAGAAAGACAACAAGGAGAGCAGAAATTGCCCGGTGATCAGGCCTCACTAGTTCTACTGCTCCCAGGAGGATTTGCTATTTTACTTAATTCTGGTAACAGATCAAACAAAAGAAATGCATTTAAATAGCAACTGTGACAACCATAACATGATGTACTAGGGTCTAGTTATAAAAAGAAAATAGTAGCTATGCATACATAAAGCAAAGGATAGAAGTTCTGTTATTCTGTTTACTTAAAACCTGTTATGATCCCTTTAACAAAACAAAAGGCTGCAGCTATGTCATGACGTCCCACATACAGAGAAGCTCCCATCACAGCCTTGGGCGGTGGAAGACCACAAGCAGCACCCTGCCCTGGGGCTAACAGGGACATGCTAGAACCACCATTTAGAGCTGTCACATTGTAGCTTTGCTTCTGAAAAAATCAAGACTGATGTCCTCACTCTGTGACTGTTTCACAGATCGTCAGTCTGTTGGCTTGTCTTCAGTTCAGTGCTTCCCAAATTGTGCTCCTGTGCTTCATACAGCTGCATGCAATATAGCACGCTGCGATGCCAGTACACGAACAAGGCGTACACTGCTAGTTTCTCTGTACTCCCAGGGAAACAAAGTTTTACTGTGATTTTCCAAACAAAGCTCCATCAAACAGAGCAGATCCCACAGTCTCTTCTTCCAATTTTCCACGACTTCCCACAAAAAAAAAAAGAAAGAGTAATATGGTATGATACTTGGCACCAAGGTACTATGTTGATGGAAGTAAAAGATTCCTCTGTCATGTGAATGATTCCAACTTTCTCCCACCCGGGTGAGTAACAATTTGAAAACACGGCAACTTCTCTGCCATGAGTGCTCTGGTGATGCAGGCTGTCTGCATTCCTGGCAGATTTGTGCCTCCCGTAGCTCTATTCCAGCCCTCTTTAAAGTCATACTTACATTCAGATGTAGGTATGTGTGGCATGCATCCATCTTGAGAAGCACTGCTGTAAATTACTCCACCGGTTTAGCTGTCTAATACATCCTGTCACATCACAAGCGGCTGCAGAGTTCCAAAATGACAGTACTCCTTAATGAGACAAGAGTCCACAAGACCAGAGGATGGCTATTCTTCTTCATCTTTTTTATTTGCTTTTCTTTCAGCACCTTTCTTCAGCCTTTAGGCTTCTTCATCTAACAGACTCTTCCAGCATGGGCTATTGCTAGCAGCATCTTCCCAGCTTGCAATATCAACGGTATGGATGTTCACCACTCCACTATGCCTACTGTAGACTACCCCAGTCTCACAATTCCACAACAGTACAGTCAAATGTATGCTGGGTAAATGCGTATTTTGGTATTCAGTGTTAGCTCCTTGT
Source organism: Ibycter americanus (assembly GCA_035590275.1). Taxonomy (NCBI): domain Eukaryota; kingdom Metazoa; phylum Chordata; class Aves; order Falconiformes; family Falconidae; genus Ibycter; species Ibycter americanus. Next base: position 73,417,398 of record JAVJGI010000063.1, read on the forward strand.
TTTACTACAGATGTTCCAGCAGGTAGCAGAATATTGCAGGTGCCTTCCCAAAACAGAGAGCAGTCATCCAACAACACTGATCCAGAGAGAAGAATTTACTTTTGAATCTCCAGAGGCAGCCAACACATTCTCAGTCTTGATTGCTGCCCTTTTTAGATTGGCATTTATTCCAAAGCAGTCACAAACTATCAAAAAAATAATGCAGAGATTCTGAAATACATCTTCAGTGTGTGTGATGAAAACTATATCATCACCAAAAAGCAGCTGTCCTCCAAGCAGGTGCTCAGCTGTTGCTTTTCTACATGAAATGCCAAATGACTTCCACCTGGTCTCATGAGGAAGGTGGCCTTTATCACACTGGATGAAAAACTGTGATAAGGAAGCAGAGAAAGTTATGTGCCACAGTGTGCTGGTACCATTACCTATCTCAGTGCAACCACACTGCATGCTATTCCACAAGCCATCCTGCAAAGATCAGACAAGATTTAAAAATACTTTAAGGACAATCAATTTACTTTTTCAGTGGTTGATAAAAGGCCATTTCTACAGACCAACCTGAAAAAAATTGTGTTATCTACGAAAACCATGAAAAGAGCTTCCTCTCCACCCATTCATTTTTCCTGCAGTCACCCAATAATAATGTGTGTGTCCACTCCTATGTCACCTGCTGGCACAGCGGCCTTTCCTGGCAAAAATGGCTTCCCTGCCTTGACGAAGGTCCCCCTGCATTCCTGGCCCGGAGGAGCATTCTGCTGAGATGAAATCACTCACAGGATGTTACCAGGGCACTCCTTTCTTCTCTCCAGGTGCTAATTTAACTAGATGGTAGCCAGGGACCAAATCAAAAGAACTAAGAATGCTTTGCTGCTGATGGCATGTCTACAGCTGGTGTCTAGAGCATATTTCAAGCTGTCCGAGATCCTCAATTCTTTTGCAGTTGTAATCAGGGTACTTCAGGCTGTGAACATCACTCAGTCAAGCCCTGCCCCAGCCTGCTAGAGCCTGTCGCCCACTGCTGTAGGATGTACCAGGGGTCCCCACAGCAGCACATCCAGCCACAGCTCCCTCAGAGAAGGGGCCAGGAAGGAATTTTCTTGCTGTTTCTCACCCTGCCCCTGGTAGCCATCGGCTGAGTGCTGTCGGCTGCCGTTTGGACATGTTTCTGAAGCTCTTCCATGTTCTTGACAAACCCAGGCTCCGTGCTCGGAAAGAAGCCACTCTCGTTGCTTCCTTCCTTCGCCTCCTCCAGGCGGTGGGGCTGCATGTGGCACCTCCATCGAGGGCTGTGGGGCTGCATGGAGTCTGGGGGGTGCTAAGGACCACTGGCTGGTGTGCGCAAGCAGCGTGTTTCATGTTTTTTGTTAGTAACATAACTTCTCCAAATCAGACTGCCTCTTCACCAGCATTAGCAGAAGTCTTGGTTGGATATCGGTGAATTAAAAGCTCCTACAGCTGGACGGAAACACTGCTTTCATGCATATGGCCACAGTAACCCTGGTTTCAGTGCGGAAAATTTATGTGTCCACAGGAGCATGACAGGGATATCCAGGGCCAGGTACATGCAGGGCTGCAAGAATTCTGTCCTTCATATGATTGCTTCCTCATACATGTGCCCATCACGGGACTCTGAACACTTCCAAACAATAAGACTGTGCTTGAAACTCATTTCTAAAAAGCAGAAATTCAAATATTGATCAAGATAACATGGATACTCTCAGTGCACAAGGATTCCAGCTTCTGCAGAGATCTATTGTTTGATAACTCAGGCTAGTTGCACAGACCTTTCAGTACTGTTAACATTGTCCTCCATCTTCTCGTGTTTCCAGATGTTTAACAACTGGATTTTTTCTGATATTGAAAAACGTGTCCATTTGAAAACATGGAGCACTCAACTGCATGTACAAAATTATTTCCATATGTAGAACTGCTGCTAGGAGAATAGCTACATCCATGAAAAGACAGAGCCCTCTTATACTGCTTTGCCCTTCCTAAGCAGAACAAATATGGAAGAAAGAAACTAGACTGAGCACTAACCAACTGAGGGCTGAGAAGCATGACACCTGACTCCAGATAGCTGTAAAATAGGTGTTTACACCTGACAGCTGTTAGTGATTTCCGGAGTCTCATCCAAAGGTAGATGTCACCACAGGGCATGCATCACCCTCTGGAAATCTCTACTTCTGGCTACCGATTCTCAATCTAGAGGCCTATCTCAGACACAGATGTTTTACATCTTTTACATCAAATGTGGATAGCCAAACCAAGTTTCAAAGTTATAAGCTGATGGGAAGTGGCCTCCTTTGACTTTGCGAGGTTCATTTTTGAAGCGGGAGGCATGCATGTCATTTCAGCAGTCCATATTTTAGGCAACCCCACACCACCACTCAGGGTGGCAGGGGAGGCACCTGGGCTTAGAACAGCTTCTGCAGCTGAGCAGAGCTGCTGCTGGTGCCACACTCCTGCAAGCACCATGGGGCTGAGGGTGGCCCAGGAGTTGTTGCCTCCTGCCTTTCCAGTTGCTGCTGAGCCCAGGACTGGAGCTGCTCCCCACAGCGGGCTCTCGGCCTTGTGAAAGACAGGAACCCCTGCCCGGTACCAGCAGGGACCCAGCCCTCCTGCCCACCTCAGCTCCTGTTCACACGGCGGAGTCCAACCTGTATCAGAGGCAGCAGCTGCAGCCTCCCCCTAACTTCACCATGCAGTGTGGCAGCTCTCCGCTCTTCCCATGAAGCTGTATCCAGCTTCCAAAACCCAGCAGAAGCCAGAGATACTGTTCTACACAAGGATGAGAGTTTCACCTTCCCCTCTTCTGTTACAGGGCAGAGTCACTGCCTGGCAGGGAAGCGACGTACCACTTGACCTGAGGTATGAGACGTCTTACCCTTGTTAAGACATGGCTCATGCTGAATTCAGAACTATGCATCCAATTTTTCCCCTCCCCTTCCCTCACATTAATTATTATATGAGGCCTGCTGCAATCCTTAAATATAAGCACTGATGTCTGAAATACCAGAGCTGGCTCTGCCTGCTGCTTTAGCACGGGGCAAAGTACCAGCCAAGGCCTGAATAATATTCTCAATGCAGATAAAAATCCACATGTTGGCATAAAGGCACATGCAGTTGCTGGGAAATGCTGTGGTATGTTTCTAACAGATGATGCCTCTTAGCAGGTAGAGACTCTCATATTTAAGTCTTGTGGTAGTTTCAGTGATGAAAAATCTACATTTGAGAAAAACTGAGCAGAAGATAAGAGCATGTGTGCATCCTTCACACAAACACACCATATGCTGCAGTGATCAGGTTATGGTCATGCAAGCGCATAGGATAGAGTGCTACATTCTAATCGTAGGAGAAAAAACAATGACTATGTAACCACATGCAAGAACAACAACTCAGTCTACCACCAATGGATTGTCATTAATTTTTGTAATTTTGAAATGTGAAAAATAACCCGTCTGTGAGGCAGGGGCAACATAGATATCAAGGAGGTAGTTATGGTCTCATACACATTAGATGATTCTTTTGGTTCACTACTGTCACATCTGTCCCCTTGAAATTTCACAGCTCTTAAATGTCTTTGATCTAAGCCTATATCCTGAGCAGATAATGGAAAAACAAACACATCACTGTGTGGGATTAAGAAATGCGGACAAGAACTTACCTGTCATATGCATAATCATCATAGGTAATTATAACCCAGGAGTTCAAATCATTTTGCTTTCTCTTATCATGATTTTAGGTTCCTTACCCCTTGTAAGGAGCAGACGACATACCAAAGACGGATCAGTTAATTGTTTTTCAGCCTGTTTTTACTATCTACAAAATTCTTCCTCCTATACACGGTCCAGAATTTTGGTACCTCCACAGGCTGGACATACCTGACATTGTAAGCTAAATATCTGCAAGATGAAATGCCACAAAGACCCAAGATTGATAGAATATATCATGAGAAAATACAGTATACCCTTTTAATGCTACTTTTTTAATTTTTAAATAAAAATATCAATACTGGGCAAATGCAAAAGCTAAACTTTAGGAAGCGTGTGTGAAAAAGTAAAAATACTGCAATCGTCAATAAGAATTTGTTCTAATTTCTTGGTGCCTAAATTGTAGCAGGACTACCTGGTAACTAGCTTATCACTAAGCTCACCTGTCTGCCTGTTTACAGCATTACTTCAACCTCCAGGTAAAGCTCCTTCTCAGCTTCATTTTGTCTTGGTGTAACTTGTCTGCATGGATTATAATGCAAATTTCCATAGAATTATCTGCCTCAGAAGCAGACACTTCTTGGGACAACATTGTTATATGAGTCACATTTAAACTTCTCTAATCCTGACAGAGAGGAAACAATGCCTGTACTTACTGCACAGATAGCAAATTAGCAGAGTGAGAACCCCTGTCAAAATCAGTAATTTCTAACAAAAATAAACCTATGACTTATCTTCAAACACAAGAAATAGCTCTAGCACTTTCAAGCATCACTCCTTTCACAAAATCCCTTGTTACAGGTTTTTTATGATGGAGCATAGAAGCGGTGAAAAATCAGGGTTCAATAATCCAGGACGTCCCCCATAAATTGCTAGGATAGAGACTGCACTGCCGAAGTCACTACAGCCAAACACGCATCACTCTTACTTTTGGCCTTTCCAGTTACATAAGGCATCGTGGAACAGAATGCTCACCAATGCATTTCTTTTATGAGTAAGTGAGGGATTAAAACAGTGGACATTCTCCATGCTCCCAGTAAAACATAACAGAGAAACACAACAAGCAGTTCTGAAAATCATAAACATAAGTGGAATAAAATGATCCAAAAATAACAATAAAAGCGTTTCCCTTGTAACAGTCAAACTGCTGCCATCATTATTTAACTACCTGAGCCTTCTCCACTTTTGAGCAAAACAAAACCCTCAGCCTTCTTCGGTTTGAAATTCTTTTGTTCATAATACCTTGAAATCACCTTTGCCTGGTACGGTGCTTTTTTCTTTTTCTTCTTGCAGTTCACCATCTCCCAGAGAATCGATGTCTGAGTCTTCATCCTGAAGAAAGAAAGCAATGATAAATGGTGACATTAAAACAACAACAGCGGCATTATCAGGATAGATAATTAATTCCTAATTGCAATAGTTTATGCTGAAACCCCAGTTAGAACAACTGTTGGTTACACCCAGCCGTGTTACAGTGCTCAGCGTAATGAGCAAACCACCATGTGGCTCAGCCACACACTCCACAAAATCCATGTCAGGGATGCCCTTTAAACGAGTCAATGAAGGAAAAGCCATTTCAGCTTACCCAAAAGCTGCCTCTGCATCTATCTTGCAAAAAAAAGGTTTGCTTTTTGTTTCAAATGTGATCTTTTGGCAATCTGCTCCCACTCTCGGGGGTATTTCTCCGTTTAAAAAAATCCCAGAATCTCATCTCTGGGTTTGAACAGAGAGCATGAAACACGTTGCAACTGCAAGATTTTAAATCTAACGTTTCCATTTTTTCAGGAAACAGAAGTTCCAAAACACTTCTGCAATGTAGGGTGCCCCCTTTTGAAACACTTTGTAGGGAAACACCATTATAGGCCCGTTCCTATAAAAAGTGTCAAAAGCATTCTGTTTCCAGAGTTCTTCCTAAAGCGACATGCCTTTGTCCAGGCAAACAGCACACGGAGCAAGGTGTAACGTGCTACGGGTGAAGTCAAACACAAGCCTTGAAATGACCCAGAGAATGCAAAGCAAAACGGAAAACACAGAAAAAAATTGGGAACGTGGAAATAAAATTCGATTACCTATCCCAGTTCTCTGCCCTGGCCTTATCCCTTTTCCAGTGAGCAAGACAGGCTGTCGCATCGATTTTGCCGATGATACAGAAATATTCAAGTTTTTAACTGAAGTAGCATTTACTTATGGAAGAAAAGGTATTTTTTAGGTCAGGGTCTGGGTTCAGGCTGGTGACTCAGTCCCCGGGAAAGCGCTCCCCGCCCCGTCCCTTTCTTCCACCTCCCGCGCCG
>JAVJGI010000063.1:73424048-73466849 GCA_035590275.1 Ibycter americanus
CCCCGCGCTGCAGCAGGTGTCACGCGCAGACCCCCGGCCCGGTCCCCGCACTGCGGCGGTGTCACGCGCAGCCCCCCGGCCCGGTTCCGCTCAGCCCAGGACCCAGGCGCGCGACCAGCGGAGCACATCAGCATCCCCGGGCACAGCTGCGGTGACAGCGGGCTGTGCCACAGCACCTGCGCTTCCAGCGTGAGCAGCAGCTCTGCCCGCACCCGCAGTGCCAGAGCATCTTCTGGCCTCAGGTCACAGACACCCTGAGCTGCATCCCGGAGAACTCCTCTTGCAGCTTAATTTAGAGAACAGTCATTCATCTTTTTTTTTTTTTAGCCTCATTAGAAAAGAAGACCTGCCTGACCTTGGAAGACCTGCCATGGGGACACTGAAAATACCAGTGTACTCGCTATTAGAGCACGCCAGATTTCCCAAGGCTGACTGTTCAGAGGATCATTAGCGTCAGTCATGACACTCAGCTAGAAACCCCTCTAAAGGTGATGAATCTTAAGCAAGTTGAGATTCCCTGTTCGCAAGGAAACCTGTGGAGAAGAACAGGTGGATTCTGCATACAGACTTCCAGGTCTTAGAGTTAATTCCCCATTATACGCACACCCAGCCATCTAGGAATGATCTGTATGGCCTTCACCTAAATCCGCTTGCTCTGCTCCCACCTGAGTGACTCCACAGGGAAAGCCATACAGAAAAAAACTCCGAGGCTCTCACTAACAACTGAACTAGTGTTAATCTAATTTAAAATCTGCATGTATAAAGCCGGATGGTCTCAATTTGTAGAATGAAAAGGAGAGGCTCAGAGTGGAATGATTTTATTTCTTTACATTTCATATTTTAGTAATTTAAGGATAGATGAGGCAAAATAACCTATCGTCTGCTTCAGAGATGTAACTGTAGTTGCCCTGGCAGCAAACAGCATGCTGCTTTTGTCCTTTAGTGCTCGCTACACCTTGTACTTCCTCGAATGCTTAGGTTTCTTATTCACGCTGCATCTCAGTTTGTGGAAGCATCAATCGCTTGGCAAAGGTACCTGTATTATGTCTGACAGCAGACACAGGCTGTGGAGAAGCAGAGCTCCATGACAGTATTTTTCAACGTGTCCGAATACAGTTTTGCGGTTTCTATTATCAGTCTTGGACTGGACTGGAACTGCTGATAGCCAGTGCCCCCTAAATGCCTTGTATGTGCTTGCCAAAATGAGCCTGGGATTAATCTGGCAAGCTGGAAATGCAGGCAGGACTGGCTGTGACCACCCCGCTGCTCTCAGACATATAGGTACTTCTACATGAAAAACAGCACTGGGGAGCAGAGTCGGATGGGCATTCTGGCTTAGCTCTGTCCTCTTCCTGCAGGAGGAGCGGTGTCTCAGACCACTGCTAGTGCAGTCAGTGAAGGAAGGACATGCAGAGCAGGAGAGGAAACTCACAGGAGGCAGGGGCACTGCTGCTGTCTGTTGCCTTACCCCTGACACAGGAAAGACGGAATCTTCTGGGAAATTAATTTTAAAGCAAGTCTTTACCCAAAGAGTTTAAAAGTACACGAAGGTACCCCTGTTAGGACATGACAATCATCCTGAGAAAAGTGCAGCACTTTATGTCCATCATATACGTGCATCAGCATTTGCTTGCACCTAGCATATAACTAGTACACAGCTCTAACGCTGGAAGGCATTACTTTCCCAGTAGACAGACCGGCATCATTAGTAACTTTTTACATTGCTGCACTCACAGTTAAATGCTTGTCTATGTTTCTTTCATGTTACAGTTTCTGATGCACTGGATAAAGCCCAGCACTTACCATACCAATCTTAGAGCAACCTAATTCAAATGGAGATTTACGCTCTGTTTTAGATCTCTTAGATATTATGCAAAGTACATTGCAAATGTACAGTCCCCAATGGTTACCTGTACAGTGAGAAAGTCCTCTGTGCCTGGAGTTGTCTTACTGTGCATTGTTTTCTGTTCTTGGAGGTTTCCCAGGAGTACAGTACACTAGAAGGGTGGTTCCCAAAGTATTCTGAATCACTGTTCACTCCACATTTCTGCAGACTACATGCAAGTTCATCATCTCCCCATGAGCTGGAAACCAGCACGAGGGCAGTATGACCAGTACGATGCTTCCTCACCCATGCCCCTAACCAGCTTGCGGGTTACAGGCCATCAGCTCCTGCAGCTGCAGAGATCACGGACCAGAGCTTAAGAGTGACCAGAAAAGGTATTTGGTAAGGGTCTACAAAGGATTTTCTGACTACTACTACTACTACTATTATTATTATTATTATTAACTTTATTTCAATTATTACACTGTTCTTATCTCAATTCATGGGCTTACCTTTTCCCAATTCTCCCCATCCCACCAGGGCAGGGGGGAGAGTCAGCAAGCGGCTCTGTGGTACTTAGTTGCTGGCTGGAGTTAAACCACAACAATATCATATGTTTACAAAGTAGATAACAAACCAAAACAACTGCAGGTCAAGGAGCAATTTGGAGCATGGCTTGCTTTCAAGACTGGTTGAAACAATTTTAGATGTCAGCCAGCTGTGTAGCAGAAATTGCAAAATTAAAGGAACAACTATAAATTGCTCAAGATTTAAAAGCCTGTATTAATATATGTAGAAACTTGCAGCTCCTTACCTGATAGTTATCACCCTCTAAGGATGCTCCGTTGCCTCAACAGAAGAAAGGAAATAGGGAGGGAGCAAACATTTCATATATTTAACAAATAATTTACAGGTTATTAGCTGAGAGAGAGAAGGGTGCAATAAGCAGCAGCTGGCAGGAAAAGTCATACTGCTGGGGGCCAAGGGACCATCTTTTCCCGGTGTTTAAGGGCAGACAGAAGAAGAGACCTAGGAGCTAGAAAGCACTAACTGTATGCATATCAGGCATCTGTAAGCGCAGAACGGTCAGAACCTCAGCAGCAGGCTTTAATGCGCTTTCTGCATTAGATGCATTTTGCATCTGCGCAAAAAAATAACGTTTTCTGGAATAGAGTTTTTTAGTTGCTGTTCTTTTTAATGGATCAGCCTGTCAAGACTGTTTTGAAGGAGCTAGAGAAGGGATATACCTATATCTCCATTTAAAACGTTTGTCTCCACCACCTTTTTGTTCCTGATTTCCTCTTTCTTTCCTTGTTTCCATTTCCTGCCATCTTTTCTTTCCTATTGACTTCCTGGCTTTCCAAAATACCCATTTCCTTCCTTTGCCCATCTCAATACCACATAGCTATAATTCCCTTTTATTAGGGTATTATAATTTTTTTCTTCCTTCTCCCCTTCTCTCCTTCCTTGCTTTTTATACCATCTGTTTTCTTAATCTTTCCCCTTTGTCGCACATGTCTCCTCCATACTGCAGTGGTACCTCCAGAAGCCTCAAGTCTGAATCGTGGAAGTTTGGCCGTAGTTGAAACAAGCACAAATACTACAGGCATTAGGGTAGCTGGGATCAGGCCGTGACATCTGAGTGAGACACCCAGCTGCATGGAGAAAAGGGGGTAAGCAGCAGTGGGTTGAAGGGAGCGCAAAGGAGACCTCGGGACCCAAGAAGGAAGAAACTGGAGGCGCGACAAGACATCCCAGAGTTTTGACAGGAGGGGCTGGAGGGGTGAGAGGAGTGCTGGGGAACACTGCTGCTGTGCTGGGCTGCAGTGGGAACCCTGCGAGGGACAGACTTTCAGGAGGAGTTCAAAGGTACAACATTTCAATGGCCAGAAAGACACACAGCTCTCACCCGTGGGCACCTGTTGACCAGTGTACCATGACCAGGGCATGAGGAAACCAGCCCTGCTGGAAATGAGGCCCGATGGCCCCCTCAGCAGCATTATCGCTCTAGTAAGGTGGTGGGATGTTGCACATACACAGCAGAGCTTTGCATGCGAACAGGTTTTGGCACGGGGTTTCTCGGAAGGGAGTCCCGCTCTACCGCCCACAGTCTCCTGTACCTGCTGCAGCAGAAACACTTCCTGTCATTCATGTGGTGCAACCTGTAGTCCCACAAACAAATAGCTCACTTCCCTCAGACTGCTGGCAATAATCTTTCATTTGATCACTCTTGGGGCTGCAGAACAGTGTGAAATGGTGCTGCCAACCATCCCATTAGCTTCTGCTTCCTCAGTGGCACTCACCCAACAGGACTGAGAGAGCACTCACGTGCCTCGCGAGCAGTTAAAAATCCCACTGCTGCTTTCCTTAGGTTCCTGTGGGCTGACTCACCTCACTGAGCTGCCTGAGTCTCCTGCACCTTTGTGATAATCAGAAGGGCTGAGGAAAAGGTGCAATTGGATGATAATCCCTTTGCTTACCTACAGATAATGACTGGGTAAGGAGGAAAACCCAGACACAGGGAAGACGCAGAACATATTAATTACAATTAAGGAGGTCACCGTGCAGTGCAGTTCCTATTGCCACCACTACCAACAGTTCTGTCTTTTAAAACATTTAGGAAAAAATCACATGCTGACTCCTGTCAGTGCTAACACTGTGGTACAGCGTGGGCATGGATTTTGGCAGCGCTTCTCCCCTGCTAGTTAGTTTCCTCCCTTGAAGGGATAATTCCAAGAAATTACTGCTGTTTCCTGTAAAAAGGGACACTCCCAACCTGCAAAACCAAAAGGGTTTTTAAATGCCCACATCTGCAGCTGTTACCTACGTTCTTTGAATGCCCCAGTACAGCCCGAAGGCTGAGCGCAGAAACATACCCCATCAGCAGCTGGGCCAGAACAAAAAATGCCATCAGACAAAGCCACGCACAGCCTCCGCGCTGGCCTGCAAGAGCTGGCCACCAGGGTCTTCTGCAAGTGTCCTGTGCAATCGGTAATAAACGTAACAACAAAAAGCAAGCCGAGCCCAACAAACTAACCGACCCCCTAAGTCACAAACCAAGCACCTCTGCTAACAGACCCGGCGCGGTGCCTGAGTGGGAGGCAGGAGAGCAGAGGGGCAGGTACCTAGAGACACGATGGCATGGAGGGGCTGGTGTCCTCCCCCTCGGCTCAAGGGCATTACCTATGGGGTTGCTATACATCCCTGGGTGAAGGCCCCCAGTGCCCAGGAGAGCCATGGCTAGGTGGAGGACTGAGCTGGACCTTTGCAAGGGTCTACAGCCAGGCAGGACCATTTGGCTATTTGTGAGGTAACAGCAAGGACCTCACTGTGGGACTGGGGTGGCTGTGGGTGTGTCTGACAGAAGAAAGCCATGGGTGTTTGAGGGTGCAAGGGCAGAACTGACAAGGAGACCCATTTCTTGCCCAAGAGCTTCACCCGCACTGTGAGCACCACCAGGAGCCGTGGCGGGGGGTGAGGCAGGCTCAGCCCCTGGTAGGTACAGCTCAGCATGCCTCGGTGCGCTGGGAATAGACAGGGCTTCACCAGTCAAAGCCACAAACAAAAAGGCAGCAAGGGAAGCAAAGGGGTATAGTTAAAGGCAGGGATGGGGAGAGAGAGGCAGGGTTCTTGAAATTTGGTGTCATCAAAGGACTTGGGTGGCAGGGGTGGCAACTCCCATGGCAGATCTTGAAGATGCCTAAAATCCCCCCAGTGGCACAGGGGCAGGTGGGAGAGGTGGCACATGTATGTGTCACCCCAAGTGGGTTTGCCATAATGATAAACAGGGACCCAAGAGGGAGTTAGAGCTGGGGCAGAGGAGGAGCAATGCCGAAGGGACTGTGTGACTCACCAGCAGAGATCACAAAGCCAGGAGCCCTTGGTGAGCACCAGCAAGTAAACAGCCATTTCAGCACACCAGAGGTTAGAACCAGGGCTGCAAATTGGATGGAGGTGCAAGGGCTGGGAAAAGCAGGTGGGGCAAGGGCACACCGTCCCTCGGGGGGGGAGGGGGGGGGCTGAGGTCATCTGAGGTGAGCGTGGGAGACTAAAGGAGGCAAAGGTTAGAGGAAGGCAGGGCATAAAGGAATGCTTGAAGGAGGTGAGACAAACAGGTGATGACAGCAAGAGGGAAGAGAAATCGTCAGCCTTTTAGAGGTTTGTGTTTTGTTTTGAATTAAGGATTTACTTTCTGTTTTGGCTACAGTTCATTATCCATAGCTCTGTGTTTGCCAATACATGTTACTTCAGCACAGACAAGTTGCTGCATCTCATCGAAATTTGAATTTAGGGACAGCTCATACTGACTCTGAAGCATTATATCCTTTTTTAGATTAGTATCCTTGTTGTAATGAAACAGGTTTACAGAGTATTTGCATTATTTAAATCCTCCATAAAGCAAATAATTATTTTGGTCTTTATCGCAAAGATAAGCAGTTTCAACAAATTGCCTTGCGCTATTTATAGTAGTCGCATACAGCCTGTGTTGCCTTTTATACAGTCAAGGACTGACAAAGCCATGCAGCTACCCATGAATTACCCATGGATATCGGTGTGAAGCACTTAGCTTGCCTTCTCACCACAAAATCTGAATGTCTTTCAGTTCTTTGAAGTTTTTAATCACAGCATCCCATCCTATAGTAACAAGAAATACTATTAAACCTGTTGAAATTATTTGGATGCAGACGCTGACCTGGATCTTCTAAATACCGTGAGTGTTCAGCGGAAAGCACAACCCCGGGGGTTAGGTACTTTGGCACACACCAGAAGAGCTGATCCCGATGCACAACAGCCTCTGAAACAGTCACTTCCAAGGGATTCTCCAAACCTAAATATTGCTCATATAACAAAACCTGTGAATTCAGAAGTATAGAAAATTTGTATTTTCCATGTGAAATCTCAGATTTTTCTGTATCTTTTGTTTAATTTTGCATGTTATTTCTAACAAAATGTCTTGCTGACACTATACGAAAATATAGCTTCCTCTTTTTCTTTTAAATTGTCCACATTTATCATGTATTTTTCTATTGCACTAGATTTGGAATAAATTAAATATCCATAGCTCATTTGTCTTCACATGTAACTTCTAGCATGGTAAATTTTGAAAGAATTTGTATTGTGGTCCCATATTCATGCATTTAAAAAACTCATCAGTAAGCTCCACACTTCCTAACCTTTGATTTACTGCACATACATGTATGTACATGAAAAAGATGTTCACCAGCAGTGAAAACCCATATAAATAAAGCATGAGACTAATCATAATTTTATTTGAACAGTTTATCTAGGATCACCACGTGGTGGAGTGGAACCACAGGCCAAGACAAGTCTTTGTACTTTCCTAAGTCTATCATGCACATTCACAAACAGGTCTTGATTCTTCTGCAGGGAAAAAGAAAAATGATACTGGTATCTTTCTGAAACTCAGGTCAGCATTTATTTTTTGTGCTGTCGTTTCTGCTCTACGGCTGAATTCAAAGCCTGAAGGATCAGATGTTTGTTGTTCTGTATGTTGTAGCTGGTCAGTTCTACCAGCTTGTCAAACTCTTCCTCTGTGTAGGTAAAGCTGTTCAAGCAGTACGGGGAAAAGATGCTGGAAACGTCCACATTGCCCTGCACCATCTCAGCAGGGCTGCGCTCCACACCTGACAAAGAAAGAAAGGTGACGATGGGGTGTAGCTGTGGCCCTGCGTCCTGCTCTCCAGGCAGGGCACAGCATTGCTCCTCGCTACCCAGACACCCGTTTCTCTCCTGCGGGAGCCACAGTAGGGAGGGAAGGGACCATGCTAGACCACCTCTCCCATCCTGACACGGCCAAAGGGTGGCCAGGTGGTGGGACGACCGTCTCTGTCCCATGGCTTACCAGGCTCTTTGTATTTTCTGAAGGTGTCATTCACCAGTGGGAAAAACACCACTGTCGGTGCCTCTGGGGTCTCCAAGTCTTCAAAGATGTAGCACTCCTTTAGATTTTTCTTTTCTTCTTCACTCAGGTGGATTTTGGGAAATGGGATTCCCTGCTTTAGGAAGTACTTGGAGGCTTCTTCCAAAGGCTGCACTCAGGCAGAAAAAAAGAAAAGGTCAGAAATCCTGCCACCCCCCAGCTCTTCCCAACACACAACACATCCACCAAAAGCTCTTCACAAAGATCCAGGAGCAGCATTCCCTGTCAGTGTTTCTTCTGGCCTTTGTCTCTTGCATGAGGTATTAAGTACTAGTTATTAACAGAACAACAGTTCAGGACCCAGCCTCCAACTTGCACTCCTGACTGTTGTCCCACCTCCTCCTCCTCCTCAGCCTTTATCTGAAAGACAAGTAAGATGTTCATGGCTGCGGGCGAGGGCAGCCTAGCCTCCTAGGACACAGAAACAAGCCCCTTACTGGAGAAAACCCTGAAATGAGCAGAACAGACAGGAATCTGAAATGGTACCATTTTTAAACATGGATTCACAAAGGTACAAACATTTGGTTGACTTGGTATGAAATATTTTAAAGCCTCTGTCTTAGATGCCTTAGGATGGTTGTGAAAAGTGATGTAGGCATCTAGGAGCATTGTCCTGACTGAAATGTTAACTTAAAACTTGCAGGTGTGTAAGTCATTCTGAAAATAGGATTTTTGTTCCTGAATCTATGTGGCACATACAAAAACTCCGGTCTTCAGGAACTTCTGTCTTATCCATATCTAGTAACAGGAATTATAGACCAGGTTATTAGCTGGTATTTGAAACCGCAGATAAGGCATCAAAGGACAATTCTGCCCCACAATTTAGAACAAAAAAAAAAAAATCCAGTTACTGTTCTAAAGACAACTGGACAAATTACTTCTATTTCAACTGCATGTGGATATCTTCAGATGGGTATCACAAGACAAACAAAACGAGTTCACCAGTGGCGGTACTAGTTCCAGAGATGGAGAGTAGTGTTGATAGCAGTACTGAGATCCCAGGAGCATGCAGGTCTAAGAGATAGCATTTACCTATCAGAGGGTTAATTACAATAAAGGATTTAGAAAACTGGTACTACTTCTGTTCTCCTTAGGGGATTTGCCATGGTATACCAGCATCAGTGACAGACCTAGGCATCTATTCAATGGGAGCTGTACACCAAGAATCCTTTTCTCCCTGAACCAGTTTCTTCTACATAAATTATTCTGACTCCTCAGGAGTTAAAGAAGGCTAAAAGAGCTAAAAGACAGCAGTTATTTTCAAAGAAAATAGAGCGGTCATCGCACCGATGCCTGCGATCCAGAAGAGTAGTTTAAGTGTAGGACAACATCCACTTTCCTCTCTGGCCTCATGAGCGGTGGGTAGCTGATATCGATGTATCCCGCCGTGTCTGCCAGGCACATGAACTCTGCAGTTTCTGTCAGTTGGTTGGGGAAATTCTCTAGTATAGTATCTAAAAGAAAGTATTTGTTATGATGAGTCATTTGCTGAAGAAGTAATGTATCTGTTGTTTGGCTAATATGGGAGTGAAAAATGCCTCATCTCCCCATTACTCTTGCTTTCCAAGAATGCCACACTATAGGAGCCCAGCCTTGACACAGAAAAGACAAACCTGTCCAAGGTAAAAAGACAAGAGCTCCTTCACTTCTCATGCTGCTCTTCTTCCATCCCTGATGAGCAGCACTTGCCCTTCCTTGGAATCAAGGGACTTCTTGGAGCAATTTGAATAGATGAAATTTAACTAGTTATCTTGAAATTTTTGTTTCCAAAGTGAAGAATAAAGCCTGCTCATCCTCTGCCTTCACTGATGAAAACACCAACCACCTGAGAGGACAAAAATTAATATTCAGGTATGTTTACCTTTCCATATACAGAAGCTTTTGCTCTGAAGGTATTCATTGTGCATCTGGAACCCCTTCAGGAAGTTGTAGAACTTTGAAACCATCACCCGCTCAGTCAGGACCTGCCGAATGATGTCCATGATGCCACATTCAGGGGTGACTAAGTAAGTCTCCAACTCATGGCTCCTGGCTGGTGGGGAAGGCTCATCTCCTTCTGGACAGAGGAGATGAACAAGTTGTTCTGGTACAGTTCTTTGCAGTACTTAAAACACCAAAAGGCACCTACTATTAGCTACAGGAAAGAAGAACCTAGTAAGACATGGCAACATACAATCAAATCAATGTCACAGTAGGAACAAGAAGAAAAATCAACCTACAGTAAAACATATTCCATGAAACACAGAGTGGCAACAAACCTCCTAAAACAGGAAAAAGTGATCTACTGCTTGATAGAAGTCATAGGTGGATTCCCTGTCTGAAGGTCGGGGTAGGCTGAGAATCTGGACCCACTTATTTCAAAATTAGTCCGAATCGGCTTTAAAAAAAAAAAAAAAAAAAAAAAAGCCATCGGGAGACTTAGATACTCTGCTCAGAAAAGAGCAGAGAAAAAGAGTTGTGCTCAATGGCACCTCACGAGATTGGGAAACAGGGCCAATGACTTTCTGTCACTAGCATTTATTGAGCTCAGGGTTCTGCAACACTTACATGGAGAAAGTGATGAGAAAGCCCATAAATCAAACTCGCTAACCACATCTGAGCACAGGAAGGACAGCCAGCACCTCTAAGCAGAACACAAGTTTGCAACAAGATCAAAGAAAGCTGAAATGGAGTTCCCGTAATTGATATATCCAACTCTTCAACAACAATGTAAGAAAAGTACCACCTGTCAAGGCAGACAGAAAACACAGCACCGAAACATTTGTTACAACATGTAGGTTCACTGAAAAGCTCCTGGCAAAGATGATCTGTTAAAAAATTTCAGTAGTTTTATAGTTGGTGGCAAATCATCACTTGCATAAATTCAGTCCAAGGGAGACTAATGGAAATAACGTTGCTGTGAATTAATTCAGAGGAAACCTAATTAGATATAGCTGACAACATGACACCTCGGGGTGTGGGGAGCAGTGTCACGCTGGCCTCAGTTTTAAGATTTAAAAAGCCTTCACACTATATGCCTCTGAATGTTAACATTCATTTAAACATTCACAAGACAGTGGGTAAAGTAGAAACAGAAATGTAACCAACCAACATCAACCGTCCTGTGTTGTGTACACCTCAGTAAGCACCGTTCTGTAGGATCCGATGAATGGCAGGCATCCAGCAGGTTGTAGGAAAAGACATTGCTCCACAGGCCTGTGCAACGGTAGAGAACAGGGAAACTGCTTTGGAGACATTTTAATGGGAAATACCCTTTTTAAAAAATAACCTTTCAGCTTTCTGAAAGCCTCAACATTTCCAAACTCTCATCAAAAATTGTATGAAGTTCTTTGGCAGCAACTCACATTCTGTCCTCAAAGAGGGACCTGAGCGATATTCAGCGCTGCACCAGGCCCCAGGCACTGTAACTCGCTGTCACGGACAGCTGCTGCTGGTGCACTGCAAACCCACATTTACTGTCCTACAAGCAACTGTCATCAGAGAGCAAAACCACACCGCTTCTCGTAAAATAAGGGTTTGGTCTGCAATGTATGTCATATACAACCTTACACTCAGTTAAAGGTTCGGAGGCTGCTCCTGAACCGCCAAGATTCAAATGGTTAAAGCACAGTTTGGGTCAGTCTGCAGAGCAGTCTGCTAAAGCAAGTTCTTCCACTTTTGCCCTCCCACTTAAAAGAACGTCTAAAAACATCTCCCCGGTGCAGAAATCTCCAAAAGCCTCTTGGATCTTGAAAAGCATTTCTTCCTCCACAGCCCTGCCGCAGGCCCTGAGGGGGACTGTGCCAGAGAAGGAAGCGCGGAGCTTTGCCTTGAAAACCTCTACCAGTGACAGCCTCGCAAAAGCCATACGTCGCCAAGGATGCAATAATTCGAAGTGCACAATGCAACAATTATGCATTCCATAAATTAGTAGCAGAAACACAATTCTCCTTTAAACCTGGCTCTTTTTGTGAAGTGGGACAGGAAGCCAAGGTCTTCTGCTTCACAGGAATTCCCCATAAGAATGGGACACGCTTGAGAGACCTTAGAAATACATGATTAAGAAATCAGATAGGGGCTCTCTGGCTCTGCACTTAGCTAACAGCCAGGGTTCATCTGCAGGTAGTTACTGGCCAGTTTCTATGAACACAACCTCATCTCCCTGCAGCTCAAGGAGCTTCTGTCTAGGCCTGCTGTGAGAAGGCAACTCCTCCGGCTTCTCCTGTCTTCACCTGGTGCCTTCTCACTCCATAACCCTTCCAGCTCCCTGAGCCCCAGGAGCTACACACTGCTCGTGCATTTGACACTGCTGTCCCCCAGAGCCTGGTCCTAATTACATAGAAATGTTTCCCTCATCTCTTGCACCAAATTTTCACGGTGCCTGTATTCACTGAAGTAAGAACTATGAGGACAGACAGGCTGACAGAGCTGAAAATAGCAGACAAGCTTTCACACACCCCAGCCATTCTCCTGGAAACCTGAGGGTCTCGTACCCCTACAAGCTCATCCAGTCTTTCCAGCTCTAGCCACTGCTCTTTCCAAAGGCCTTACCTTTCCTTGCAAACGCCACCTTGTTTTTATCCTTAACTACCCACACTGTAACTACCAGCACGTGTTAATCGCCGCCCAGGAGGGCATTACACGCTGTGTCACTAGGCAGCAACCTTGCTTTGACACTCCACTCGACCCCCTGTAAAGACAGGCCGCAGCTGTGGGGTCACCAGCCGAACTGGGGTGCTGAGGCTGAGATGGCAGAGCCCAGCCCAGACTGGACGTGCTGGGTGTGCTCGCTGCCCGGCCACCTCAGTGCGAACACACCACACCACTGTCCTTGCAAAACTGGAAAGGAGGTGCGACGTTCCCAGAAGGCGGCCCTGCAGTCCCACCTAGCTCTGCAGCCCACCTCCTACCTCTGGCAGTCAGCACAGAGTGCTTAATGGGAGAACACAAGAAAATGGAAAGCATGAAGGGATCTCTTCTCCAGTGTGCTCTCCAGCATCTCAAGGTTCTGGATTTGCAGGGCACTGGCTGCAATATGCAAGATCTGTGTTACATGAAAAATAAAGTCCATTTTTATGCAATTCAGATTTTCGCAGGGGAGCACATCACCTTTCATGAAACAGATGCGGGATTCAGGGAGCTTCTTCATCAGTCGACCCATGAAGAACTCGCTGCCAAAATCCTCCGCACGAATGAAGGCGCCGTATTTTAAGAACCCGACCTCATAAGGGGTGAACTCTACCCACTCTGCAGAGGCACAAAATGAACTTTTAAATCTCAATCCTATCCCTGCCTCCCTGCAGAAAGTGCTCTGAACTGACAAGGAAGCAGCTGCAGGAGAAGCCCTGTCAGCAGGGTGACCACAGGCTGGCCTTCCTCGGGGTGAGGCATTATCATTCAGCTGGTTTCAGCTGCCCACTCAGTAATGTTTCCCAAACTTGTTCCTTCAGAACTTCCAACAAGTCTCTCCAGACAGGACATAAGCAAAGTTTGTACCAAAAGGGGCCAGCCTAAGTTACCCAACATGTGGAGCTAAGGCTTTGACTTGTCAGTACCTTGGCTGTCCTTAAGCACCTCCCCCAGATTTCTCCTGCCCCACAGAAGGTGGGTTCCTCCCGGAGCCTAGGCACAAGGTCTGGAAATGGAAGAGGAATTTAAGGAGGAAAAGGAACTGTTTATGCATGCCATGGTTCAGCAGCGCAAGGGGTTGCAGGACATGCAGTAACTGAGAATGCAGACTGTTTGAACACCAGCCGAGTTGAGATACAGCTCAGTTTTGCCATCACCTTTGAACTCTGAAAGGCTGTAGTCTTCCTTGATGTTGAGGATCATGTAGATAGGTAGGGGATTCTGACCCTGACTCAATGCCTGTCGCTCATCTGAGAGTTTGTGGTTGTTTTTCTGTGAAGTGACCAGAAACAAAGAGCAAAACCAAGGGACCTTCTTGGCATAGTGTGTGGGCTTGCCAGATTACAGCAAAGTAAACAACTGTTTCTATCTCCATTTCCTTATTCTTTCCACTCATTTTGTGTCCAGACATATTTTTTTTAGCCAAGGAGCGATCTAAACATTTGCACATCCACATAAGCTTGTTTAATTACAGGTGAGCTGTAGGACACCGTGGTACAATGGTCTCTCATTCTTCCCAGTAAATGCATCCACTTTACATGGATTATTTAAGTTCTCAAAGATAGGAAAAGAGCAAAAAGAAACCAAGAGCAAGACTCTGCTGTTAGGTGCTCAGATGCTCATACTGGTAGGAAGGAGACATAGGTTTTCTGCTCTACAGAATACCCCTTGGGCTGCTAACGTGTTGAGAGATATGTGGGGACAAATCCCCTTTGTTAGTCAGCAGAAATCATCTGCTGGATAATGCTGGAATGCTCTCAGGCTAGCATCTGTCGCTGGAGCTTCATTTTCCACACAACAGTATTCAGTAGCTGTTAGGGAAAACACAGACACGCTACCCCATCACTTAGTGCTTTTTCCAGCAGAAGCCCCCAAAAATCAATGCTAGAAATCTGGTATCCCTCTTGCTTCCGCAGTTTTAGCTCCTTGTGATAGTACTTCAGACTCTCCAGGGAAAAGCAGCTTAGCTTGCACTTTGTCATATGTCTGCGGACTTCACCAATTGGTCTGGAGAGATCCTTGTGTGACCAGTCAGCGTTCTGATACAAATGTGACAAGGTCCTGGGAAAAAAGAAAGGAAGTACACTGTCATATGCTTGAGATGCTTTTACTTTTTAGGCTTGGATTTAAGGACCACATCAAATGAACTAGGTGAAGTTCATTAAAAACACCGTTCGGGCTCAGTTTATTATTGAAGAGAAAAGATTTTTTGATTCAGAAGACCCTTCAAATCACTACTGAAACCTGAGGACTTGCAAAACACCCCTCTGTGCTCTGCAGGTTTATGCACAAGGCTGTGATTTGCACAAGGGTCACTAACTAGGAAAGATCCTAGAGATGCTGCAAGGGGTCAAGGAAAATGTCAGTCCTCGCACGCAGTGCCTAGACCATATGCTGGCTCAGGCAATGTTTTGCTAATGCAGCAATAAAAAAGCTCGAGACTGCAGTAGTACACCTTTACCAAAACAAAGAGAGTAAGTCTCTCACACAGCAGATAATAATGGTGGCGAATTATGTCTTCGCTCAGGATCTCCTTACCATGTGGAACCAGATGACCCGGTGATGTATGAAATAGCATCTAAGAGATCCAGCTTCTGAAGACCCAACAGGTTGCCTAACAGAGATGTCAGTGCTCTGGTGCCACCTCCCGTTGTCATGACTGCTACAACTGGCACCTGTTTAAACGTCAACACAGCAGTGGTAAGCAACAACCTAGTTTACCAGCACATGTGATCAGACCTGAGTGAACTGCAGCATTTCTGTCCCACAAGAAATTCCAACATTTCACCACTTTCCCAAGCAGGAGAGAAAAAGACAAAAACCTGGTATTTTGCACAGAAAAATAATAATAAAATTAAAAGTTTCTGTCATTACCTAATTTTGACTTTTTTTATCAAAATCAATCAATTCTGATTCTGAATTGTTATATGCTGGCTTATCAAAACAGCTAAAAACTTGCTGTTTTAAGGCATTTCAATATTAGACTGCATTTTCTTTAGTGGAACATCATCTCAGGAGAGCTCTACTTTGAGAACAAGCAGAACTCACCCTCTCTTGTAAGTCAAGTATAATGACTAGATTGCATTTCCTATAAAGTACCTAGAGTATATAATTGCAGTGAAGAACCACAAAGCCTAATTGCATGGAAATCTAAATTGTGTTACAGGAAGACAAATTCCTCCAAGGAACCCACTGAGAGAAGAGGAGCCAAATGACATTTCCCACACACATTTCCAGGCAACTGCATCAAGGAAAATACTCAGCAGCAACCTGATTCAAATCAAGCATTTCAGGTCAAAGCAAAGTATTCTGATTTGGGTATACCTGACTATAAGAAAAATTCTCTTGTTCAAAAGTCTGAAATTAGTAGTTAGAAGTACTTCCCCTAAAATATTCCTACGCTTAAGAAATTACTTTTTTTTTCCACCGACACTAGTTTCCTAATGAGAAACAATATACTAAGGCGATCAGTTTGTAAGCAGGGACACAATTTACAGCATCCAAAGCCATTCTGTTGTATAACATTTAGTATGCCTTTGGTCCAGCTGTCCTGGACAAAGGGAAAAGAACACGTAAAAAAACCCTCCCAAAATGAAAACTTCTCCATTTCTGAAGTGCTCGATCACAGACCATGTTCCCTCCCTAAAGTACCCACCACCCCCGTGAAGCACCCACCACCCCCGTGCCAGCATGGACATGTACAAATACAAACCCTAACTCAGACAGGCAAGAGACAAATGTTGAATGTCTATGTGCTGTTAGAGTGACAATGCAGCTGAGACGACGAGCACCAGAGGAGAGAGTCTGTGATAAGAAACATTCCCATCAGTCAGTGTTATGTATCACTAACTGTTAGGTTTTCCCCCTCCAAAACCTGGTAATATAAAACACCGTATGGGGCCTTGGTGACTGAATGCTCAGCTAAGACAGCAGAACTATCCAGGTCCACAGATGAAAAAGAAAGAAGGCAGGGAAAAAATGCTGATTTATGGCATTCTGTTTTCTGAGCAAGCGTGTAGCAATTGGCTTTCATACCACCCATGCTCTCATACTGTTTCATCTAAAGACACTCTGCATTCGGCACTGAATACATCAGGGCTAGTTAAGGAACAATAAGGCGAACGGCTACAAGCATAACACATTCCTGTTACACAGCACGGTCCAGTCCCTGTGGTGCTCCCCATACCTCATGGTCTTGTAGGTCTTGCTCTAAATGAAGTGCTTTTTTCAGAGCAGAAGCCACAAACTTCCTTCGTTTCTGTAGGAAAATTTTCTCCTCCATACACAGATCAAACTCCAAGCGAACATCTAAGTTTCTTGACCTCAAACAAAGTCCAGGGTTAAATAGGATGTGCATGATCATTTAAAATTTATGTCTGGACCCATGCTTACAAGTCACAATGTCTAATATTAGGCTTAGAAAAGCTGCTATTGCGGCCCCATAAAAGCACGCCACAGATGGTACAGACAAGGTAGAGAAAAAGCTGAGAAAGTTAAAAAGTTGTAAAGTCTTACAAAAAAAAAAAAGAAATATTTGTTGCTACGCTGATTTTTCAAGAAGCGTCTAACATAAGTACTGCAATACATATACAGATACTATAAACAGTGGAATACCTAGAATTTGTTGCCTGAAGACCTCCAGGGTTTATAAATATAGATACTCTGGATTCTTTACAAGTAAGGAAAGTGAGGTGTAAACACACATTTTTCTAAACTCATAGCTCTGTGGAGTTTTCAGCCAGAAAAGATTATTCTCCCCATCCAAACTTGCATAACTCTTGCACAGTAGCATAACAGGAAATTTTGCCCAGCAGAGTTAACAACGTTCACCTTCTGGACATGGGTAACTAACACGGGGTAAGTAGGGGTAAGCATAGTCACTGACTAAATACTTTCTCCCTTAGGTGCAGAAAAAGGTAAGAAGGCAAAAAAACTGGGCAGCATCTTTTTTTCACAACCACAAAACCCAAAAGACAGAATTTCTTACCAGTCATTGGACTTCACATGTAAATTGATTGTTTCATCCTAGAAAAAACCCACAATATAAGCACTGGAGGTGGTTTCATGTCCTTTCCATTCAGTCAGTGTCTAAGCCCCTCACTTTTTCTAAGAGCCATGTTGGAGCCACAAAGCCATTACAATCAGAAAATCCATTCAATTTTTAAACTTCTCCAACTCCACTTTATTTTCTTTGAATTGTTTTATACCAAAGATACAAAGAGTAGGATACAGCAAAAACCAGCACCAGCTCTGCCAGTGTGCCCCATCTTGCCTCATCGTTTGCATTTGCTTTGACCCGCATTAGTCCCCCAGCTAAAAGCCAGTCACAGAAATCCCTCTGTCAAACATTTGGCTGTGGTTTTTGATTCTACTTGGTTCAAATGAAAACGTACAGATCCATAACCGTCTCTGCTAGGAATGTAAAGGCACTAGCAATTATGTATCTAACCCCCCACTTCACACTGATCTAATTAACACCTGCCCATTGATAGCTGGACCACTGATCTTTGGTCCATAGCTTCACATTTACTCTAAAAAGTCGGTATCAATCACCTTTGCTACTGCTACTTTCTCCTTGAAGGGAAGTGAATCCAGAGGAATAGTGAGGGTTGCAGGGCAGTCTTTTTTCTCTTCACCTGAGGTACACTGAAAAATAATTATAATGTAGAACAATATTTAATGTATACACCACCAAAAAAATCACTGTCTCCAACTTATTTTTTCAAGTGGGGTCACCATTCAGCAGTTTCCAAGTTGGCATCTAATATTTAGGTGTCTTAGGGCACACAGTGCTCTTCCAGAGCAGAAGATCACGAAAGACGGCTTTTAATTTAAAATACAAATTCTCTTCATTTGCCTCAGTCAGGTATGGGAAACGATGAGTTTATTGTGGTTACTCAAGCTGACAATCACATACCGAGCAGAAAAGAGGTTTCTTCTCCGCTAGAGCCACGCATAGCTCTGACAGGCTGTACTTGATGTAATGGAAGCCCAGGGGCTCCACGGGTTGCTGGGAAGAGCCCAGCAACAGGGTCTGGCTCTCTTCATAGGACCCCTTCACTGAAAACAAGAACTCTTTTTCTAAAAAAAATGTGACAAGCATACAGAGAAGTTAATGACTATGATCTCAGAAATAGAACATTAAATGGTCATTCAGATGTCATTTTTATATACAAAACATTCAACAATGATTAAAAGCTCCCCGACTCTATTTATCCAACCAGGGAACATTACAGGAAGAAAAAAAAGACAAAAACAAACCAACCAACCAAACAAACAAACAAAAAAAAAAAGAAAAAGAAAAAGAAAGCAAAGAGCATATAAAACACCAGAAGCTGTTTTAAGAACCCAGACATACAGCCAAATTGGGCAAAAATTAAATTATTGAGATAGAAATATGTATTTACTTCTATTTCACAGCACTAATATGATTTGCTATCACTCTAATAATTTACTTTAACTTCAAAGTCCAGTTTTTATAGTTAGTTAGCACAGACACACTATCATTGTTGGGTCTATGATCCTGTACATACTCCTAACCATCTAGTTCCTGCACTCTAATTATAAGAACAAAGTAGGAAGATTGCCGGATAAGAAAATGACAAAAAAAAAAAAAAAGAGAGAGAGAGAAATTTTCAGTTTACTGTAAAATAAGTTTTTTATTTCTAGTTTAAGGTCTAACCTGAAGGTTCTTTCTTCATCCGTCTCTTGTCCACCAGGACTTCCAAGCAGGAAATTTCACGAGACTGCAACAGGGATGAACGAGGAGAAAATTAAGCATACATACCATGCCATATCTGAGTCGCTTCACTGCTGCCTGCCTCTGGCCACCTGGGTCCCTGGGGTCTGGAAGACTGTCCGCCCTGTGTTTCTTAGGCTGGCAAGAGAAAGATCTTGGCACTCTGAAAATATGCCAAGATTCTTTCAGCTGAAAGAAAAATGGCTGTGTGCTGTGGTCCGTCCTTGGGGACGGGGCTGCGAAAGGAGGGGAAATAACAGGGGAGGGAATGGGAGGGTGCTGAGGCCAGCCAAGGGCAGGCTGACTGCGTCAGCCAAATCCCAGGGCTGTCCTTGCAGCCCCGCTGTGGTGCAGCTGAACAGCCAGGTGCTAACTCCTCCAAACAGTGAGCTAGGGACAGCCAAGAAAGCAACTTCCGTATCATCCTATGGAGGTGGGAGAGCCGGGATGGTCGTGAGGGGGTCCCAAGGGAAGTCCCTTGAGGGCACAACACAGAGGCAGTAAGTCAATGAAAGAGCACCTCCGGCTTCACCAAGAGGCTTGCTGCCAGCTGGTGGTGGTGGACAGGTCTCTGGGTATCCCCAGTGACTATGTTCACTCTTTCCTAACACGCCCTCCTGCAGGGAGCAGCGTAACAGGGTGGCTGCCAGCATCCGACCCTCCTCTCTCTCCCCTCCAGCCCTGCCTGCAGTGAGGTGTTGGGGCATCTGCCAGATTTACCGCTCCCACCACTAGTGTGAAAATGAACATAGAAGAGAAACAGTGTAAAATTACCACTAATACACCATTAGTGACAAGCTTTTCAGGAGGGACTGGTCTGAAAGAGAGGAAAAAAAAATGCCATCAGAACTAATATGACCTAAGTACATCCTTAAACGAACACCAAGGAATAATACTTTCCTTAAAGGTTGCCTTGCCCAGCATAGTCTCAAACATGTCACCGATTTTTAATTTTGGGAGACATCTGAAATGTGTCTTCCTTATTTTTTTAACGATAATGGTAAACAATAGCAGTCATAAGCACAGTGGCTGCAGTTCCTGTTATCCTTCTCCCTCTTCCAGCAAATAATGGGAAAAATTAGTGTCCAAGATGATTCTTGGTAGATAAGAAACACAAGAGTTTTAGGTAATATGCAACTAACCTGATAAAACCAGCTGTCGCTGTGATGCTTTTAAACTATATTATGCTACATGCTAGCATGTGTTTGCTTGCTTTTGCTAAGGATAGTTCCTTGGTCCCATATGGGTTTTACTCACATGCTCTCTGATGCAAACTCAACCTCCAGCGTCTCTTGTGTCTGTAAAAGATTAATTCGTTAAAAACATTTGAATTAATTTTTGCTTCCCACTAGCTATGGTTGTCAATTATTATTCTGGCTCCTGAAACAGGTCTTAAAATCAAATTTCCCTCCTGCTCTAGGGTATGCTCAGACAAGTGAAAGCAATTGACTTAGAGTGATTTTGGAAAGTGTTCTCCCTCCTTCTTTAACCATCAATCCCCAGGTTGACTGCACTTGTCTGTTCAGTGGTGAGGCAGAGTAAGATGGTCACACAGGCGATCCGCAGTCCTAAGCCTGCAATAACTGTTGGCTTAAAACCGTTTACAGCCTTGTTTTTACTGTGTAACACTATCAGAAGACTGATAACTGTTGTATAGCAGAGGGCATTCTCAATTCTTCTGGATCAGGACTCCTATAACACAGACAATGCACTGTCCAGTCACCAGGCAAGTTAATATAGACTGCCTGTTGATATCACCGTGGAGCTGAATGCCGATACATATGCTATAAGAAAAGTCAGTGAAACAGCAAATCTATAAATGTATCTAAATGGGACATCCAGATCCCATGTTGAAGTCATCATGTATGCGTTCAGGCAAACTGAAGTAACGAGATAATTACAGTAATTGGCCATCAATGGGTTTTAGCACCTCAGCATGGATCTTTTTGTTATATTCAACTATACAGAAAAGAACTACAGGGTATCAGTTTTTAAGTGAAAACTCCAACATGTATGCCCAAACTCACAAATGCTGGACCCAGGAAAAGAAATTGTAACACAGAAACATTGTGCAACAGTGATGAAGTGATGAAGTCTTTTATCTCCAATAAAACCTGTTTGAGCAATGGAGTCAAGAAAGGGGGGGGGAAGGGAACTCTGGTGTCAGAAAAGCCCTGCTAAGAGGGTTGAGAAGCTAGTAAAAACCTGCAGGATTATGTCCAAGGCAGGGAGGTAAACCTTATCCACTTTGCTGAACAAGGTTTGGAAGGTATTTAACAGGATACATGAAGTGCAAACCAACCGGAAACAACACCCATCACCACCTACAATTGCTTTACAAGAAGCTGTTTAGGAGGTAATACCAAAAATGTATTTCCTTCCTGTGGACAAGGCAGTTTTATTCCTCACCTTTGGATCTAGCTGAAAAGTCAAGTGAACAGTTTCTCCAAGCTGGATTTTAGCAACGTCAAAGACGACAGTGAAGAGGAGGTCATCTTTAGTGACTGCATTTTCATCATAGACTTTCAGCTCAAGAATATTCTGTGAACAGAGGTGCAGGATTAGGAACATCTCTATTTTGAGACCTTAGAAGGTACAAGATGACATGCTCAGCACATTAAAGGAGACAGAGAACAGATGGGGAGAAGTGAGAGAGCATGCACAACCTTTCCATCCACACAAAGTAAGAAAGATATTCTGAACCTAATGTCATTAGTGTTTGTTGCTGATTTTCCCCTACAGAGTAATATAAA
Organism: Ibycter americanus; assembly: GCA_035590275.1. Taxonomy (NCBI): domain Eukaryota; kingdom Metazoa; phylum Chordata; class Aves; order Falconiformes; family Falconidae; genus Ibycter; species Ibycter americanus. The sequence goes on from JAVJGI010000063.1 coordinate 73,445,915, forward strand.
TGACAAAGGCTAGAAGAATCATTGCATATGCACCTCCCATATTGAAAAACACATTTGACCTCTGATTTGTTTTGAGATCATCACTTTTCCCTGAATTGTAGGAAACCATCTACTGGTCGGGACTTTAATGCTGTTGGTGAAAAAAAAATAAATCCTTGGATATAAGCAGTGATTAAAACATGTTAAGGAAGCACCATGTAACTGCTGCATGGCTGCACAGTTATATCCCATAAATTATTAAACAGATCACATGGAGATAACGATCATGGAATCTACAGAAACCGGTATGTTTTTGTTAACTCAGTGACAAAATACACAGAAAGAAACAACATAAAAACCTCTTATCCTTTCCTTCCTAACACTGCACCAGCCTCCTCCTCTCCCTCCTCTGTCACCTGCCTGTTTGGATGGACAGGAGGGGTAACAGCCTCTGCCGTGCCTGGTTGGTAGCTGCAGGTGGGCTGGCTCAGAGGTACCTCCCAGAGTGCTGAATCCAACCATTCAATTTTGACATTTATCATTTCTGTAAGAAACCAGCAAGTGAGAGATGGCAAGCTGTAGTGAACCTGCGTTTGCAGACTGCAGTCAGAAGACGGAAAGGCTGCTGCCCTTTAAGGCCATACACGTAAATGCATCACGCTGTGCTTCAAACAGAAAAACAATTATGTTTGGGGCTGACAGGGTCAGTGGTGGGATCCTGCCCACCATGCCTGCTCAGAGAAGCACACTGACAAGAGGCAGAAGCAGCCACAGCAACTTGGTGTACAGGCCAGCCATAAATAGCTTGTAAAGGATTATGGAAGGTGATGGAGGTGATAAGCTTAAAAGCAACGGTCTGCAGTTTGCAGAAGGCAGGCTTACGCTGAAGAGCAGATCAGTTCTCCTAGCTGTGATACTGCAACCGGCTGCGCTTACTTGGTTAAAACGGTTGACTTACTGACCGACTGATATGAAGTCCCTCACTCACTCCCGGCTAGCCAGGAGGGGCACGTGCAGGGGGCTGGCCAGCTAAGAAAGATCTCTGGCTGCGCGGCTGAGATGCTGTGTGGGAAAAGCAGCTGGGGCTCTCTGGACAGTCTGCTCTTTCTATCTGCTCCTGATGGAGGGTATGAGGACAGCTTCGCTGGGAGCCCAGCAGAGCCAGCCCTCGGCGGAGCTGCATGCCCCCCACGCCGGGCAGGGTGGCCCCCCTGGAGCCAGGGAGCGCAGCCTACAGCACCAGCTTGCAGAGCCCTTCCTCGCCAACTGGGCTCTGGCAGGCACTCATCAAGACAGAAGCCTTTCGGTAAACACCCCTGTTCCTGACGGGAACCAGCCTCACATACCCAAACAAGCTTTTCGCTTCCACAGTGACAGTGCATTATGCAATTTCACTGAGCTCTGGCTCCCATGATTTAGGAAGATGACTGCCTCGATACACAAGTCAGGCGAGGAGAAAACAGCCAGACCAGCAGTCTCTGGCTCTGCTCAGAGGGTAATGAGCGGAGCAATTGCAGTGTATGCAGAGAAACCCCTGACAGCTTTAACTTCGCCTGTTGAGCCCGCAGCAGTGACAGACATGACAGCGCACTTTGGTTGTCCCAAATCCCCAGGACAACATTTTGGGCAGCCCACACAGAAGCCACAGCAACTACCACCACGCTGCTGCTGCTGCCACATGCTGAAAATTACCAGGGCTAATGCCACTTGTCTCCTGCTGCAAACTTACTGCAAAGTAAAGGCAAGGTCTCCCCAAATACTGCTCCGTGAAGGACTAGTTCAAGCATCTTCCAGTGGTCAAGATTTTTTTTTTCAGCTGTTATGTGGGGTATTGCAGTTTGAAAGACCTGTCAACCACAAACCATTACAAGGAGCCGCTGTTCTGGTGCAAGAGTTGCAGATCAGTGGGTGTTTGTTCCCATGCTGCCATGTTTGTGCCTTGCCTTTCACCTCCCTGATAAACCTGCAGGGCTCAGTGAAATTGCGTCTCACAAGCATTTTGAAAGAAGTTAGAATTTCTTTAGGCCTGCAGGGAAAGCACTGAATGTAGGCCACAGATGGGCAGATGAGTTAAATCCAAAAGTCACACCAAACAGGACCAGCAGTACCACCTAACTCTGTGGAAGGAAGCCTGAGAACTCGTATCACAGGTTACTTTTGCAAAGGCAAGAGGGATTGTTAATCGGAGACCCTGTAGTGCAGCAACACTTCGAGCTGTTCTGAATGCTCTTTTGGAAGCAGTTATCAATGCTGAAGAGAGCCAGGGGACTGGCCTGATTTGGCACTCGGCAAAAATGCTCTTGTCCTGCTCTGCCACCAGCACTAGCAAAGGAAGGGTGCACGCTGTAAAGCAGCATTTGATTGCCCCAGGTGTGAAGTAAGCTTGGCTTACTTGGTCTGTCACTGATCTTTGTGGGCTCCTAGGCTCTGATGTTGATGCTGTGTTTTGGAAGGCGTGGATAGTGGGACTTGCAAACCTTGAGCTCTAACATTTATCACCATGGCAAAAGCTCAGCTGGTCTTCTTTTGCAAACATTACCTATTGTTTGGTGATTTTTTTAAAACTGCATTTAATTTCAAAGGAATAGTAAAAAAGTACAGCACCACGATGCTTCCACTACTTAGCTCATACTCTTTTATGCTGTTCAATTTACTCTGAATTCTGACCTTTACTCTTGAAAAGCAGTGATTAAAAAAAGACAAAAGAAAGAAGTGAAAAGTGATAGAACACTATACGAATAGTTGTGAAGTATCTTGGTTATTTTTTATATATCAGAAAACAAAATTTGTTTTTGCTGCTGCATGCTACTCCACATCCCCTTACCCATATCCTTGTAGTCCCTCACACATATCTATGTTTATGGTACCCTGCATATCAATCGTGCAATGAGACCTCTGCCCCAAAGAAAAACAAAGGCACCCTGCATCTTACCTTTACTTGGCTTTGAATCCTGAAGAAAAATGTTTCATTCCACACTGGATCTTTGCAGTTCTTGACGGTTTTCGTCCGGACAGTCTCAGCGGAAGCAGTGGGCAAGGCCAGGCTTACGTAGCAATCGGTTTGACTAACTGTATTTGAAAAGATATATTGTGAATAACAAATCACTATAAATATCAGAGCATAGCCTTATAGCACTGTAGAGACAGCAACCTGCAAAAAAAGGAGATATTGTTTCTATTACTTTTCTCAGAGGTCTTTATTCAATAACACTCATTACTATTTGTTCCCTCTTGCAGGTGGGAGCTCTGGTCATTAATGGAGATTCAAAGAAGCTACTGCAATGAAGACAACAGGTAAGAAAAAAATATGCAGATCTAGATTTACTTGACAAAACCCATTACTGTTATGTCCCCTGTTTGTTGCAAATCCACAGTTTTCTGTGATGGAGAAGAAAAAGGTTTACATTTTAAGAAAAACTTTTTAAAGGGAGATACTTATTTAACTCTTTGTGCATTTAGACAAGGGTCTAACTTTGTCCTTTGCTCTTGAGAGGGCAACAGAAGAGCTAAAGAGGGTTTGGGTAGGAAGGATCTATCCCCTCTGGTCTGTTGCCCCCACAGAGCTGTAGCCCAGTCCACATAACAAGTCAACTGTCTCACCCAACATGCAATCACATCCTTTCACCATCAACAAATATGCAAAAATAGCAATGAACTTTTATCTTACTGATTTAAACTCTGAGCTTTTACATAGTGAAGAAGCTTCTAATTTCTGCGACAGGTATTAATGTAACACCAAGGTTGCACAGTTAGCTACAAGTATGGCACTAAATCTTCACAACACACGGGGGCTGCTTTGGGGTGGGCTCCCAGGGACCACCCCCAGCCCCAGGCTGGGGCAAACAGCCTCCCAGTTGTGTGAGCACAGCTATGCCAGGCACTGCTGCAGGGTGTTGACAAGTTGTTTCTTGGGGACTGTCAGAGTTTTCAGGTAAGAGGCAGGTTGGGCACCTGCATGTCTATGCAACTAACCTTCCTTTTGTGCACGAACCTGATGCATGTAGAGCACTGGGTGGTCAGGATTCTCTCTGGTGCTGCTAAGAAGACAGTGGGTTTTTTAGTGGGGAGCAGTGCTGGGCATCTGTTCCTAAGTGCATAAGCTGATGTCTCATGAACCTGTGGTAATAAACTGAGACCCTGAAAATACAGTGAAGAGTGGTGAGACTTGATCTCTCTCTACACTGTCGTTCACCCTTTCCAGCCTTCCCATTTGGAGCAAACCTGCTGTCCTTCAGTCCTGTGCGTTGTTTGCACTTACTTTTAGACAACGGACATTTCTTTTGTCTGCTGGGCGACTACAGCTGTCTCTAATGTCTCCAGCTCCAAGAACTTACTTTGTAATTACTGTAACAGGTCAGACTTGGGTGTAGTAACAGGCAGTTTGGTACTGTGGGATACATGCAGAGAGGCAGCATGACCAGATGGGTAACCTGCTGGAAACGGTCTCATGACATGTTGGCTCCAGTCCCAGCTCAGCTCCAGGCTGTTAAGTCACTCTGGGCAATTGCTTCCATTAAAATTTATCTTGTTTTCTATCTGCATTTCCCCATCAATAAAACAGTGATAATGTTCCTTTCCTCTTTTGTAATCTGCTTTGACATCCCATGATCAAAAGCATTATACAAAAAATTACTACTGTTATTAATATTTCCACATGACCCAGAAGAAAAGAGTGCCTTATCAGTAATTCTGTTATTCTTTCTCTACCAGTCTTTTGGCTCTTATCCCACACTGTCTTTAAACTTCTGGTGTAATTCATGTGGCAATGAACAGGCATTGCTTAAAGCTGCAATCAGGTTATGTACAATTTATCTTCCAAATCTTCTGATACTGACTAAACATGAAACATCTACCAGTTTCTTGGCATGCATGTGATCGTTTCCCCCTTCCTTTCCATAGCAGGGAAGAAATTACTTTAACTTTGCAAATGCAGGTATCTATAATTCCTGTAAGTAATATTAGGATATTTTTAGACTTATTACTGCAGTTTTAAAATGCAGAATGTGTGCAATGTACCTGTGGATAAAAATTTATTGGTAAAGGAGGTGATAAAATAATTTCTCTAGCTCTCCCCCCCACAATATTTTCTACAATTCTTCCATTGATTCTTAACATTTGAAAAAGATAGCATTAATTTTGCATAGTTACTTCCTCAGATGGTGCAGGAGCAGCAGGTAAGAGTGAAATTATCTGTTTCTTCGGCAACTGTATCTGTCCGTTATGGACTACTGATATATGGGTGTTGTAGAGAATTTGTTCGTTTATGGTCTGGGATATCTCTTCGTTGTGCATACTAGCTGTGAATCCTGATTTAGAAGACAGGCATTTGATATTTTCAGAGTATCAAAGAAGGTCTAAGCTTGTGACTTACAATCTTGTATCTAGATAGAGCTGTGGTTGGATCTCTGTTCAGCCCTTCATCCCCTCTGAACACAACAGACCTATAGCCAGCTTGAGAAGTTAGCCCAGGCTTTAGCAAGACTGTTCATCCTTCATAAGAGCAAACACAAAGTCCCACAACTTGATGACCCACATGTAACACCAGCTCAGTTAGTAACCAGCCAGGCCTCAGTCTCAGCATAGCACAAGACAAGAATGCAGAGACAAAGGTGTCTGAATCTGAAAACAAGCAATTACAGCCCCTGCATGAAGAACAACAAATTATGCCCCAGAAAGACAACACTGCAAGACTTATCTGATAACTTATATGTGCGACACAGATTTAGACAAATTTGGGACCAGATCCCATATACATGGTGTTAAACATCAGAGCAGGTGATGAGATTTAGCACCGAGATCTCTTTGCACACACTCCCAGCCCTGGACAGAAACGAGTGGATGTCCAGTGTCTTCCATGCTGCAGTTCTCTTCCACTCTCTTCCTTCCTCCCTCCCCCGTAAAAGGCTCTACCTGTTACCAGCTACTAAAATTAAACAGGTCCAGATTGAAGAGGATCGACTTAGACAGCCTGGCACATGAGAAAGAGCTGAAAGAATTGAATTTGCTAATTCAACACCACCAACACCACAGACTGTCATATGACATGGTAACAGTTCTGTAACATCCAAATGATTGATACAAAGAGGACAATGATCTGTGGCTCTGCATGGCCAGAGGGAAATAAACAAAGACAAACATTAGGAAAACTGCTCCAGCTCTAAGAAAGTTAGCTTGAAAGAGAGAGAGATATTCTATAAATTTTCTAGGTAACTCATTTCAGAAGGTATTGGTACCCAGATACGTATCAGAGTGACAGACAAGGTAAACTTGATCCTGCTTCAGGAGAAGAAAAGAGGATGAGCCCAGGTGAACCTACAAGGTGTCATATGAAATTGCTGCCACGTGATGCCCATGTTTACACTGCAAGGCAATAAACAGGATAATCCTGTCACGTCAATTATATTGCATGGAAACCAACTAACCATCGGTCTCCCCGCCAGGCTTGGCTGCCAGGGAAGGAAGTAATAGGACATCTACATATGCACACCAGCCCAAGAGATCAATTCCCAGATACCTGGGTGCTGTTTCCAAAACAATTTCAAACCTTCTTCTTTGACAGGTGTAAAGACTGCAAGTTCATTGGAAAAAGTTGCTACCTTTCCTTTCCAAACACATACAGTATCCAAGTAACAAGGACCAAATCCATACCTAGAGCCTCCAGGTACCATCCCAATATAATCATCAAAAAGAAACAATACAAAAAGCAACACAATGTAATGCGGGGAAGCCCACAGACAGCTGTGATACAACTTCTCCTGTCCACCCCAATGCCTCCATGAAGCAACAGGGGATAAATTACATGACCTAAGTGGCGTTATGGGTACGTGCGGCTGTTCTTGCAAGATCTGTACATGCTAAGAGAGGCACAGGGGTCATTAGATCACCCTTACATATGCTCTCTTTTGGCAAAGGGGAACTACAAGTCTTGCATTTCCAGAGGTACACTCATTTTCAGATTTCTCACAAGCATTGCCACTATTTCACTGTTCTCATTCTCCAAGCATCAGCCACTAGGAACCAAAAAGCTGTGTAGATTCGGCCAAGAGGTATTATTAGGAGGTCAGACTTCCTTTGTTCCATCTCAGATCTTCTTGCCCCTCTTGCAGTGATATGTGGTGCAATCTCATATCAATCACTGGAAAATATTTTTTAGGAAGTTCTTTCATTTCCATTTAAAGATAAACTAGCTAAAAATTATGCCTTGTCCAGACATCAACACTGTTGATGCGGACAGAGTGGGTAGTTACAGCTGCTGGGCATCTGAAGAAACCATTATCAGAGGGAAACACCATGGAAACAGACTTTGAAACAGGCTGCAAGCAGTACACAGAAGTGCCTTGGCTTTCACGGAGAACAGGAGTAGGAACAAAGGAAGCAGCTGAACCAACAAATCAACACTCACAAATTTTCTTTCTTCAGAAAGTGTTCCCAAGAATGCATTCAGTAAGGGAATAGAAACAAAAAATGTTCTTAACGTTTACCTAAAACTAGGTGGTTTTTTTGCCTTAAACATCATTATTTTGACTCAGAAATGCCTCTGACATGCTTTATAAAAACATGCGGTTACAGTACTTTTTCTTGTATTCTCCTCCAGGATTTTTCTGAAAAAGCAGGAGCAATACCTCATGGGAGGTGTAATCTTGTGCAGGAACTGACACTAAGCTGCAGCACTGACACTGCACTGCAGCAGTAATTCCAATCTGAATTTTTCAATTAAGACTCAAGAGTTTTGAAACCAAAACGTTGCTACGGAATAAACAAACTTTACGGTGGGGGCACTCCTTCTAGATATCTTTTTTTTTTCCAAGTAAAATTTGGTACTGAACGGGAAGCTACCAAAAAGCTGTAGCTCAACATGATGGTGAGGCCGAGGCCAGCTGACTGGCATGAGGTGCTCTCCTTTCGCTGGGTTTGATGTACCTGAAAACCAGAAAATATTTGCAAATATGATGAGTGAGGTTAAAAATATCCCGAAGTCTCACTTACAGGAAGAAGATAGCATGGATAATCCATAGGATTTTACTGTAGATTCTGTCCACAAATAAAAATTTATTTGCTGTTGATGTCTCTGTTTTTTTATGGTGGGGATGGAAGAGTTATGTTTCAGGAAACAGCACGGAAATAATTAGGCACATCATTGTAATTAAAAAAATTAGGGTGCAGTAAGTCACCCCATTCCCTCACAGGATGGTTAGCAGCAGCCAATATGAAGGTAAAGACGTCGATGCTGATGAATTAATTTGGTAAGAAAAATTCCATAACACACCAGGACAACTCACTGGAAGCAAGAGTGTTTACACCACAATGCAAATGGGTCCCTTATGTGCCTGAGAATTCAGCCCAAAGTCAGTAAGCATCACCCACCATTTTGTGAATTAAATTTTGGACCTACAGGGCATAACACACAGATGAAGATTACGGTTTGATTATTTTGGTTTATTTGTTCAGGAGGGAGTTCATTCAGCCTAGATTAAAAGCTTACATTGCAGCAATGGTTCACCCTGACATAAATACTATGCCTGGGATGTGTTGCCAACATGCGCTTTGCTTTTGGCAGCCAAGTCTTCACATTTTGTATGTCTTTTCTACAAGGATGTCACCATCAGTTTCTTTCACACCAAAGTAAGCCACAGATAAACACACAGCCTCCAGACTGTCTTTATCACTACAGCTAATCCTATTTGCGCAGTGAAATTAACCGAGCTCATATTCTGGCTGGAGTCCTCCAGTACCTAGCAGTCTAAAGCAACCTTCCTGCAAGTAAGAATGAATGAAAGCATCAAGAACAGGTACACCTGACTTAGAAGGAAGATTTATACCCAAGACCCTTTTTGTCTAGTTTTCATTCTTGAACTGGAAGGGAACTCTTTAAAAAAAGAGTAGTCAAGATTACTCCTAAACAAAGAGGTAAAGATGAATACCCTTGCTAGGCAGACATTAAAAAGTACTTCTAATTGAATAGCAGAATATGATACAAGCCCCAGCACCAACATCTGCGAGTGAATCTTACTTATAACCTTCACTGGCTACTACTACTGCAGCACTACTTTACTGGCTTCTACTGAGGATATAGTTATACAAAGTGCCTGACAGAGAAGCCACAGTCTCACAGTGACACTCTCACGTGTCTTTTCAGCAGTGTGGGCTATCACAGCCATGTTAAATCTAGCCTCTTTACGTTACATTGGCCTCCCACATGATACCAAATCACACCTGGGTTCTTGGTCCTTATCTACAAGTTAATCAACGTCCTCAGTTCAGCAAAAAGGCTACCTGAAGCTCCTCTCTGGAGACCATCACTGATAAAGGTCCTCAAGCTCTGTGAATCTCATCTCTGGGCAAGGCTTTCCCTGGCACTGCTCCTACGGGGACTAAGACATACTACAGGGCTTTATCGCATCGTGCTTTTAGCATACAGCTCAGCTCAGCAGCACTCATCCAGACGCATGTGAAAGAACACCAAGATAGCACAGAGACATAAACCAAAACAGCTCTCTGCTCAGAGGGTATGGGAAAGAATGAATCACTGATTACAGGGATCAGCCACACTGCTTAATGTGGAACCGGATGAATTGCAGAGACTGCTGTCTTGATGGAACCAGAACAACCAGGACAAAGCTAGAACAGATTCTGCAGGTTCTTTAACAGTGTATAAGAAAATCTATTGGGAATCAATGAACAAAAATGCATCTAAATGTATTTTTCACAATAAAATACTGAAGATGAGAAGTTGTACCTTCTCCCCATCAAAGGAATACCTCAAAAATCCTGAAGCAATTCCTGCAACAAGTAAATGTCTGTTATCAATTTTCATATTATTTATGAACTTCCCTGAATGTCCAAACAACAACTAATAGTGCTGTAAACACGGATCTGCTGATATTCAACTTGTGGTTTCTGTTCAGTGTCAAGCAAAGTATACTTTGCTCTTAAACTCAACACATTGTTGTGCAACAGTAAGCAGGATATAGAGTAAAATATGATCCTTACCAAGGATGATCAAAAATGCCAAGGTACAATAACTTTTAAGAAGATGTGGGAGACCGTAAGCTCAGGAAAAGGCAATGCTCAGCTTACTTTCCTAAGTGGTGAGAAGGTGTCACACAGCTCAGCCCAAGGAAATTTGTAAATACAGAAAGCCTATTTCAAAATCAAAGCACATACTTCGGCATCATTATCTGTTGACAGCTGCTGAAGTTGCTTACATACATTTGAAAGAAACTACAGGCTAGCCTTGTGCTGTGTTACTTATTAGCACAGCACATTGTGAAATGCATCTCAGCTCTTGCAGAAACATCCATCCAGGTCTCCTGGAACTTTCTGAGTGCAAACTAGAAAGTCACATCCTAAGCAGAGTCTGCCACTGCCTTTTAACTCCGCAAGCCAAATGGCTGAGGAGGAGTGAAGGGTCATGAATTGCTGCATGGACCTGTGTCCTCTAAAAGCACCATGTGGTTCTACATTGCTGCCATCATTACCTACTCATTTCCAGCTTCTCTTCTCCACCCAAGCTTCTCCCTTGTTCATTTCCACTGCCTCCACCCTTTTCAAACCTGTTTTAAAACAGGTTTTGACATTTTAAAAAATTATAAAACATTTTAAAAGCTGTTTCAACCACTTGCTAACCAGAAGCCTCCTCTAAACAAGAAGATAATGAAGTCTACTAGAACATGTAGTACTATCACAAAAGGCTTTAAAGATCATCCTCATTCAATGAAGGACAACAGCTGCAATAACACCGGTGCTGGTACGGTATTAGAGCATGGTAGCTGCTCTCACCTTTGCATTTGAGACAGAGATGAACTTAACATTTACCTAAGGTTTTTTACCCTTTACCAGTCCTTCAGCCAGTCACTGGTTCATCCTCCTAATGCTCCTGAAGTCTTTGCTTTAGAGATGAGGAACTAAGGTTTTGAGGAAACTCATCTTCTCCAAAGTTACACCAAGAATGGTGGAAGTCATGGGGGAACATCACACGTAATACCTTTAACGGCCAGAACAGGCTTTTGTTCCTGCACACAGAATTACACAGAAGCCAGCATGGCTGCAAGAAGATGCATGTGTACCTACATACAATCCATTCATACCTAGCACTAGAGATGCAATTACTTCCACAGCGGTAAGGAGGTGCCCTGACCAAGACCCTAAACAAATAACACATTAATGAGCTTCTTGATTATACATAGCATTGTCCTTTTTAGTGGCTGCTTGTGCTGCTATCAAGGCACAGAGCCTGCTTTTCATCTCCACACTTCTTACCATGTATACAACACAATACAATTGCATACAATAAAATATACACTATGTTCTATACACCACACTCCATCACGACCGTCAAAGATTTGAGAAGGGGAAAAAGCTGAAAGTAATCTCCCTAGACTAGAGAACACGAAACGGGTAACCTGGGGGAAACTAGGTTTTTGTATGCGTTTAGATGGTAGCAATGAACTGAGGAAGAATGGGAGCAGACTTGGATGACATGGACAGGTGAAACCAAAAAGATTCAATAGAAAGGAACAGAGATTGTTAAGAACTGCAGCTGTGAAGCTGATTCACATAATATTCGCTGAGATTATCCATTCATTTGTTACTCATATTATTAACTGTGGTTATGACTTTGTTATTATAAACATGACTTAGGACCAGGGTTCCATGTTGACAGGTACCATAGTGGTTATGCAATTAGATCTTGATCTAATCAGCTTCCAATGACAGTAAGAAAAGCCATGCTTCAGGATATGACATCACAGGGAGGAGCTTCTGGTGATAAACGGTTGCTTTTATACCTGTTTGTATCAGTTTCTTAACCAGTTAGGAAATCCTTGTTTACAGGCCTTGTTGCAACTGGGCAGCTACCCATGTAACTACTTCTCTGTCCTTGTGCCGATTCCTATTGCCAAGCATTTGTCCCGGGTGGCTTTTAGGTGGCTCTGTTACCACAAAGACAGCCTGTCTGAGCAGCCAGTGGCATCAGGAACTGAGACATCCTGAAAAGACAGCGACGCTCTTTTTCAAAGGACCATGCCCTAGGATTTCTCTCAACCATGGTGAATGTCAGTGACCACAGTCGTTTCCACAGAGAACCAATTCCACCCTAAAGCTGCCAGCCCAGGCGGCTGCCTGCTGGCACTGCCCATGCTGCCTGCCAGCCACCCTTGCTGCTGCTGCCCCCCCGCACCGGTGCCGCAGTCAGATAGAGGCACGAAGTGCGCGCAGCACGATGCACGCACATCTTCAGTCCCTTCTGTGCAAAACAGTTTCCTTTGGAGAACAGGGCCATGAAAGCGATTTCATTATTATGATGGTGTTACATGGGATTTAGGTGATATAAAGCAAAACGTGGGTAATACTGCCTTCCAACTTTTAAAATCAACAAGCAGTGTAATATTGGGAGTTTGCTGTGAAATTACATAGCAACAAGGCTCAGATTTAACAAAGCTCAGATTTAATACTATAAAGACAAACCCAAGGCTTTATCTAATGAGAATGCTGGCTGAAATTAGCTTGTCATATTAAAGAAAAAAAAAAAAAAAGTAGCTGTAGGTCATTCCAAGAAAAGCTTTCTGGAGCCTTGGACTTTGCTAAATACAAAGTAGGGCAAGCCAATATTTTTAAAGACTTTTTTGTCTCCTGAAAGGAATATTTCTGTGAAACACATGCATGTAGAAGATGTTACTTTATATTTCACTCGTAGCCCATGAAACAAACGGTTTTCTTCCCTCGTGGAAGATGAGCAAGCCCTGCCACCAAGAAAAGGGACGTGCTAAGGCTGATTTTCTGGCTGTGCGAGGCAGCCGGCAGCCTGCCGGGAGCCTCTGGGAACAGCGAGTGCCGGGTGTACTCCGACAGGACCAGGACCACACACAGCCAGGCAGGTCTGGGCGGCCCCGCTGAAACCAAGACCTGCTCGGGGGAGTTCACACAGCGCGGGTCTAGTTCCTCTGACTGGCACACGGGGTGAAACGCAGCGGTGCTCAGCCAGCACAGCAGTCTCTCTGGAAAGAAACTCTCCCGCGGTTAAGCGGTGGAAATGCAGAGCCCTGCATGAAAGCAGCTTCAAGGGGCCTTCAAAGACTTGTGTGAAGAAATGGGTGGGGGGGACTTGAAAGCCATGCCCCCTTCCAGTGATCTTGGCTGGCAGACCAGCCCTTGGAAAACAAGAGTTTTGCAACAACCAGTCCCTTCCCACAAGCAGGAAGCCTTCTGGAAGTCAATCTCCACTACGTCAGCTGACAGAGAAGGTAAGGGAGGATCACGGGAAGTCACTGGATGGCAGAACAAATTCAAGGCCTTTCAGTGGTGAAGGCAAAACTGATTTTTGCCATTACGAGGATGAGGCATTGAGACTGCAGCAAAAGTTTTTGTAACATGGAAACCAGAGGCTGGACAAAGACTGTTGTTGATGCATGGAGTTTATGTAGGTTCAGGAGGGGACTGGAGATGCTGCTGCATTCATAGAAGAATTGTACTTGGCCTGGGATAACTGACTCTGCAGTGACCCGTGGCTGGAGAGCACACCGTGCAGAGCGCGCTGTGTGCTTTCACTCTGCTCTCATGCTCCTCCCCAGGCACTGGCCTTTGGCCACTCTCCAACACGGGGCAGCAGAGACCTTTGGTCTGATCCAGCACAGCTGTTTTTGTGCCCCTGTGCACTGCAGCGGGGGAGCAGGGAAGTGGAGAGCCCAGGCACCCCGGTGTGTGACCCCCTGCTCCTGATGCTGCCAATGCCTCCCCGTTTTGCCGGTGCCTCAAGCAAACCCTGTTGGATGATCAATGCTCAGACTATGGGCGATTAAACACTTCTCTCCAACATCTCCACATACCATCCTATACAGCTGCAGAGAAATGGCACCATCTAGGCAGTGAATCCAGATTCTGCAGAAATGATGGATGCATTTATGAATGTTTGCGACAGCCACCAAGCTTTTGCAGTTTTAAAGCAAGAGATGGCTGCAGTCATGCAGCTGTTACTGAAATGTTTTCTGCCAGTTTTGGAGTAAATAGAAGGGGTCAGTTGTCTTTGTGTAAGAGTTAGCCCTAACTAATATGCAGAAAAGGTGTTTTCAGGCCAGTCTGAAAAGGACCAGCTTTTCTCAAGTAGGCATTTCTGCTGCCCATGCAAGAGGCAAAGAAGAGAAAAAAGAAATGTCCGTAGCTATTTACTTAGCAACGTAAATATATAGACCTCCCCAAAGAATAACGATCTGAAACCGGGCCTGGTGCTGTCCTGTGACACTAAGAAAGAGCATTTGGGTTCCTGTCCAGTGCAAAGTGAGCTGAGAGATACCAAAGTAAAACCTCTTAGTGGCCTCCAAGTGCCAAGCATTTTGGGGTATGACAATTAAATGCAAGCACTACTTTTGACTCAGGAGCCAGATCTCTGAGCCACAGACCTCATGAACCACAGAACTCTTGGAAGAGATGGGCAGGGAAAAGCACGCTTCAGTGTTTGTCCTGCCCAAAAGCATTTACCATAGGTCAATTCTGGGGGCATACTGTCGATCCAGATGAAACTTTGGACTGCTTCTGGTATCACTGTTCTTACAACTTTTGGCATGGAAAATTTAGCCAAACTCAAACATGCCCAGAAATTGCAACAGCTGTGTCTTGGGAATGATACATACCTCTCAGATTGTAGTTGCCTACATAATGTAGGAGGAAATCCTTCTGATTCATGGGTAAGCCTCATTCCTATCAGATTTCAACACACATTAGTAGCCTAATTCCTGTTACTATACTCACACCATGTACAAATACAACCTGTTGTCTGACACAAAGGGAAAAAGTCAACAGACCATGATTATAGATGATTGCTACAGTTATCCCGTAACAAAAAAAAAATTTTAAATCCCATATTATGTAGACATATACAAGATCTAAGGAGGCATGGACACTGTGGGTTATGGGCAGCAGTCCCTCTGCACAAGGAGGACACTTTTTCTGTGCAGTGCCACAGCTGAAAAAAAGCAAAGCATACCCATCTTTGACAGGCAGTCTTCCAAAGAACACAGCTCGGGCTAATCAGACTCTGACTCCAAGAAAGTACCAATGGCTCTTGCAGTCTGAATTATTTCTGTGCCATCTTTCAATTCTTTGTCCTCATCTCTGTCACTCTTAACAACTTGAAATTGTGTAGAAATGGTGATTAAAACAAATAAATGAGAGTGGGAAATATAATCTTTTCCTAAAACAAATTTTGAGCCAAATATATTTCAATTATTTACAAATATTTCAATAAATACAGTAATTACACGACAAATACATTCCCACAAAAAAAAAAAACTAAAAAAATATATATAAAAAAATAAAAATATCACTTTTGAGCAAAGACTAATGCTGGGAAAGTAAATATCTACAGAAATAGACATGTAGGCCTAAATAGTTACCTTTACTTTCTTCTTAAGTCATTGTTGCTACATTCAAGTGACTCTATTCCTGTGCAATGAAATGCATAGTGTAGGATTCCCCAGTTTACTTTCAAAGTCCCCACTTGTCTCACTGCCCATAAATGCATTCCAACGTACACCACTCTGACCTTGGTATAGACTAAAACTTCACTGTACATGCCAATACCTCTCTCCTCCATAACAGTTTTATAACAAGTTCCTTTGAGGCCTTCTCTCATTTGTTTAGGTATTAAAACCCTGCTGCACAACATTTTTGTCAAGAATGTAAGGGCCATCACATAAAGGTTCCTACTACACTCTCACAATGGTTTTCTAATTCAGTGTAATGCTTTTTAACACAGTCTCATTTCTTGTGATGTGCATCACCACACATGGCATGGCTCCACTAACAAAATTAAGTTCTCTGAAGGAGTATATAGGTACAGTGCAGATAAAATCTCACTGGCTCTCTGCTGTGCCACAGGTAACTTGCTCCTGATTTTCAGAGGGAAAATAAAATGTGGTGCTCTGTTGCACAATAAAGAAAGGCAGCTGGGATGGGGAATGGACAGGGATGCTCCTCACAGACCCTGTCACCTAGCACTGCTTCTTCTAACTCTTGCCAGTAAAGACCTTCCTCCGCATCTGGCTTTGGAAACAAATCTCCAGTGATATAACTTCATACCTGCAATCAGGAAGTCAAACGTCTGCTCAAAATGAAGATACAGGGTAAAGACTAATAAAAGATAAAGAACTAAGATAAATAGCTATGGATTTCTGGAAGTTCTTTGGTCCTTAGGAATGCAAAGGCTGTGATTTCCAATCATTATAAAAGGCTGAGAAAGAAATAAACATCCCTGACTTTAAGGCCAGAGGCAGTTACTTGGCTATCAGCTCTGTAGGCAGGTGGCTGTCTTGATGCTATCGGCTGTCAGGGCAATTTAGGCATTCCCTTGGGCTGGTATCATTTATGCCAGAAAACAGTTCAAATGAAATCAAAAAGACAGAGGAAGAACTGAACCATCTTTTCATTCTTCTCTGAAGATGTGCTGTTTTCAAGAAAAGGCAATATTCCTGTGCTGGGCTCAACAGCGGAAAAGCAAAAATTGAATAGTGATCTCCATGAAGACAAATACTCTTGCTGAGTTCACTCAGTCTAGGTATGCAAAGGTTCGCATTCACTTCCTTTCCATTGCATTCCTGCCTTGTTCTTTCTCTCTGAGGCAGCTATTTGAGTTGACCTTCAGCTCGCTTTCTCCAACCTGAGTAACTGCTGAGATTTTTTTCCCTTCACTTCCACTTCCACCCATTCTACCAAGTCCCCAGAAACATCTCCATGGTACTGGTTTTGCCTTGAAAGTCTGGCATTTCGAACACATTTCAGTAAACATTCGAAAAAAAGAAGTTGTTTGGCGATAAGATATATAATGCTTCTCTTTCTTGTTTTTTTTTCTTTTAAGCAAATAGAAAATCAGAGATGCCTGTATGTTTTTCTGCTGTCTGCAAAAAACTGACAGGTACAGAAAATGACACCAAAGCTCCCGTGTTACCCCACAGGCTCTGGCAGCCACCCGAATCAGTGCTGGCATTTTTGTGGAGAAGCAGAGGTACAATCTGCATCTCAGTGCATCAAAAAACTGCAGCTGAGAATTAACAGCTGAATTTGTTCAGCAAAACTGGCTCTGAAGCTTGTTAGCAGTTAAGATACTTCGCAGTACACCACAGTAGATCTTTGATGTTTCCACTAATAGTAACATTCTACAAACTGAAAGCTATTGTTTATACAAAACTGTACTCCAAAAATAGTCCAAATTCAAATATGCAATCAGTATTTGAAACCACGGTAACACTTCATACACACAGACAAGTTACAGTGCTTGTTTATATTCTCTGCTTTCAGAACTGAACTACTGGGAACTGCTAGGAAAGACTGTGATACTCACACAGATCTGCCTTTCTCAGATTTCTCATTCTTATGATTTTCACAGAGAGTGAGCAGCACGGGCACTCTTCACTCTGCAGAAAAATGACAAAGTTATTACCTGCATTAATATTAAATTGTTTTAAATAAGTTTTATGTATATAAATAAACAATTTAAAATTAAATTGTTATAAATAAGTGCGTGTTGCAATTTCCAAAGCCGAGCAGCAAAATTGGAAGATGAACTACTTGCACTGCTTTGCAAGTTGAAACCATGTCTATGTCGAGTTCAAGAAAGAGGCAGAAAAAGAGGATATATTCCTCTGTGCATATAAGTTACTGATGGAAGAAATAACAGTAAAATGGTTTTAAATAAAATTAATACTTGCATTACATAAGAGGACATTTTAATTTAAAAGAAATCTTTGTCAACAATTATGCTGGAAAAATAAGCTGGCAAAGAACCAGCGTGCATGTGAAGCACCTCCATTAAACACCTGTAGAGAAAGAAAAAATAAGTTTAATTCTCTTGAACAGTTGAAATTTCACATGGAAAGCAGATATCTTCTTTGGATAATTTCATTTAGTAAAAATTCCAACTTTCCATTTAATATCTTTATCAGGAATTTTTTCCAGAAATGGTGAAGAGCAAACACATGAAAGGTTGTGAGATGTTCAGCTATTTGCGGTCAGGAAGAACAGAATAAGGGGACACAAGGAACTGCTGGGAAACAGAAACAATCCATGGTAAAATATATAATCACGATGCCGTGGATTTAATTATCTTAGCTATGTTCAAAACCATCACGACCCCAGAGGAAAATGAAACTGTTCAGGGAGTGAGGCACTGATGGCACAAATGCAGCAGAATCTACAGGAAAGAAAACAGCTTAGGCAGAGTCGTTCACAAAAGTTCCCCACCCAAACCAGACGATGGATATTTGTAAAAACAATCGTTAGCTGAAACATCAAGCACAGAAGGAAAGACAAATAACTAGACACAACCACACAACCCCAAAAAATTATTCATTCCTGCAGATTTTAGTACCTTTAGAAACTTCAGCTATTGCTTCACCAAAGTCATTACCTAATCCTTCTCCCACTCTCTGCTAGCAAAATTACTTCATTAAATCCTTTTTGGGGGATTATGTCACTTTTTCCAGTTAGGAACTGACCCAGCTGAGAACTTGGATACAAACTCCTCTATCACTCTTGAATTTTAATAAGCCAAGCTTGGTCTGTATTTATGTCTCACTCCAAAACAGAAGGGCATGTTTTAATGTTTTCTGTCTGGATTCAGGTTCTGGATGGAATAATTTCCCTGCCTCCCCATCACCAAGAAGCCTCTACTTTCACTCTTTCTCATGAGGGTGCTGCAGTTGTTAAAGGCAAAGGGAAAAGCAGAGAGGACAGTCCTGTTCCGTTCCTCGCTTTGTACATGTACTTCCCACACAAAGACCATTGCCAGACTCTGTTCATTACCCTCCCCTCCTTTCAAAATGATTAACCTGTAGATCTTTAGTGTTTCTTCAGCCAGTTTGGTTAGACATTCACGTTTTTTATTTCTTAAGCCATGGGGATCCCACGTTTGAGGTCTCCAAGCATCAGTGCACGCTTATATTAACACACATCCATGTTATAGAGAGAAGCCCTATAATCTTCATTTTACAGTGGGGACGTGGGCACAGAATGATTAAATAACTTGCTCACAGTGAAACAACAGGTTAATTTCAGAGCTGAGAAGAGGACAGAGTATGTTGACTCCTTGGAGCCCAATAGGCAGTTTTAAGGCTTCCCTCATGGCTATGTTCTATCAAAAAAGTAATAATAATTAAAAAAAAAAAATCTCAGACATTATGAACAAAGGCAAATCAAGGTTTTCTTGGGTGTCAGTCACGAACAAATATCAAGCTAGGACCATCTTTGTGTCCAGGATTAATCACTGTCTTTCGTCAGTGACCTTCCCGTGTACACCACTACCAGGCAGCTGCTAGCACGGCAGGCTCCTGCGAGGCACCTCAGACCATTTCCCAGCCTCCATGAGCATCACCCATGGCTGAACTGCCCTCTGCTACCAAAAGTGCCTGACCAGGGCAGCCAATACCAGCAAAGCTGTCAGTCATCCTCACCTAAGTAAATGCATACATGAATGTGGACTAACAGCTCTGAAGTCCTCTTCTAGACACCCGAATCCCAGCCACAAACCTGCCTTAGGTCATCTCCAGCTCCTAATGAATTATGGTCTGAACTTTCTCACTCTTACCTCATGAGCACTCCAGTATGAGCCCATCGTGCTCCCAGCTGCATACAAGTCAGATACGACTGTCACTTCACTGTTAGAGCCAACAGCTGGCAGTGACTCACCAAGTACCTCTGCAAACTTTAAGGAGGCACCTGCTGAGGAGCAAGTAGCTTATCCACGCCCCACCTTCCTCACTGCGTGAAAGGGAAAGTATGAAGAGAGAAGGGGAGGGAATCTGCTGAGTTTATTTGATAGCTAAACACCAGAGGTGTGTGTTGGGGGGAGGCTGCACACACCAAGGTGCCAAGAGCTATTAGCAATTCCAGATAAGGGAGTGATAATGCACAGCACTCATGCATGGATACCTACCACCTGACAGCCTAAACCATGCACACCTCAGAGAAGATAACAGCAGCTCCACGTAGGCTGGAGGAAAACAGCTCTACAGCACCCCAATCAACAACCAAAAGTACTGTGGGTAAAATAACTTTAAAAGACCTTCTATTTCACGAAAAATTTGCTTATTTTCCTTTTCTTGGAGGTAGAGGGGGTTGAGTTGCTTGCTGGTAGGTGCTTCCCCAATTTCATCTGTATACTTGTCAGGTGGATGTATATATTCCTGCTTTCAGAACCCTTCCACAAACCCAAAACTTCTGAGTAAACCAAGACAAAAAGAACAGATGCCAAATTAGGGCACGTATTGATTCATCTTAAATGCTAACATCTAGATGTTTTAAACACGATGCAGTGTCATCAAATTATGATGTAAAAACGATACCTACGTTTTCCATTTTCTGGCAGAAAACCGTGCAGCAGCAGATGCGCAGGTGACTAGCCCTTGCACAGGTCCAACTACGAACATGCCCAGATGTCCGACATGAAATGACCACTTGAGAATTGCCAGAGGTGGTACTATACACCCACCGTACCCACCGCCTGTGTCCTCCTTCTACACACACGCTGGCACCAGGACAATGCACAATAAAGAGAGTCAAACCTGGCGTTACAACTTCCCATTGAATGAAAATTACTTTACTCATCAAGCACTTTAGGACCAGGAATCTACTCTCAACACCCTTCCAATTAAAGAGGTGTGAAACGACACAGGAGAACACTCCCATTAACACTGCGTGGGGCAAAAAAAGACCCTCAATCAGACAAGCAGCCTTCGCTATTTATCCCAAAACTGAGAACACTGATCTGAAAGTAGCTAAGCCTGGCCTGGTTTGTAAGCTTCTGCAGCAGCTGGTGTTTCCTGAGCCATTCCCCTGGGGAAGCCTGGCCTGGGGACGAAGGGCTGTGGTAGCACCAAGGCTGTGGGAGATGATTTCTGCCCACAAACCGACCACCCTCGACCACGCACAGCTCCCCCCGCCCAGCGCTGCGCGCTGCGGCGCCTCGGCCCCG